>JAECWR010000206.1:0-169723 GCA_018150935.1 Drosophila pruinosa
TTTTTGATGTTTTTGATGTTTTATGTTTTTATGTTTTTGATGTTTTTGATTTTTGATGTTTTTGATGTTTTTGATGTTTTTGATGTTTTGATGTTTTTGATGTTTTTGATGTTTTTTGATGTTTTTGATGTTTTTGATGTTTTTTTGATGTTTTTGATGTTTTGATGTTTTTGATGTTTTTGATGTTTTTGATGTGTTTGGTGTTTTAGATTTTTTGATGTTCTTGATGTTTTTGATTTTATGATGTTTTTGATTTTTTGATTTTTTGATGTTTTGATGTTTTTGATGTTTTTATGTTTTAATGTTTTTGATGTTTTTGATGTTTTTGATGTTTTTGATGTTTTTGATGTTTTTGTTGTTTTTGATGTGTTTGATGTTTTTGATTTTATGATGTTCTTGATGTTTTTGATGTTTTTTTTGATGTTTTTGATGTTTTTGATGTTTTTGATGTTTTTGATGTTTTTTTGATGTTTTTGATGTTTTGATGTTTTTGATGTTTTTGATGTTTTTGATGTTTTTGATGTTTTTGATGTTTTTGATGTTTTTGATGTTTTTGATGTTTTTGATGTTTTTGATGTTTTGATGTTTTTGATGTTTTTGATGTTTTTGATGTTTTTGATGTTTTTGATGTTTTGATGATTTTTTGATGTTTTTTTGATGTTTTTTGATGTTTTTGATGTTTTTGATGTTTTTGATGTTTTTGATGTTTTTGATGTTTTTGATGTTTTGATGTTTTTGATGTTTTTGATGTTTTTTGATGTTTTTGATGTTTTTGATGTTTTTGATGTTTTGATGTTTTTGATGTTTTTGATGTTTTTGATGTTTTTGATGTTTTTGATGTTTTTGATGTTTTTGATGTTTTTTGATGTTTTTGATGTTTTTGATGTTTTTGATGTTTTTGATGTTTTGATGTTTTTGATGTTTTTGATGTTTTTGATGTTTTTGATGTTTTTGATGTTTTTATGTTTTTGATGTTTGATGTTTTTTTTGATGTTTTGATTGTTTTGATTTTTTGATGTTTTTGATGTTTTTGATGTTTTTGATGTTTTTAATGTTTTTGTTGTTTTTGATGTTTTTGATGTTTTTGATGTTTTTGATTTTATGATGTTTTGATGTTTTTGATGTTTTTGTTTTTGATGTTTTTGATGTTTTTGATGTTTTTGATGTTTTTGATGTTTTTGATGTTTTTGATGTTTTTGATGTTTTTGATGTTTTTGATTTTTTTGATGTTTTGATGTTTTTGATGTTTTTGATGTTTTTGATGTTTTTGATGTTTTTGATGTTTTTGATGTTTTTGATGTTTTTGATTTTTTTGATGTTTTGATGTTTTTGATGTTTTTTTTTGATGTTTTTGATGTTTTGATGTTTTTGATGTTTTTGATGTTTTTGATGTTTTTGATGTTTTTGATGTTTTTGATGTTTTTGATGTTTTTGATGTTTTTGATGTTTTTGATGTTTTTGATTTTATGATGTTTTGATGTTTTTGATGTTTTTGATGTTTTTGATGTTTTTTGATGTTTTTGATGTTTTTGATGTTTTGATGTTTATTTTTGATGTTTTTTTGATGTTTTTGATTTTTTTGATGTTTTGATGTTTTGATGTTTTTGATGTTTTTGATGTTTTTGATGTTTTTGATGTTTTTGATGTTTTTTGATGTTTTTGATGTTTTTGATGTTTTTGATGTTTTGATGTTTTTGATGTTTTTGATGTTTTTGATGTTTTTGATGTTTTTGATGTTTTTGATGTTTTTGATGTTTTTGATGTTTTGTTTTTGATGTTTTGATGTTTTTGATGTTTTTGATGTTTTTGATGTTTTTGATGTTTTTGTTGTTTTTGATTTTTTGATGGTTTTAATGTTTTTGATGTTTTTGTTGTTTTGATTTTTGACTTTTTGATGTTTTTGATGTTTTTGATGTTTTTGATGTTTTTGATGTTTTTGATGTTTTTGATGTTTTTGATGTTTTTGATGTTTTTGATGTTTTTGATGTTTTTGATGTTTTTGTGTTTTTGATGTTTTTGATGTTTTTTGATGTTTTTGATGTTTTTTGATGTTTTGATGTTTTTGATGTTTTTGATTTTTGTTTTGATGTTTTTGATGTTTTTGATGTTTTTTTGTTTGTTTTTGATGTTTTTGATGTTTTTGATGTTTTTGATGTTTTTGATGTTTTTGATGTTTTTGATGTTTTTGATGTTTTTGATGTTTTTGATGTTTTTGATGTTTTTGATGTTTTTGATGTTTTTGATGTGTTTGATGTTTTTGATTTTTTGATGTTTTTGATGTTTTTGATGTTTTTGATGTTTTTGATGTTTTTGATGTTTTTGATGTTTTTGATGTTTTGATTTTCTGATGTTTTTGATGTTTTTGATTTTTGATGTTTTTCAATTTTTTTGATTTTATGATGTTTTTGATGTTTTTGATGTTTTATGTTTTTGATGTTTTTGATGTTTTTGATGTTTTTGATGTTTTTGATGTTTTTGATGTTTTTGATGTTTTTGATGTTTTTGATGTTTTTGATGTTTTTGATGTTTTTGATGTTTTTGATGTTTTTTGATGTTTTTGATGTTTTTGATGTTTTTGATGTTTTTGATGTTTTTGATGTTTTGATTTTTTGATATTTTTTGATGTTTTTGATGTTTTTGATGTTTTTGATGTTTTGATGTGTTTGATGTTTTTGATTTTTTGATGTTTTTGATGTTTTTGATTTTTTGATGTTTTTGATGTTTTGATGTTTTTGATGTTTTGATGTTTTTGATGTTTTTGATGTTTTTGATGTTTTGATGTTTTTGATGTTTTTGATGTTTTTGATGTTTTTGATGTTTTTTGATGTTTTTGATGTTTTTGATGTTTTTGATGTTTTGATGTTTTTGATGTTTTTGATGTTTTTGATGTTTTTGATGTTTTTGATGTTTTTGATGTTTTTGATGTTTTTGATTTTATGATGTTTTGATGTTTTGATGTTTTTGATGTTTTTGATGTTTTTGTTGTTTTTGATTTTTGATGGTTTTAATGTTTTTGATGTTTTTGTTGTTATTGACTTTTTGTTTATGTTTTGATGTTTTTGATGTTTTGATGTTTTTAATGTTTTTTGATGTTTTTGATGTTTTGATGTTTTTGATGTTTTGATGTTTTTGATGTTTTTGATGTTTTTGATGTTTTTGATGTTTTGATGTTTTTGATGTTTTTGATGTTTTTGATGTTTTTGATGTTTTTGATGTTTTTGATGTTTTTGATGTTTTTGATGTTTTTGATGTTTTTTGATGTTTTTTGATGTTTTTGATGTTTTTGATGTTTTTGATGTTTTTGATGTTTTTGATGTTTTTGATGTTTTTGATGTTTTTGTTTTTGTTTTTGATTTTTGATGTTTGATTTTTAATGTTTTTGTTGTTATTGACTTTTTGATTTTTTTGATGTTTTTGATGTTTTTGATGTTTTTGATGTTTTTGATGTTTTTGATGTTTTTGATGTTTTTGATGTTTTGGTGTTTTTGATGTTTTGATGTTTTTGATGTTTTTGATGTTTTTGATGTTTTTGATGTTTTTGATGTTTTTGATGTTTTTGATGTTTTTGATGTTTTTGATGTTTTTGATGTTTTTGATGTTTTTGATGTTTTTGATGTTTTTGATGTTTTTGATGTTTTTGATGTTTTTGATGTTTTTGATGTTTTTGATGTTTTTGATGTTTTTGATGTTTTTGATGTTTTTGATGTTTTTGATGTTTTTGATGTTTTTGATGTTTTTGATGTTTTTGATGTTTTTGATGTGTTTGATGTTTTTGATTTTATGATGTTTTTGATGTTTTGATTTTTATGATGTTTTGATGTTTTTGATTTTATGATGTTTTTGATGTTTTTGATGTTTTATGTTTTTGATGTTTTTGATGTTTTTGATGTTTTTGATGTTTTTGATGTTTTGATGTTTTTGATGTTTTTGATGTTTTTTTTTTGATGTTTTTGATTTTTTGATGTTTTTGATGTTTTTGATGTTTTTGATGTTTTTGATGTTTTTTTGATGTTTTTGTTGTTTTTTGATGTGTTTTTGGTGTTTTAGATTTTATGATGTTTTTGATGTTTTTGATTTTATGATGTTTTTTGATTTTTTTGATTTTATGATGTTTTGATGTTTTTGATTGTTTTATGTTTTTAATGTTTTTGATGTTTTTGATGTTTTTGATTTTTTGATGTTTTTGATGTTTTTGTTGTTTTTGATGTGTTTGATGTTTTTTGATTTTATGATGTTCTTGATGTTTTTGATTTTATGATGTTTTTGATGTTTTTGATTTTTGATTTTTTGATGTTTTGATGTTTTTGATGTTTTTGATGTTTTTGATGTTTTTGATGTTTTTGATGTTTTTGATGTTTTTGATGTTTTTGATGTTTTTGATGTTTTTGATGTTTTTGATGTTTTTTGATGTTTTTGATGTTTTTGATGTTTTTGATGTTTTTGATGTTTTGATGTTTTTGATGTTTTTGATGTTTTTTGATGTTTTTGATGTTTTTGATGTTTTGATGTTTTTGATGTTTTTTGATGTTTTTGATGTTTTTGATGTTTTTTGATGTTTTTGATGTTTTTGATGTTTTTGATGTTTTTGATGTTTTTTTTGATGTTTTTTGATGTTTTTGATGTTTTTGATGTTTTTGATGTTTTGATGTTTTTGATGTTTTTGATGTTTTTGATGTTTTTGATGTTTTTGATGTTTTTGATGTTTTTGATGTTTTTGATGTTTTTGATGTTTTTGATGTTTTTTTTGTTTTTGATGTTTTTGATGTTTTTGATGTTTTTGATGTTTTTGATGTTTTTGATGTTTTTGATGTTTTTGATGTTTTTGATGTTTTTGATGTTTTTGATGTTTTTGATGTTTTTGATGTTTTTGATGTTTTTGATGTTTTTGATGTTTTTGATGTTTTTGATGTTTTTGATGTTTTTGATGTTTTTTGATGTTTTTGTTGTTTTTGATGTTTTTGATGTTTTTGTTGTTTTTGATGTGTTTGATGTTTTTGATTTTATGATGTTCTTGATGTTTTTGATTTTATGATGTTTTTGATTTTTTTGATTTTATGATGTTTTGATTTTATGATGTTTTGATGTTTTTGATGTTTTTATGTTTTTGATGTTTTTGATTTTTTTTGATGTTTTTGATGTTTTTGATGTTTTTGATGTTTTTGATGTTTTTGATGTTTTTGATGTTTTTGATGTTTTTGATGTTTTTGATGTTTTTGATGTTTTTGATGGTTTTGATGTTTTTGATGTTTTTGATGTTTTTGATGTTTTTGATGTTTTTGATGTTTTTGATGTTTTTGATGTTTTTGATGTTTTTGATGTTTTTGATGTTTTTGATGTTTTTGATGTTTTTGATGTTTTTGATGTTTTGATGTTTTTGATTTTATGATGTTTTTGATGTTTTTGATTTTTTTGATTTTATAATGTTTTTGATGTTTTTGATTTTTATGATTTTATGATGTTTTTGATGTATTATGTTTTTGATGTTTTTGATGTTTTTGATGTTTTTGATGTTTTTGATGTTTTTGATGTTTTTGATGATTTTGATGTTTTTGATGTTTTTGATGTTTTTTGATGTTTTTGATGTTTTTGATGTTTTTGATGTTTTTGATGTTTTTGATGTTTTTGATGTTTTTGATGTTTTTGATGTTTTTGATGTTTTTGATGTTTTTCATGTTTTTGATGTTTTTGATGTTTTTGATGTTTTTGTTGTTTTTGATGTGTTTGATGTTTTTGATTTTATGATGTTTTTGATGTTTTTGATGTTATTTGATGTTTTTGATGTTTTTGATGGTTTTGATGTTTTTGATGTTTTTGATGTTTTTGATGTTATTGACTTTTTTGACTTTTTGATGTTTGTTGATTTTTTGATGTTTTGATGTTTTTGATGTTTTTGATGTTTTTGATGTTTTTGATGTTTTTGATGTTTTTGATGTTTTTGATGTTTTTGATGTTTTTGATGTTTTTGATGTTTTTGATGTTTTGATGTTTTGATGTTTTTGATGTTTTTGATGTTTTTGATGTTTTTGATGTTTTTGATGTTTTTGATGTTTTGATGTTTTTTGATGTTTTTGTTGTTTTTGATGTGTTTGATGTTTTTGATTTTTATGATGTTTTTGATGTTTTTGATGTTTTTGATGTTTTTGATGTTTTTGATGTTTTTGATGTTTTTGATGTTTTTTGATGTTTTTGATGTTTTTTGATTTTTGATGTTTTTGATGTTTTTGATGTTTTTGATGTTTTTGATGTTTTTGATGTTTTTGATGTTTTGATGTTTTTGATGTTTTTGATGTTTTTGATGTTATTGATCTTTTTGATGTTTGTTGATGTTTTTGATTTTTTAAAGTTTTGATGTTTTTGATGTTTTTGATGTTTTTGATGTTTTTGATGTTTTTGATGTTTTGATGTTTTTGATGTTTTTGATTTTTTGATGGTTTTAATGTTTTTGATGTTTTTTGTTGTTTTGATGTTTTTTGATGTTTTTGATGTTTGTTTGTTAATGTTTTTGATTTTTGATGTTTTGATGTTTTTGATGTTTTGATGTTTTTGATGTTTTTGATGTTTTTGATGTTTTTGATGTTTTTGATGTTTTTTGATGTTTTTGATGTTTTTGATTTTTTTGATGTTTTTGATGTTTTTGATGTTTTTGATGTTTTTTTTGATGTTTTTGATGTTTTTGATGTTTTTGATGTTTTTGATGTTTTTTGATGTTTTTGATGTTTTTGATGTTTTTGATGTTTTTGATGTTTTTGATGTTTTTGATGTTTTTGATGTTTTTGATGTTTTTGATGTTTTTGATGTTTTTGATGTTTTTGATGTTTTTGATGTTTTTGATGTTTTTGATGTTTTTGATGTTTTTGATGTTTTTGATGTTTTTGATGTTTTTGTTGTTTTTGATGTTTTTTGATGTTTTTGTTGTTTTTGATGTGTTTGATGTTTTGATTTTTATGATGTTCTTGATGTTTTTGATTTTATGATGTTTTTGATTTTTGATTTTATGATGTTTTGATTTTATGATGTTTTGATGTTTTTGATGTTTTATGTTTTTGATGTTTTTGATGTTTTTGATGTTTTTGATGTTTTTGATGTTTTTGATGTTTTTGATGTTTTTGATGTTTTTGATGTTTTTGATATTTTTGATGTTTTTGATGTTTTTGATGTCTTTGATGTTTTTGATGTTTTTGATGTTTTTGATGGTTTTGATGTTTTTGATGTTTTTGATGTTTTTGATGTTTTTGATGTTTTTGATGTTTTTGATGTTTTTGTTGTTTTCGATGTGTTTGATGTTTTTGATTTTATGATGTTCTTGATGTTTTTGATTTTATGATGTTTTTGATGTTTTTGATTTTTTTGATTTTATAATGTTTTTGATGTTTTTGATTTTTTGATTTTTGATGTTTTTGATGTTTTTGATGTTTTTGATGTTTTTGATGTTTTTGATGTTTTTGATGTTTTTGATGTTTTTGATGTTTTTGATGTTTTTGATGTTTTTGATGATTTTGATGTTTTTGATGTTTTTGATGTTTTTGATGTTTTTGATGTTTTTGATGTTTTTGATATTTTTGATGTTTTTGATGTTTTTGATGTTTTGATGTTTTTGATGTTTTTTGATGTTTTTGATGTTTTTGATTTTTTTGTTTTTTTTGATGTTTTTGATGTTTTTGATGTTTTTGATGTTTTTGATGTTTTTGATGTTTTTGATGTTTTTGATGTTTTTGATGTTTTTGATGTTTTGATGTTTTGATGTTTTTGATGTTTTTGATGTTTTTGATGTTTTTGATGTTTTTGATGTTTTTGATGTTTTTGATGTTTTTGATGTTTTTGATGTTTTTGATGTTTTGATGTTTTTGATGTTTTTGATGTTTTTGATGTTTTGATGTTTTTGATGTTTTTGATGTTTTTGATGTTTTTGATGTTTTTGATGTTTTTGATGTTTTTGATGTTTTTGATGTTTTATTTTTGATGTTTTTGATGTTTTTGATGTTTTTGATGTTTTGATGTTTTTGATGTTTTTGATGTTTTTGATGTTTTTGATGTTTTTGATGTTTTTGATGTTTTTGATGTTTTTGATGTTTTTGATGTTTTTGATGTTTTTGATGTTTTTGATGTTTTTGATGTTTTTGTTGTTTTTGATGTGTTTGATGTTTTTGATTTTATGATGTTTTTGATGTTTTTGATGTTTTTGATGTTTTTTGATGTTTTTGATTTTTTGACGGTTTTGATGTTTTTGATGTTTTTGATGTTTTTGATGTTTTTGATGTTATTGACTTTCTTGACATTTTTGATGTTTGTTGATTTTTTTAATGTTTTGATGTTTTTGATGTTTTTGATGTTTTTGATGTTTTTGATGTTTTTGATGTTTTTGATGTTTTTGATGTTTTTGATGTTTTTGATGTTTTTGATGTTTGTGATGTTTTTGATGTTTTTGATGTTTTTGATGTTTTTGATGTTTTGATGTTTTGATGTTTTGATGTTTTTGATGTTTTTGATGTTTTGGATATTTTTGACGTTTTTGATGTTTTTGATGTTTTTTAATGTTTTTGTTGTTTTTGATGTGTTTGATGTGTTTGATGTTTTTGATTTTATGATGTTTTTGATGTTTTTGATGTTTTTGATGTTTGTTTTGATGTTTTTAATGTTTTTGATGTTTTTTGATTTTATGATGTTTTATGTTTTTGATGTTTTATGTTTTTGATGTTTTTGATGTTTTTGATGTTTTTGATGTTTTTGATGTTATTGACTTTTTTGATGTTTGTTGATGTTTTTGATTTTTTTAAAGTTTTGATGTTTTTGATGTTTTTGATGTTTTTTATGTTTTTGATGTTTTTGATGTTTTTGATGTTTTTGATGTTTTGATGTTTTTGATGTTTTTGATTTTTGATGGTTTTAATGTTTTTGAATATTTTGTTGTTATTGACTTTTTCGATTTTTGATGTTTGTTGATGTTTTTGATTTTTTGATGTTTTGATGTTTTTGATGTTTTTGATGTTTTTGATGTTTTTGATGTTTTTGATGGTTTTGATGTTTTTGATGTTTTTGATGTTTTTGATGTTTTTGATGTTTTTGATGTTTTTGATGTTTTTGATGTTTTTGATGTTTTTGATGTTTTTGATGTTTTTGATGTTTTTGATGTTTTTGATGTTTTTGATGTTTTTGATGTTTTTGATGTTTTTGATGTTTTTGATGTTTTTGATGTTTTTGATGTTTTTGATGTTTTTGTTGTTTTTGATGTGTTTGATGTTTTTGATTTTATGATGTTTTTGATGTTTATGATATTTTTGATGTTTTTGATGTTTTTGATGTTTTTGATGTTTTTGATGTTTTTGATGTTTTTGATGTTTTTGATGTTTTTGATGTTTTCGATGTTTTTGATATTTTTGATGTTTTTGATATTTTTGATGTTTTTTAATGTTGTTGTTGTTTTTGATGTGTTTGATGTTTTGATGTTTTTGATTTTATGATGTTTTTGATGTTTTTGATGTTTTTGATGTTATTGATGTTTTTGATATTTTTGATGTTTGTGATGTTTTTGATGTTTTTGATGTTTTTAATGTTTTTGATGTTTTTGATTTTTTTGATTTTATGATGTTTTGATGTTTTTGATGTTTTATGCTTTTTATGTTTTTGATGTTTTTGATGTTTTTGATGTTTTTGATGTTATTGACTTTTTTGATGTTTGTTGATGTTTTTGATTTTTTTTGATGTTTTGATGTTTTTGATGTTTTTGATGTTTTTGATGTTTTTAACGTTTTTGATGTTTTTGATGTTTTTTATGTTTTTTATGTTTTTGATGTTTTTGATGTTTTTGATGTTTTTGATGTTTTTGATGTTTTTGATGTTTTTGATGTTTTTGATGTTTTGATGTTTTTGATGTTTTTGTTTTTGATTTTTTGATGGTTTTAATGTTTTTGATGTTTTTGATGTTTTTGTTGTTATTGACTTTTTTGACTTTTTTGATGTTTGTTGATGTTTTTGATTTTTTGATGTTTTGATGTTTTTGATGTTTTTGATGTTTTGATGTTTTTGATGTTTTTGATTTTTTGATGGTTTTAATGTTTTTGATGTTTTTGTTGTTATTGACTTTTTTGACTTTTTTGATGTTTGTTGATGTTTTTGATTTTTTGATGTTTTGATGTTTTTGATGTTTTTGATGTTTTTGATGTTTTTGATGTTTTTGATGTTTTTGATGTTTTTGATGTTTTTGATGTTTTTGATGTTTTTGATGTTTTTGATGTTTTTGATGTTTTTTTGATGTTTTTGATGTTTTGATGTTTTTGATGTTTTTTGATGTTTTTGATGTTTTTGATGTTTTTGATGTTTTTGATGTTTTTGTTGTTTTTGATGTGTTTGATGTTTTTGATTTTATGATGTTTTTGATGTTTGTGATATTTTTGATGTTTTTGATGTTTTTGATGTTTTTGATGTTTTTGATGTTTTTGATGTTTTTGATGTTTTTGATGTTTTTGATGTTTTTGATGTTTTTGATGTTTTTGATGTTTTTGATGTTTTTGATGTTTTTGATGTTTTCGATGTTTTTGATATTTTTGATGTTTTTGATATTTTTGATGTTTTTGATGTTTTTTAATGTTTTTGTTGTTTTTGATGTGTTTGATGTGTTTGATGTTTTTGATTTTATGATGTTTTTGATGTTTTTGATATTTTTGATGATTGTGATGTTTTTGATGTTTTTGATGTTTTTAATGTTTTTGATGTTTTTGATTTTTTTGATTTTATGATGTTTTGATATTTTTCATGTTTTATGCTTTTTATGTTTTTGATGTTTTTGATGTTTTTGATGTTTTTGATGTTTTTGATGTTTTGATGTTTTTGATGTTTTTGTTTTTGATTTTTTGATGGTTTTAATGTTTTTGATGTTTTTGATGTTTTTGTTGTTATTGATGTTATTGACTTTTTTGATGTTTGTTGATGTTTTTGATGTTTTGATGTTTTTGATGTTTTTGATGTTTTTGATGTTTTTGATGTTTTTGATGTTTTTTATGTTTTTTATGTTTTTTATGTTTTTGATGTTTTTGATGTTTTTGATGTTTTTGATGTTTTTGATGTTTTGATGTTTTTGATGTTTATGTTTTTGATTTTTTGATGGTTTTAATGTTATTGATGTTTTTGATGTTTTTGTTGTTATTGACTTTTTTGACTTTTTTGATGTTTGTTGATGTTTTTGATGTTTTGATGTTTTTGATGTTTTTGATGTTTTTGATGGTTTCAATGTTTTTGATGTTTTTGATGTTTTTGATGTTTTTGATGTTTTTGATGTTTTTGATGTTATTGACTTTTTTGATGTTTGTTGATGTTTTTGATTTTTTTTGATGTTTTGATGTTTTTGATGTTTTTGATGTTTTTGATGTTTTTGATGTTTTTGATGTTTTTGATGTTTTTATGTTTTTTATGTTTTTGATGTTTTTGATGTTTTTGATGTTTTTGATGTTTTGATGTTTTTGATGTTTTTGTTTTTGATTTTTTGATGGTTTTAATGTTTTTGATGTTTTTGATGTTTTTGTTGTTATTGACTTTTTTGACTTTTTTGATGTTTGTTGATGTTTTTGATTTTTTTGATGTTTTGATGTTTTTGATGTTTTTGATGTTTTTGATGTTTTTGATGTTTTTGATGTTTTTTATGTTTTTGATGTTTTTGATGTTTTTGATGTTTTTATGTTTTTGATGTTTTTGATGTTTTTGATGTTTTTGATGTTTTTGATGTTTTTAATGTTTTTAATGTTTTTGATGTTTCTGATGTTTTTGATTTTTGATGTTTTTGATGTTTTTGATGTTTTTGATGTTTTTGATGTTTTTGATGTTTTTGATGTTTTTGATGTTTTTGATGTTTTTGATGTTTTTGATGTTTTTGATGTTTTTGATGTTTTTGATGTTTTTGATGTTTTTGATGTTTTTAATGTTTTTAATGTTTTTGATGTATTTAATTTTTTTGATTTTATGATGTTTTGATGTTTTTGATGTTTTATGTTTTTGATGTTTTTGATGTTATTGACTTTTTTGACTTTTTTGATGTTTGTTGATGTTTTTAATTTTTTTGATGTTTTGATGTTTTTGATGTTTTTAATTTTTTTGATGTTTTGATGTTTTGATGTTTTTGATGTTTTTGATGTTTTTGATGTTTTTGATGTTTTTGATGTTTTTTATGTTGTTGATGTTTTTAATGTTTTTAATGTTTTTGATGTTTTTGATTTTTTTGATTTTATGATGTTTTGATGTTTTTGATGTTTTTGATGTTTTATGTTTTTGATGTTTTTGATGTTTTTCATGTTTTTCATGTTTTTGATGTTTTTGATGTTATTGATTTTTTTTGACTTTTTGATGTTTTGATGTTTTGATGTTTTTGATGTTTTGATGTTTTGATGTTTTTGATGTTTTTGATGTTTTTGATGTTTTTGATGTTTTTGATGTTTTTGATGTTTTTGATGTTTTTGATGTTTTTAATGTTTTTAATGTTTTTTATGTTTCTGATGTTTTTGATGTTTTTGATGTTTTTGATGTTTTTGATGTTTTTGATGTTTTTGATGTTTTTGATGTTTTTGATTTTTTTGATGTTTTTGATGTTTTTGATTTTTTTGATGTTTTGATGTTTTTGATGTTTTTGATGTTTTTGATGTTTTTGATGTTTTTGATGTTTTTGATGTTTTTTTTGTTTTTGATGTTTTTGATGTTTTTGATGTTTTTGATGTTTCTGATGTTTTTGATTTTTTGATTTTTTGATGGTTTTAATGTTTTTGATGTTTTTGTTGTTATTGACTTTTTTGACTTTTTTGATGTTTTTGATTTTTTTGTTTTGATGTTTTTGATTTTTTGATGTTTTGATGTTTTTGATGTTTTTGATGTTTTTGATGTTTTTGATGTTTTTGATGTTTTTGATGTTTTTGATGTTTTTGATGTTTTTGATGGTTTTGATGTTTTTGATGTTTTTGATGTTTTTGATGTTTTTGATGTTTTTGATGTTTTTGATGTTTTTGATGTTTTTGATGTTTTTGTTGTTTTTGATGTTTTGTGTTTGATGTTTTTGATGTTTTTGATGTTTTTGATGTTTTTGATGTTTTTGATGTTTTTGATGTTTTTGATGTTTTTGATGTTTTTGATGTTTTTGATGTTTTTGATGTTTTTGATGTTTTTGATGTTTTTGATGTTTTTGATGTTTTTGATGTTTTTGATATTTTTGATGTTTTTGATATTTTTGATGTTTTTGATGTTTTTTAATGTTTTTGTTGTTTTTGATGTGTTTGATGTGTTTGATGTTTTTGATTTTATGATGTTTTTGATGTTTTTGATGTTTTTGATGTTTTTGATATTTTTGATGTTTGTGATGTTTTTGATGTTTTTGATGTTTTTAATGTTTTTAATGTTTTTGATGTTTTTGATGTTTTTGATTTTTTTGATTTTTGATTTTTGATGTTTTTGATGTTTTTGATGTTTTATGTTTTTGATGTTTTTGATGTTTTTGATGTTTTTGATGTTTTTGATGTTATTGACTTTTTTGATGTTTGTTGATGTTTTTGATTTTTTTGATGTTTTGATGTTTTTGATGTTTTTGTTTTTGATGTTTTTGATGTTTTTGATGTTTTTGATGTTTTTGATGTTTTTGATGTTTTTGATGTTTTTGATGTTTTTGATGTTTTTGATGTTTTTTATGTTTTTTATGTTTTTTACGTTTTTGATGTTTTTGATGTTTTGATGTTTTTGATGTTTTTGTTTTTGATTTTTTGATGGTTTTAATGTTTTTGATGTTTTTGTTGTTATTGACTTTTTGATTTTTTGATGTTTCTTGATGTTTTTGATTTTTTTGATGTTTTGATGTTTTGATGTTTTGATGTTTTTGATGTTTTTGATTTTTTGATGTTTTTGATGTTTTTGATGTTTTGATGTTTTTGATGTTTTTGATGTTTTTGATGTTTTTGATGTTTTTGATGTTTTGATGTTTTTGATGTTTTTGATGTTTTTGATGTTTTTGATGTTTTTGATGTTTTTGATGTTTTTGATGTTTTTGATGTTTTTGATGTTTTTGATGTTTTTGATGTTTTTGATGTTTTTGATGTTTTTGATGTTTTTGATGTTTTGATGTTTTTGATGTTTTTGATGTTTTTGATGTTTTTGATGTTTTTGATGTTTTTGATGTTTTTGATGTTTTTGATGTTTTTGATGTTTTTGATGTTTTTGATGTTTTTAATGTTTTTAATGTTTTTGATGTTTTTAATTTTTTTGATTTTATGATGTTTTGATGTTTTTGATGTTTTTGATGTTATTGACTTTTTTGACTTTTTTGATGTTTGTTGATGTTTTTAATTTTTTTGATGTTTTGATGTTTTGATGTTTTTGATGTTTTTGATGTTTTTAATTTTTTTGATGTTTTGATGTTTTTGATGTTTTTGATGTTTTTGATGTTTTTGATGTTTTTTATGCTGTTGATGTTTTTAATGTTTTTAATGTTTTTGATGTTTTTGATTTTTTTGATTTTATGATGTTTTGATGTTTTTGATGTTTTTGATGTTTTATGTTTTTGATGTTTTTGATGTTTTTGATGTTTTTGATGTTTTTGATGTTTTCGATGTTATTGACTTTTTTGACTTTTTTGATGTTTGTTGATGTTTTTAATTTTCTTGATGTTTTGATGTTTTTGATGTTTTTGATGTTTTTATGTTTTTGATGTTTTTGATGTTTTTGATGTTTTTGATGTTTTTAATGTTTTTAATGTTATTGATGTTTCTGATGTTTTTGATGTTTTTGATGTTTTTGATATTTTTGATGTTTTTGATGGTTTTAATGTTTTTGATGTTTTTGTTGTTATTGACTTTTTTGACTTTTTTGATGTTTGTTGATGTTTTTGATTTTTTTGATGTTTTGATGTTTTTGATGTTTTTGATGTTTTTGATGTTTTTGATGTTTTTGATGTTTTTGATGGTTTTGATGTTTTTGATGTTTTTGATGTTTTTGATGTTTTTGATGTTTTTGATATTTTTAATGTTTTTGATGTTTTTGATGTTTTTGATGTTTTTGATGTTTTTGATGTTTTTGATGTTTTTGTTGTTTTTGATGTGTTTGATGTTTTTGATTTTATGATGTTTTTGATTTTATGATGTTTTTCATGTTTTTGATGTTTTTGATGTTTTTGATGTTTTGATGTTTTTGATGTTTTTGATGTTTTTGATGTTTTTGATGTTTTTGATGTTTTTGATATTTTTGATGTTTTTGATATTTTTGATGTTTTTGATGCTTTTTAATGTTTTTGTTGTTTTTGATGTGTTTGATGTGTTTGATGTTTTTGATTTTATGATGTTTTTGATGTTTTTGATGTTTTTGATATTTTTGATGTTTGTGATGTTTTTGATGTTTTGATGTTATTAATGTTTTTAATGTTTTTGATGTTTTTGATTTTTTTGATTTTATGATGTTTTGATGTTTTTGATGTTTTATGTTTTTGATGTTTTTGATGTTTTTGATGTTTTTGATGTTTTTGATGTTTGTTGATGTTTTTGATTTTTTTGATGTTTTTGATGTTTTTGATGTTTTTGATGTTTTTGATGTTTTTGATGTTTTTGATGTTTTTGATGTTTTTGATGTTTTTGATGTTTTTGATGTTTTTGATGTTTTTGATGTTTTTATGTTTTTGATGTTTTTGATGTTTTTGATGTTTTTGATGTTTTTGATGTTTTTGATGTTTTTGATGTTTTTGATGTTTTTGATGTTTTTGATGTTTTTGATGGTTTTGATGTTTTGATGTTTTTGATGTTTTTGATGTTTTTATGTTTTTGATGTTTTTGATGTTTTTGATGTTTTTGATGTTTTTGATGTTTTTGATGTTTTTGATGTTTTTGATGTTTTTGATGTTTTTGATGTTTTTGATGTTTTTGATGTTTTTGATGGTTTTGATGTTTTTGATGTTTTTGATGTTTTTGATGTTTTTGATGTTTTTGATGTTTTTGATGTTTTTGATGTTTTTGATGTTTTTGATGTTTTTGATGTTTTTGATGTTTTGATGTTTTGATGGTTTTGATGTTTTTGATGTTTTTGATGTTTTTGATGTTTTTGATGTTTTTGATGTTTTTAATGTTTTTGATGTTTTTGATGTTTTTGATGTTTTTGATGTTTTTGTTGTTTTTGATGTGTTTGATGTTTTTGATTTTATGATGTTTTTGATTTTATGATGTTTTTCATGTTTGTGATGTTTTTGATGTTTTTGATGTTTTTGATGTTTTTGATGTTTTTGATGTTTTTGATGTTTTTGATGTTTTTGATGTTTTTGATATTTTTGATGTTTTTGATATTTTTGATGTTTTTGATGCTTTTTAATGTTTTTGTTGTTTTTGATGTGTTTGATGTGTTTGATGTTTTTGATTTTATGATGTTTTTGATGTTTTTGATGTTTTTGATATTTTTGATGTTTGTGATGTTTTTGATGTTTTTGATGTTATTAATGTTTTTAATGTTTTTGATGTTTTTGATTTTTTTGATTTTATGATGTTTTGATGTTTTTGATGTTTTATGTTTTTGATGTTTTTGATGTTTTTGATGTTTTTGATGTTATTGACTTTTTTGATGTTTGTTGATGTTTTTGATTTTTTTGATGTTTTGATGTTTTTGATGTTTTTGATGTTTTTGATGTTTTTGATGTTTTTTATGTTTTTGACGTTTTTGATGTTTTTGATGTTTTTGATGTTTTTTATGTTTTTGATGTTTTTGATGTTTTTGATGTTTTTGATGTTTTTGATGTTTTTGATGTTTTTGATGTTTTTGATGTTTTTGTTTTTGATTTTTGATGTTTTTGATGTTTTTGATGTTTTTGATGTTTTTGATGTTTTTATGTTTTTGATGTTTTTGATGTTTTTGATGTTTTTATGTTTTTGAAGTTTTTGATGTTTTTGATGTTTTTGATGTTTTTGATGTTTTTGATGTTTTTGATGTTTTTAATGTTTTTAATGTTTTTGATGTTTCTGATGTTTTTGATGTTTTTTATGTTTTTGATGTTGTTGATGTTTTTGATATTTTTGATGTTTTTGATGTTTTTGATGTTTTTAATGTTTTTAATGTTTTTGATGTTATTAATTTTTTTGATTTTATGATGTTTTGATGTTTTTGATGTTTTATGTTTTTGATGTTTTTGATGTTATTGACTTTTTTGACTTTTTTGATGTTTGTTGATGTTTTTAATTTTTTTGATGTTTTGATGTTTTGATGTTTTTGATGTTTTTAATTTTTTTGATGTTTTGATGTTTTGATGTTTTTGATGTTTTTGATGTTTTTGATGTTTTTGATGTTTTTTATGTTGTTGATGTTTTTAATGTTTTTAATGTTTTTGATGTTTTTTTTGATTTTATGATGTTTTGATGTTTTTGATGTTTTATGTTTTTGATGTTTTTGATGTTTTTGATGTTTTTGATGTTATTGTCTTTTTTGATGTTTGTTGATGTTTTTAATTTTCTTGATGTTTTGATGTTTTTGATGTTTTTGATGTTTTTGATGATTTTATGTTTTTGATGTTTTTGATGTTTTTAATGTTTTTAATGTTTTTGATGTTTTTGATGTTTTTGATGTTTTTGATGTTTTTGATGTTTTATGTTTTTGATGTTTTTGATGTTTTTGATGTTTTTGATGTTTTTGATGTTTTTGATGTTTTTGATGTTTTTGATGTTTTTGATGTTTTTGATGTTTTTGATGTTTTTGATGTTTTTGATGTTTTTGATGTTTTTGATGTTTTTGATGTTTTTGATGTTTTTGTTTTTAATTTTTTGTTGTTTTTTTTTTTGATTTTATAATGTTTTGATGTTTTTGATGTTTTATGTTTTTGATGTTTTTGATGTTATTGACTTTTTTGACTTTTTTGATGTTTGTTGATGTTTTTAATTTTTTTGATGTTTTGATGTTTTGATGTTTTTGATGTTTATGATGTTTTTAATTTTTTTGATGTTTTGATGTTTTGATGTTTTTGATGTTTTTGATGTTTTTGATGTTTTTGATGTTTTTGATGTTTTTGATGTTTTTGATGTTTTTGATGTTTTTGATGTTTTTGATGTTTTTGATGTTATTGACTTTTTTGACTTTTTTGATGTTTGTTGATGTTTTTAATTTTCTTGAAGTTTTGATGTTTTGATGTTTTTAATGTTTTTGATGTTTTTGATTTTTTTGATTTTATGATGTTTTGATATTTTGATGTTTTTGATGTTTTTGATGTTTTTGATGTTTTTGATGTTTTTGATGTTATTGACTTTTTTGACTTTTTTGATGTTTGTTGATGTTTTTAATTTTCTTGATGTTTTGATGTTTTTGATGTTTTTATGTTTTTGATGTTTTTGATGTTTTTGATGTTTTTGATGTTTTTGATGTTTTTAATGTTTTTAATGTTTTTGATGTTTCTGATGTTTTTGATGTTTTTGATGTTTTTGATGTTTTTGATGTTTTTAATGTTTTTAATGTTTTTAATGTTTTTGATGTTTTTAATGTTTTTAATGTTTTTGATGTTTCTGATGTTTTTGATGTTTTTGATGTTTTTGATGTTTTTGATGTTTTTGATGTTTTTGATGTTTTTGATGTTTTTGATGTTTTTAATGTTTTTAATGTTTTTGATGTTTTTAATTTTTTTGATTTTATGATGTTGTGATGTTTTTGATGTTTTTGATGTTATTGACTTTTTTGACTTTTTTGATGTTTGTTGATGTTTTTAATGTTTTTAATTTTTTTGATGTTTTGATGTTTTGGATGGTTTTGATGTTTTTAATTTTTTTGATGTTTTGATGTTTTTGATGTTTTTGATGTTTTTGATGTTTTATGTTTTTGATGTTTTTGATGTTTTTGATGTTATTAACTTTTTTGACTTTTTTGATGTTTGTTGATGTTTTTAATTTTTTTGATGTTTTTGATGTTTTTGATGTTTTTAATTTTTTTGATGTTTTGATGTTTTGATGTTTTTGATGTTTTTGATGTTTTTGATGTTTTTGATGTTTTTGATGTTTTTGATGTTTTTAATGTTTTTAATGTTTTTGATGTTTTTAATTTTTTTGATTTTATGATGTTTTGATGTTTTTGATGTTTTATGTTTTTGATGTTTTTGATGTTTTTGATGTTATTAACTTTTTTGACTTTTTTGATGTTTGTTGATGTTTTTAATTTTTTTGATGTTTTGATGTTTTTGATGTTTTTAATTTTTTTGATGTTTTGATGTTTTGATGTTTTTGATGTTTTTGATGTTTTTGATGTTTTTGATGTTTTTGATGTTTTTGATGTTTTTGATGTTTTTGATGTTTTTAATGTTTTTAATGTTTTTAATGTTTTTGATGTTTTTAATGTTTTTAATGTTTTTGATGTTTCTGATGTTTTTGATGTTTTTGATGTTTTTTATGTTTTTGATGTTGTTGATGTTTTTGATATTTTTGATGTTTTTGATGTTTTTGATGTTTTTTATGTTTTTGATGTTTCTGATGTTTTTAATGTTTTTAATGTTTTTGATGTTTTTAATTTTTTTGATTTTATGATGTTGTGATGTTTTTGATGTTTTTGATGTTATTGACTTTTTTGACTTTTTTGATGTTTGTTGATGTTTTTAATGTTTTTAATTTTTTTGATGTTTTGATGTTTTGGATGGTTTTGATGTTTTTAATTTTTTTGATGTTTTGATGTTTTTGATGTTTTTGATGTTTTTGATGTTTTTGATGTTTTTGATGTTTTTTATGTTTTTAATGTTTTTAATGTTTTTAATGTTTTTAATGTTTTTGATGTTTTTGATTTTTTTGATTTTATGATGTTTTGATGTTTTTGATGTTTTTGATGTTTTATGTTTTTGATGTTTTTGATGTTTTTGATGTTTTTGATGTTTTTGATGTTTTTGATGTTATTGACTTTTTTGACTTTTTTGATGTTTGTTGATGTTTTTAATTTTCTTGAAGTTTTGATGTTTTGATGTTTTTAATGTTTTTGATGTTTTTGATTTTTATGAATTTAAGATGTTTTGATGTTTTTGAAGTTTTTGATGTTTTTGATATTTTTGATGTTTTTGATGTTTTTGATGTTTTTGATGTTTTTGATGTTTTTGATGTTTTTGATGTTTTTGATGTTTTTGATGTTTTTGATGTTTTTGATGTTTTTGATGTTTTTGATGTTTTTGATGTTTTTTATGTTTTTGATGTTGTTGATGTTGTTGATGTTTTTGATATTTTTGATATTTTTGATGTTTTTGATGTTTTTGATGTTTTTATGTTTTTGATGTTTTTGATGTTTTTGATGTTTTTGATGTTTTTGATGTTTTTAATGTTTTTAATGTTTTTGATGTTTCTCATGTTTTTGATGTTTTTGATGTTTTTTATGTTTTTGATGTTGTTGATGTTTTTGATATTTTTGATGTTTTTGATGTTTTTGATGTTTTTGATGTTTTTGATGTTTTTGATGTTTTTGATGTTTTTGATGTTATTGACTTTTTTGATGTTTGTTGATGTTTTTAATTTTCTTGATGTTTTGATGTTTTTGATGTTTTTGATGTTTTTATGTTTTTGATGTTTTTGATGTTTTTGATGTTTTTGATGTTTTATGTTTTTGATGTTTTTGATGTTTGTTGATGTTTTTAATTTTTTTGATGTTTTGATGTTTTTGATGTTTTTAATTTTTTTGATGTTTTGATGTTTTGATGTTTTGATGTTTTGATGTTTTTGATGTTTTTAATGTTTTTAATGTTTTTGATGTTTTTGATTTTTTTGATTTTATGATGTTTTGATGTTTTTGATGTTTTATGTTTGTGATGTTTTTGATGTTTTTGATGTTTTTGATGTTTTTGATGTTTTTGATGTTTTTGATGTTTTTGATGTTTTTGATGTTTTTGATGTTTTTGATGTTTTTGATGTTTTTAATGTTTTTGATGTTTTTTGATGTTTTTAATGTTTTTGATGTTTTTGATTTTTTTGATTTTATGATGTTTTGATGTTTTTGATGTTTTATGTTTGTGATGTTTTTGATGTTTTTCATGTTTTTGATGTTTTTGATGTTTTTGATGTTTTTGATGTTATTGACTTTTTTGACTTTTTTGATGTTTGTTGATGTTTTTAATTTTTTTGAAGTTTTGATGTTTTTAATGTTTTTAATGTTTTTGATGTTTTTGATTTTTTTGATTTTATGATGTTTTGATGTTTTGATGTTTTTGATGTTTTTGATGTTTTTGATGTTTTTGATGATTTTGATGTTTTTGATGTTTTTGATGTTTTTGATGTTTTTGATGTTTTTGATGTTTTTAATGTTTTTAATGTTTTTGATGTTTTTAATGTTTTTAATGTTTTTGATGTTTCTGATGTTTTTGATGCTTTTGATGTTTTTTATGTTTTTGATGTTGTTGATGTTTTTGATATTTTTGATGTTTTTGATGTTTTTGATGTTTTTGATGTTTTTGATGTTTTTAATGTTTTTAATGTTTTTGATGTTTTTAATTTTTTTGATTTTATGATGTTTTGATGTTTTTGATGTTTTATGTTTTTGATGTTTTTGATGTTATTGACTTTTTTGACTTTTTTGATGTTTGTTGATGTTTTTAATTTTTTTGATGTTTTGATGTTTTTGATGTTTTGATGTTTTGATGTTTTTGATGTTTTTGATGTTTTTGATGTTTTTGATGTTTTTGATGTTTTTGATGTTTTTTATGTTTTTGATGCTTTTAATGTTTTTAATGTTTTTAATGTTTTTGATGTTTTTGATTTTTTTGATTTTATGATGTTTTAATGTTTTTGATGTTTTATGTTTTTGATGTTTTTGATGTTTTTGATGTTTTTTATGTTTTTGATGTTGTTGATGTTTTTGATATTTTTGATGTTTTTGATGTTTTTGATGTTTTTGATGTTTTTGATGTTTTTGATGTTTTTGATGTTTTTGATGTTTTTGATGTTTTTCAAGTTTTTAATGTTTTTGAAGTTCTTAATTTTTTTGATTTTATGATGTTTTGATGTTGTATGTTTTTGATGTTTTTGATGTTATTGACTTTTTTGACTTTTTTGATGTTTGTTGATGTTTTTAATTTTTTTGATGTTTTGATGTTTTGATGTTTTTGATGTTTTTGATGTTTTTGATGTTTTTAATGTTTTTAATGTTTTTGATGTTTTTAATGTTTTTAATGTTTTTGATGTTTCTGATGTTTTTGATGTTTTTGATGTTTTTTATGTTTTTGATGTTGTTGATGTTTTTGATGTTTTTGATGTTTTTGATGTTTTTGATGTTTTTGATGTTTTTGATGTTTTTGATGTTTTTGATGTTTTTGATGTTTTTAATGTTTTTAATGTTTTTGATGTTTTTAATTTTTTTGATTTTATGATGTTTTGATGTTTTTGATGTTTTATGTTTTTGATGTTTTTGATGTTTTATGTTTTTGATGTTTTTGATGTTTTTGATGTTTTTAATTTTTTTGATGTTTTGATGTTTTTGATGTTTTTAATTTTTTTGATGTTTTGATGTTCTGATGTTTTTGATGTTTTTAATGTTTTTGATGTTTTTGATGTTTTTGATGTTTTTGATGTTTTTGATGTTTTTGATGTTTTTAATGTTTTTAATGTTTTTGATGTTTTTGATTTTTTTGATTTTATGATGTTTTGATGTTTTTGATGTTTTATGTTTGTGATGTTTTTGATGTTTTTGATGTTTTTGATGTTTTCGATGTTTTTGATGTTTTTCATGTTTTTGATGTTTTTGATGTTTTTGATGTTTTTGATGTTATTGACTTTTTTGACTTTTTTGATGTTTGTTGATGTTTTTAATTTTCTTGAAGTTTTGATGTTTTGATGTTTTTAATGTTTTTAATGTTTTTGATGTTTTTGATTTTTTTGATTTTATGATGTTTTGATATTTTGATGTTTTTGATGTTTTTGATGTTTTTGATGTTTTTGATGATTTTGATGTTTTTGATGTTTTTGATGTTTTTGATGTTTTTGATGTTTTTGATGTTTTTGATGTTTTTGATGTTTTTGATGTTTTTGATGTTTTTAATGTTTTTAATGTTTTTGATGTTTTTAATGTTTTTAATGTTTTTGATGTTTCTGAGGTTTTTGATGTTTTTGATGTTTTGATGTTTTTGATGTTTTTGATGTTTTGATGTTTTGATGTTTTTGATGTTTTTGATGTTTTTGATGTTTTTGATGTTTTTGATGTTTTTTATGTTTTTGATGTTTTTAATGTTTTTAATGTTTTTAATGTTTTTGATGTTTTTGATTTTTTTGATTTTATGATGTTTTGATGCTTTTGATGTTTTTTATGTTTTTGATGTTGTTGATGTTTTTGATATTTTTGATGTTTTTGATGTTTTTGATGTTTTTGATGTTTTTGATGTTTTTGATGTTTTTAATGTTTTTAATGTTTTTGATGTTTTTAATTTTTTTGATTTTATGATGTTTTGATGTTTTTGATGTTTTATGTTTTTGATGTTTTTGATGTTATTGACTTTTTTGACTTTTTTGATGTTTGTTGATGTTTTTAATTTTTTTGATGTTTTGATGTTTTTGATGTTTTTGATGTTTTGATGTTTTGATGTTTTTGATGTTTTTGATGTTTTTGATGTTTTTGATGTTTTTGATGTTTTTGATGTTTTTTTGTTTTTGATGTTTTTAATGTTTTTAATGTTTTTAATGTTTTTGATGTTTTTGATTTTTTTGATTTTATGATGTTTTGATGTTTTTGATGTTTTTGATGTTTTATGTTTTTGATGTTTTTGATGTTTATGATGTTTTTGATGTTTTTTATGTTTTTGATGTTGTTGATGTTTTTGATGTTTTTGATGTTTTTGATGTTTTTAAAGTTTTTAATGTTTTTGATGTTCTTAATTTTTTTGATTTTATGATGTTTTGATGTTTTTGATGTTGTATGTTTTTGATGTTTTTGATGTTATTGACTTTTTTGACTTTTTTGATGTTTGTTGATGTTTTTAATTTTTTTGATGTTTTGATGTTTTGATGTTTTTGATGTTTTTGATGTTTTTAATGTTTTTAATGTTTTTGATGTTTTTAATGTTTTTAATGTTTTTGATGTTTCTGATGTTTTTGATGTTTTTGATGTTTTTTATGTTTTTGATGTTGTTGATGTTTTTGATATTTTTGATGTTTTTGATGTTTTTGATGTTTTTGATGTTTTTGATGTTTTTGATGTTTTTGATGTTTTTGATGTTTTTGATGTTTTTAATGTTTTTAATGTTTTTAATGTTTTTGATGTTTTTAATTTTTTTGCTTTTATGATGTTTTGATGTTTTTGATGTTTTATGTTTTTGATGTTTTTGATGTTATTGACTTTTTTGACTTTTTTGATGTCTGTTGATGTTTTTAATTTTCTTGAAGTTTTGATGTTTTTAATGTTTTTAATGTTTTTGATGTTTTTGATTTTTTTGATTTTATGATGTTTTGATGTTTTTGATGTTTTTGATGTTTTTGATGTTTTTGATGATTTTGATTTTTTTGATGTTTTTGATGTTTTATGTTTGTGATGTTTTTGATGTTTTTGATGTTTTTGATGTTTTTGATGTTTTTCATGTTTTTGATGTTTTTGATGTTTTTGATGTTATTGACTTTTTTGACTTTTTTGATGTTTGTTGATGTTTTTAATTTTCTTGAAGTTTTGATGTTTTGATGTTTTTAATGTTTTTAATGTTTTTGATGTTTTTGATGTTTTTGATTTTTTTGATTTTATGATGTTTTGATGTTTTTGATGTTTTTGATGTTTTTGATGATTTTGATGTTTTTGATGTTTTTGATGTTTTTGATGTTTTTGATGTTTTTAATGTTTTTAATGTTTTTGATGTTTTTGATGTTTTTGATGCTTTTGATGTTTTTGATGTTTTTGATGTTTTTGATGTTTTTGATGTTTTTGATGTTTTTGATGTTTTTGATGTTTTTGATGTTTTTGATGTTTTTGATGTTTTTGATGTTTTTAATGTTTTTAATGTTTTTGATGTTTTTAATTTTTTTGATTTTATGATGTTTTGATGTTTTTGATGTTTTATGTTTTTGATGTTTTTGATGTTATTGACTTTTTTGATGTTTGTTGATGTTTTTAATTTTTTTAATTTTTTTGATGTTTTGATGTTTTGATGTTTTTGATGTTTTTGATGTTTTGATGTTTTGATGTTTTTGATGTTTTTGATGTTTTTGATGTTTTTGATGTTTTTTATGTTTTTTATGTTTTTGATGTTTTTAATGTTTTTAATGTTTTTAATGTTTTTGATGTTTTTGATTTTTTGATTTTTTTGATTTTTTGATTTTATGATGTTTTGATGTTTTTGATGTTTTTGATGTTTTATGTTTTTGATGTTTTTGATGTTTTTGATGTTTATGATGTTTTTGATGTTTTTTATGTTTTTGATGTTGTTGATGTTTTTGATATTTTTGATGTTTTTGATGTTTTTGATGTTTTTGATGTTTTTGATGTTTTTGATGTTTTTGATGTTTTTGATGTTTTTGATGTTTTTAAAGTTTTTAATGTTTTTGATGTTCTTAATTTTTTTGATTTTATGATGTTTTGATGTTTTTGATGTTGTATGTTTTTGATGTTTTTGATGTTATTGACTTTTTTGACTTTTTTGATGTTTGTTGATGTTTTTAATTTTTTTGATGTTTTGATGTTTTGATGTTTTTGATGTTTTTGATGTTTTTGATGTTTTTAATGTTTTTAATGTTTTTGATGTTTTTAATGTTTTTAATGTTTTTGATGTTTCTGATGTTTTTGATGTTTTTGATGTTTTTTATGTTTTTGATGTTGTTGATGTTTTTGATATTTTTGATGTTTTTGATGTTTTTGATGTTTTTGATGTTTTTGATGTTTTTGATGTTTTTAATGTTTTTAATGTTTTTGATGTTCTTAATTTTTTTGATTTTATGATGTTTTGATGTTTTTGATGTTGTATGTTTTTGATGTTTTTGATGTTTTTGATGTTATTGACTTTTTTGATGTTTGTTGATGTTTTTAATTTTTTGATGTTTTGATGTTTTGATGTTTTTGATGTTTTTGATGTTTTTAATTTTTTTGATATTTTGATGTTTTGATGTTTTGATGTTTTTGATGTTTTTGATGTTTTTGATGTTTTTGATGTTTTGATGTTTTTGATGTTTTTAAAGTTTTTAATGTTTTTGATGTTTTTGATGTTTTTGATGTTTTTGATGTTGTTGATGTTTTTGATATTTTTGATGTTTTTGATGTTTTTGATGTTTTTGATGTTTTTGATGTTTTTGATGTATTTAATGTTTTTAATGTTTTTGATGTTCTTAATTTTTTTGATTTTATGATGTTTTGATGTTTTTGATGTTGTATGTTTTTGATGTTTTTGATGTTTTTGATGTTTTTGATGTTATTGACTTTTTTGACTTTTTTGATGTTTGTTGATGTTTTTAATTTTTTTGATGTTTTGATGTTTTGATGTTTTTGATGTTTTTGATGTTTTAAATTTTTTTGATATTTTGATGTTTTGATGTTTTTGATGTTTTTGATGTTTTTGATGTTTTTGATGTTTTTGATGTTTTTGATGTTTGTTGATGTTTTTAATTTTTTTGATGTTTTGATGTTTTTGATGTTTTTGATGTTTTTGATGTTTTTAATGTTTTTAATGTTTTTGATGTTTTTAATGTTTTTAATGTTTTTGATGTTTCTGATGTTTTTGATGTTTTTGATGTTTTTTATGTTTTTGATGTTGTTGATGTTTTTGATATTTTTGATGTTTTTGATGTTTTTGATGTTTTTGATGTTTGTGATGTTTTTGATGTTTTTGATGTTTTTAATGTTTTTAATGTTTTTGATGTTTTTAATTTTTTTGATTTTATGATGTTTTGATGTTTTTGATGTTTTATGTTTTTGATGTTTTTGATGTTATTGACTTTTTTGACTTTTTTGATGTTTGTTGATGTTTTTGATGTTTTTAATTTTTTTGAGGTTTTGATGTTTTGATGTTTTTGATGTTTTTGATGTTTTTGATGTTTTTGATGTTTTTGATGTTTTTATGTTTTTGATGTTTTTAATGTTTTTAATGTTTTTAATGTTTTTAATGTTTTTGATGTTTTTGATTTTTTTGATTTTATGATGTTTTGATGTTTTTGATGTTTTTGATGTTTTATGTTTTTGATGTTTTTGATGTTTTTGATGTTTTTGATGTTTTTGATGTTTTTGATGTTTTTGATGTTTTTTATGTTTTTGATGTTGTTGATGTTTTTGATATTTTTGATGTTTTTGATGTTTTTGATGTTTTTGATGTTTTTGATGTATTTAATGTTTTTAATGTTTTTGATGTTCTTAATTTTTTTGATTTTAAGATGTTTTGATGTTTTTGATGTTGTATGTTTTTGATGTTTTTGATGTTTTTGATGTTATTGACTTTTTTGACTTTTTTGATGTTTGTTGATGTTTTTAATTTTTTTGATGTTTTGATGTTTTTGATGTTTTTGATGTTTTTAATTTTTTTGATATTTTGATGTTTTGATGTTTTGATGTTTTTGATGTTTTTGATGTTTTTTATGTTTTTGATGTTTTTGATGTTTTTTATGTTTTTGATGTTTTTAATGTTTTTAATGTTTTTAATGTTTTTAATGTTTTTGATGTTTTTGATTTTTTTGATTTTATGATGTTTTGATGTTTTTGATGTTCTTGATGTTTTTGATGTTTTTGATGTTTTTGATGTTTTTGATGTTTTTGATGTTTTTGATGTTATTGACTTTTTTGACTTTTTTGATGTTTGTTGATGTTTTTAATTTTCTTGAAGTTTTGATGTTTTGATGTTTTTAAAATTTTTAATGTTTTTGATGTTTTTGATTTTTTTGATTTTATGATGTTTTGATGTTTTGATGTTTTTGATGTTTTTGATGTTTTTGATGTTTTTGATGTTTTTGATGTTTTTGATGTTTTTGATGTTTTTGATGTTTTTGATGTTTTTGATGTTTTTGATGTTTTTGATGTTTTTGATGTTTTTGATGTTTTTGATGTTTTTGATGTTTTTGATGTTTTTGATATTATTGACTTTTTTGACTTTTTTGATGTTTGTTGATGTTTTTAATTTTCTTGATGTTTTGATGTTTTTATGTTTTTGATGTTTTTGATGTTTTTGATGTTTTTGATGTTTTTGATGTTTTTAATGTTTTTAATGTTTTTAATGTTTTTGATGTTTTTGATTTTTTTGATTTTATGATGTTTTGATGTTTTTAATTTTTTTGATGTTTTGATGTTTTGATGTTTTTGATGTTTTTGATGTTTTTGATGTTTTTGATGTTTTTGATGTTTTTGATGTTTTTGATGTTTTTGATGTTTTTGATGTTTTTGATGTTTTTGATGTTTTTGATGTTTTTAATGTTTTTGATGTTTTTGATTTTTTTGATTTTATGATGTTTTGATGTTTTTGAGGTTTTATGTTTTTGA
Source organism: Drosophila pruinosa (assembly GCA_018150935.1). NCBI lineage: Eukaryota > Metazoa > Arthropoda > Insecta > Diptera > Drosophilidae > Drosophila > Drosophila pruinosa. The sequence continues at coordinate 28,357 of JAECWR010000206.1, forward strand.
TGTTTTTGATGTTTTTGATGTTTTTGAGGTTTTTCATGTTTTTGATGTTTTTGATGTTTTTGATGTTTTTGATGTTATTGACTTTTTTGACTTTTTTGATGTTTGTTGATGTTTTTAATTTTCTTGAAGTTTTGATGTTTTTAATGTTTTTGATGTTTTTGATTTTTTTGATTTTATGATGTTTTGATGTTTTGATGTTTTTGATGTTTTTGATGTTTTTGATGTTTTTGATGATTTTGATGTTTTTGATGTTTTTGATGTTTTTGATGTTTATGATGTTTTTGATGTTTTTAATGTTTTTGATGTTTTTGATGTTTTTAATGTTTTTAATGTTTTTGATGTTTCTGATGTTTTTGATGTTTTTGATGTTTTTTATGTTTTTGATGTTGTTAATGTTTTTGATATTTTTGATGTTTTTGATGTTTTTGATGTTTTTGATGTTTTTGATGTTTTTGATGTTTTTGATGTTTTTGATGTTTTTGATGTTTTTGATGTTTTTGATGTTTTTAATGTTTTTAATGTTTTTGATGTTTTTAATTTTTGTGATTTTATGATGTTTTGCTGTTTTTGATGTTTTATGTTTTTGATGTTTTTGATGTTTTTGATGTTTTTGATGTTAATGACTTTTTTGACTTTTTTGATGTTTGTTGATGTTTTTAATTTTTTTGATGTTTTGATGTTTTGATGTTTTGATGTTTTGATGTTTTGATGTTTTTGATGTTTTTGATGTTTTTGATGTTTTTAATTTTTTTGATGTTTTGATGTTTTGATGTTTTTGATGTTTTTGATGTTTTTGATGTTTTTGATGTTTTTGATGTTTTTTATGTTTTTAATGTTTTTAATGTTTTTAATGTTTTTGATGTTTTTGATTTTTTTGATTTTATGATGTTTTGATGTTTTTGATGTTTTTGATGTTTTATGTTTTTGATGTTTTTGATGTTTTTGATGTTTTTGACTTTTTTGACTTTTTTGACTTTTTTGATGTTTGTTGATGTTTTTAATTTTCTTGAAGATTTGATATTTTGATGTTTTTAATGTTTTTAATGTTTTTGATTTTTTTGATTTTATGATGTTTTGATGTTTTGATGTTTTTGATGTTTTTGATGTTTTTGATGTTTTTGATGTTTTTGAATTTTTTTGATGTTTTTATGTTTTTGATGTTTTTGATGTTTTTGATGTTTTTGATGTTTTTGATGTTTTTGATGTTTTTGATGTTTTTGATGTTTTTAATGTTTTTAATGTTTTTGATGTTTCTGATGTTTTTGATGTTTTTGATGTTTTTTATGTTTTTGATGTTGTTGATGTTTTTGATATTTTTGATGTTTTTGATGTTTTTGATGTTTTTGATGTTTTTGATGTTTTTGATGTTTTTGATGTTTTTGATGTTTTTGATGTTTTTGATGTTTTTGATGTTTTTAATGTTTTTGATGTTTTTAATTTTTTTGATTTTATGATGTTTTGATGTTTTTGATGTTTTATGTTTTTGATGTTTTTGATGTTTTTGATGTTATTGACTTTTTTGACTTTTTTGATGTTTGTTGATATCTTTAATTTTTTTGATGTTTTGATGTTTTGATGTTTTTGATGTTTTTAATTTTTTTGATGTTTTGATGTTTTGATGTTTTTGATGTTTTTGATGTTTTTAATGTTTTTGATGTTTTTGATGTTTTTGATGTTTTTTATGTTTTTGATGTTTTTAATGTTTTTAATGTTTTTGATGTTTTTGATTTTTTTGATTTGATGATGTTTTGATGTTTTTGATGTTTTTGATGTTTTTCATGTTTTTGATGTTTTTGATGTTTTTGATGTTATTGACTTTTTTGATGTTTGTTGATGTTTTTAATTTTCTTGAAGTTTTGATGTTTTTAATGTTTTTAATGTTTTTGATGTTTTTGATTTTTTTGATTTTATGATGTTTTTATGTTTTGATGTTTTTGATGTTTTTGATGTTTTGATGTTTTTGATGTTTTGTTGTTTTTGATTTTTTGATGGTTTTAATGTTTTTGATGTTTTTGATGTTTTTTTGTTATTGACTGATGTTTTGATGTTTTTGATGTTTTTGATGTTTTTGATGTTTTTGATGTTTTTGATGTTTTTGATGTTTTTGATGTTTTTGATGTTTTTGATGTTTTTGATGTTTTTGATGTTTTTGATGTTTTTAATGTTTTTAATGTTTTTGATGTTTTTAATTTTTGTGATTTTATGATGTTTTGCTGTTTTTGATGTTTTATGTTTTTGATGTTTTTGATGTTTTTGATGTTTTTGATGTTTTTGATGTTAATGACTTTTTTGACTTTTTTGATGTTTGTTGATGTTTTTAATTTTTTTGATGTTTTGATGTTTTGATGTTTTGATGTTTTGATGTTTTTGATGTTTTTGATGTTTTTGATGTTTTTAATTTTTTTGATGTTTTGATGTTTTGATGTTTTTGATGTTTTTGATGTTTTTGATGTTTTTGATGTTTTTGATGTTTTTGATGTTTTTTATGTTTTTAATGTTTTTAATGTTTTTAATGTTTTTGATGTTTTTGATTTTTTTGATTTTATGATGTTTTGATGTTTTTGATGTTTTTGATGTTTTATGTTTTTGATGTTTTTGATGTTTTTGATGTTTTTGACTTTTTTTGACTTTTTTGACTTTTTTGATGTTTGTTGATGTTTTTAATTTTCTTGAAGATTTGATATTTTGATGTTTTTAATGTTTTTAATGTTTTTGATTTTTTTGATTTTATGATGTTTTGATGTTTTGATGTTTTTGATGTTTTTGATGTTTTTGATGTTTTTGATGTTTTTGATGTTTTTGATGTTTTTGAATTTTTTGATGTTTTTATGTTTTTGATGTTTTTGATGTTTTTGATGTTTTTGATGTTTTTGATGTTTTGATGTTTTTGATGTTTTTGATGTTTTTAATGTTTTTAATGTTTTTGATGTTTCTGATGTTTTTGATGTTTTTGATGTTTTTTATGTTTTTGATGTTGTTGATGTTTTTGATATTTTTGATGTTTTTGATGTTTTTGATGTTTTTGATGTTTTTGATGTTTTTGATGTTTTTGATGTTTTTGATGTTTTTGATGTTTTTGATGTTTTTAATGTTTTTGATGTTTTTAATTTTTTTGATTTTATGATGTTTTGATGTTTTTGATGTTTTATGTTTTTGATGTTTTTGATGTTTTTGATGTTATTGACTTTTTTGACTTTTTTTGATGTTTGTTGATATCTTTAATTTTTTTGATGTTTTGATGTTTTGATGTTTTTGATGTTTTTAATTTTTTTGATGTTTTGATGTTTTGATGTTTTTGATGTTTTTGATGTTTTTAATGTTTTTGATGTTTTTGATGTTTTTGATGTTTTTTATGTTTTTGATGTTTTTAATGTTTTTAATGTTTTTGATGTTTTTGATTTTTTTGATTTGATGATGTTTTGATGTTTTTGATGTTTTTGATGTTTTTCATGTTTTTGATGTTTTTGATGTTTTTGATGTTATTGACTTTTTTGATGTTTGTTGATGTTTTTAATTTTCTTGAAGTTTTGATGTTTTTAATGTTTTTAATGTTTTTGATGTTTTTGATTTTTTTGATTTTATGATGTTTTTATGTTTTGATGTTTTTGATGTTTTTGATGTTTTGATGTTTTTGATGTTTTGTTGTTTTTGATTTTTTGATGGTTTTAATGTTTTTGATGTTTTTGATGTTTTTTTGTTATTGACTGATGTTTTGATGTTTTTGATGTTTTTGATGTTTTTGATGCTTTTGATGTTTTTAATGTTTTTGATGTTTTTGATGTTTTTAATGTTTTTAATGTTTTTGATGTTTTTAATGTTTTTAATGTTTTTGATGTTTCTGATGTTTTTGATGTTTTTGATGTTTTTTATGTTTTTGATGTTGTTGATGTTTTTGATATTTTTAATGTTTTTGATGTTTTTGATGTTTTTGATGTTTTTGATGTTTTTGATGTTTTTGATGTTTTTGATGTTTTTGATGTTTTTAATGTTTTTAATGTTTTTGATGTTTTTAATTTTTTTGATTTTATGATGTTTTGCTGTTTTTGATGTTTTATGTTTTTGATGTTTTTGATGTTTTTGATGTTTTTGATGTTATTGACTTTTTTGACTTTTTTGATGTTTGTTGATGTTTTTAATTTTTTTGATGTTTTGATGTTTTGATGTTTTTGATGTTTTTAATGTTTTTGATGTTTTTAATTTTTTTGATGTTTTGATGTTTTTGATGTTTTTGATGTTTTTGATGTTTTTTATGTTTTTAATGTTTTTGATGTTTTTGATTTTATGATGTTTTGATGTTTTTGATGTTTTTGATGTTTTTGATGTTTTTGACTTTTTTGACTTTTTTGACTTTTTTGACTTTTTTGATGTTTGTTGATGTTTTTAATTTTCTTGAAGATTTGATGTTTTGATGTTTTTAATGTTTTTAATGTTTTTGATTTTTTTGATTTTATGATGTTTTGATGTTTTGATGTTTTTGATGTTTTTGATGTTTTTGATGTTTTTGATGTTTTTGATGTTTTTGATGTTTTTGATGTTTTTGATGTTTTTGATGTTTTTATGTTTTTGATGTTTTTGATGTTTTTGATGTTTTTGATGTTTTTAATGTTTTTAATGTTTTTGATGTTTCTGATGTTTTTGATGTTTTTGATGTTTTTTATGTTTTTGATGTTGTTGATGTTTTTGATATTTTTGATGTTTTTGATGTTTTTGATGTTTTTGATGTTTTTGATGTTTTTGATGTTTTTGATGTTTTTTATGTTTTTAATGTTTTTGATGTTTTTGATGTTTTGATGTTTTTGATGTTTTTGATGTTTTTGTTGTTTTTGATTTTTTGATGGTTTTAATGTTTTTGATGTTTTTTTGTTATTGACTGATGTTTTGATGTTTTTAATGTTTTTGATGTTTTTAATTTTTTTGATTTTATGATGTTTTGATGTTTTTGATGTTTTATGTTTTTGATGTTATTGACTTTTTTGATGTTTGTTGATGTTTTTAATTTTTTTGATGTTTTGATGTTTTGATGTTTTTGATGTTTTTAATTTTTTTGATGTTTTGATGTTTTGATGTTTTGATGTTTTTGATGTTTTTGATGTTTTTGATGTTTTTGATGTTTTTGATGTTTTTGATGTTTTGATGTTTTGATGTTTTTGATGTTTTTGATGTTTTTGATGTTTTTGATGTTTTTGATGTTTTTGATGTTTTTGATATTTTTGATGTTTTTGATATTTTTGATGTTTTTGATGTTTTTTAATGTTTTTGTTGTTTTTGATGTGTTTGATGTTTTTGATGTTTTTTATTTTATGATGTTTTTGATGTTTTTGATGTTTTTGATGTTTTTGATGTTTTTGATGTTTTTAATGTTTTTAATGTTTTTGATGTTTTTGATTTTTTTGATTTTATGATGTTTTGATGTTTTTGATGTTTTATGTTTTTTATGTTTTTTATGTTTTTGATGTTTTTGATGTTTTTGATGTTTTTGATGTTTTTGATGTTTTTGATGTTATTGACTTTTTTGATGTTTGTTGATGTTTTTGATGTTTTGATGTTTTGATGTTTTTGATGTTTTTGATGTTTTTGATGTTTTTGATGTTTTTGATGTTTTTGATGTTTTTGATGTTTTTTATGTTTTTTATGTTTTTGATGTTTTTGATGTTTTTGATGTTTGTGATGTTTTGATGTTTTTGATGTTTTTGTTTTTGATTTTTTGATGGTTTTAATGTTTTTGATGTTTTTGTTGTTATTGACTTTTTTGACTTTTTTGATGTTTGTTGATGTTTTTGATTTTTTTGATGTTTTGATGTTTTTGATGTTTTTGATGTTTTTGATGTTTTTGATGTTTTTGATGTTTTTGATGTTTTTGATGTTTTTGATGTTTTTGATGTTTTTGATGTTTTTGATGTTTTTGATGTTTTTAATATTTTTAATGTTTTTAATGTTTTTGATGTTTCTGAAGTTTTTGATATTTTTGATGTTTTTTATGTTTTTGATGTTGTTGATGTTTTTGATATTTTTGATGTTTTTGATGTTTTTGATGTTTTTGATGTTTTTGATGTTTTTGATGTTTTTGATGTTTTTGATGTTTTTAATGTTTTTAATGTTTTTGATGTTTTTAATTTTTTTGATTTTATGATGTTTTGATGTTTTTGATGTTTTATGTTTTGGATGTTTTTGATGTTATTGACTTTTTTGACTTTTTTGATGTTTGTTGATGTTTTTAATTTTTTTGATGTTTTGATGTTTTGATGTTTTTGATGTTTTTTATGTTGTTGATGTTTTTAATGTTTTTGATGTTTTTGATTTTTTTGATTTTATGATGTTTTGATGTTTTTGATGTTTTATGTTTTTGATGTTTTTGATGTTTTTGATGTTTTTGATATTTTTGATGTTTTTGATGTTTTTGATGTTTTTGATGTTTTTAATGTTATTGACTTTTTTTACTTTTTTGATGTTTGTTGATGTTTCTAATTTTCTTGATGTTTTGATGTTTTGATATTTTGATGTTTTTGATGTTTTTTATGTTGTTGATGTTTTTAATGTTTTTGATGTTTTTGATTTTTTTGATTTTATGATGTTTTGATGTTTTTGATGTTTTTATGTTTTTGATGTTTTTGATGTTTTTGATGTTTTTAATGTTTTTAATGTTTTTGATGTTTCTGATGTTTCTGATGTTTTTGATGTTTTTGATGTTTTTTATGTTTTTGATGTTGTTGTTGATGTTTTTGATATTTTTGATGTTTTTGATGTTTTTGATGTTTTTGATGTTTTTGATGTTTTTGATGTTTTTGATGTTTTTAATGTTTTTAATGTTTTTAATGTTTTTAATGTTTTTGATGTTTTTAATTTTTTTGATTTTATGATGTTTTGATGTTTTTGATGTTTTATGTTTTTGATGTTTTTGATGTTATTGACTTTTTTGACTTTTTTGATGTTTGTTGATGTTTTTGATGTTTTTGATGTTTTTGATGTTTTTGATGTTTTTGATGTTTTTGATGTTTTTTATGTTTTTAATGTTTTTGATGTTTTTGATGTTTTGATGTTTTTGATGTTTTTGATGTTTTTGTTGTTTTTGATTTTTTGATGGTTTTAATGTTTTTGATGTTTTTTTGTTATTGACTGATGTTTTGATGTTTTTGATGTTTTTGATGTTTTTGATGTTTTTGATGTTTTTGATGTTTTTGATGTTTTTGATGTTTTTGATGTTTTTGATGTTTTTGATGTTTTTGATGTTTTTGATGTTTTTAATGCTTTTGATGTTTTTGATGTTTTTGATATTTTTGATGTTTTTGATGTTTTTGATGTTTTTGATGTTTTTGAAGTTTTGATGTTTTTGATGTTTTTGATGTTTTTGATGTTTCTGATGTTTTTGATGTTTTTGATGTTTTTGATGTTTTTGATGTTTTTGATGTTTTTGATGTTTTTGATGTTTTTGTTGTTTTTGATGTGTTTGATGATTTTGATTTTATGATGTTTTTGATGTTTTTGATGTTTTTCATGTTATTGTCTTTTTTGATGTTTGTTGATGTTTTTAATTTTTTTGATGTTTTGATGTTTTGATGTTTTTGATGTTTTTGATGTTTTTGATGTTTTTGATGTTTTTGTTGTTTTTGATTTTTTGATGGTTTTAATGTTTTTGATGTTTTTGATGTTTTTGTTGTTATTGACTTTTTTGACTTTTTTGATGTTTGTTGATGTTTTTGATTTTTTTGATGTTTTGATGTTTTTGAAGTTTTTGATGTTTTTGATGTTTTTGATGTTTTTGATGTTTTTGATGTTTTGATGTTTTTGATGTTTTTGATGTTTTTGATGTTTTTGATGTTTTTGATGTTTTTGATGTTTTTGATGTTTTTAATGTTTTTGATGTTTTTGATGTTTTTGATGTTTTTAATGTTTTTAATGTTTTTGATGTTTTTGATTTTTTTGATTTTATGATGTTTTGATGTTTTTGATGTTTTTATGTTTTTATGTTTTTATGTTTTTGATGTTTTTGATGTTTTTGATGTTTTTGATGTTTTTGATGTTTTTGATGTTTTTGATGTTTTTGATGTTTTTGATGTTATTGACTTTTTTGATGTTTGTTGATGTTTTTGATGTTTTGATGTTTTGATGTTTTTGATGTTTTTGATGTTTTTGATGTTTTTGATGTTTTTATGTTTTTGATGTTTTTGATGTTTTTGATGTTTGTGATGTTTTGATGTTTTTGATGTTTTTGATGTTTTTGTTTTTGATTTTTTGATGGTTTTAATGTTTTTGATGTTTTTGTTGTTATTGACTTTTTTGACTTTTTTGATGTTTGTTGATGTTTTTGATTTTTTTTGATGTTTTGATGTTTTTGATGTTTTTGATGTTTTTGATGTTTTTGATGTTTTTGATGTTTTTGATGTTTTTATGTTTTTGATGTTTTTGATGTTTTTGATGTTTTTATGTTTTTGATGTTTTTGATGTTTTTAATATTTTTAATGTTTTAAATGTTTTTGATGTTTCTGAAGTTTTTGATATTTTTGATGTTTTTTATGTTTTTGATGTTGTTGATGTTTTTGATATTTTTGATGTTTTTGATGTTTTTGATGTTTTTGATGTTTTTGATGTTTTTGATGTTTTTGATGTTTTTGATGTTTTTGATGTTTTTGATGTTTTTGATGTTTTTAATGTTTTTAATGTTTTTGATGTTTTTAATTTTTTTGATTTTATGATGTTTTGATGTTTTTGATGTTTTATGTTTTTGATGTTTTTGATGTTATTGACTTTTTTGACTTTTTTGATGTTTGTTGATGTTTTTAATTTTTTTGATGTTTTGATGTTTTGATATTTTGATGTTTTTGATGTTTTTTATGTTGTTGATGTTTTTCATGTTTTTGATGTTTTCGATTTTTTTGATTTTATGATGTTTTGATGTTTTTGATGTTATATGTTTTTGATGTTTTTGATGTTTTTGATGTTTTTGATATTTTTGATGTTTTTGATGTTTTTGATGTTTTTGATGTTTTTAATGTTATTGACTTTTTTTACTTTTTTGATGTTTGTTGATGTTTTTAATTTTCTTGATGTTTTGATGTTTTTGATGTTTTTATGTTTTTGATGTTTTTGATGTTTTTGATGTTTTTGATGTTTTTGATGTTTTTAATGTTTTTAATGTTTTTGATGTTTCTGATGTTTTTGATGTTTTTTATGTTTTTGTTGTTGTTGTTGATGTTTTTGATATTTTTGATGTTTTTGATGTTTTTGATGTTTTTGATGTTTTTAATGTTTTTAATGTTTTTAATTTTTTTGATTTTATGATGTTTTGATGTTTTTGATGTTTTATGTTTTTGATGTTTTTGATGTTATTGACTTTTTTGACTTTTTTGATGTTTGTTGATGTTTTTGATGTTTTTGATGTTTTTGATATTTTTGATGTTTTTGATGTTTTTTATGTTTTTAATGTTTTTGATGTTTTTGATGTTTTGATGTTTTTGATGTTTTTGATGTTTTTGTTGTTTTTGATTTTTTGATGGTTTTAATGTTTTTGATGTTTTTTTGTTATTGACTGATGTTTTGATGTTTTTGATGTTTTTGATGTTTTTGATGTTTTTGATGTTTTTAATGTTTTTAATGTTTTTGATGTTTTTGATGTTTTTGATGTTTTTGATGTTTTTAATGCTTTTGATGTTTTTGATGTTTTTGATATTTTTGATGTTTTTGATGTTTTTTATGTTTTTAATGTTTTTGATGTTTTTGATGTTTTGATGTTTTTGATGTTTTTGATGTTTTTGTTGTTTTTGATTTTTTGATGGTTTTAATGTTTTTGATGTTTTTTTGTTATTGACTGATGTTTTGATGTTTTTGATGTTTTTGATGTTTTTGATGTTTTTAATGTTTTTAATGTTTTTGATGTTTTTGATGTTTTTGATGTTTTTGATGTTTTTAATGCTTTTGATGTTTTTGATGTTTTTGATATTTTTGATGTTTTTGATGTTTTTGATGTTTTTGATGTTTTTGAAGTTTTTGATGTTTTTGATGTTTTTGATGTTTCTGATGTTTTTGATGTTTTTGATGTTTTTGATGTTTTTGATGTTTTTGATGTTTTTGATGTTTTTGATGTTTTTGATGTTTTTGTTGTTTTTGATGTGTTTGATGATTTTGATTTTATGATGTTTTTGATGTTTTTCATGTTATTGTCTTTTTGATGTTTGTTGATGTTTTTGATGTTTATGATGTTTTTGTTGTTTTTGATTTTTTGATGGTTTTAATGTTTTTGATGTTTTTGATGTTTTTGTTGTTATTGACTTTTTTGACTTTTTTGATGTTTGTTGATGTTTTTGATTTTTTTGATGTTTTGATGTTTTTGATGTTTTTGATGTTTTTGATGTTTTTGATGTTTTTGATGTTTTTGATGTTTTTGATGTTTTTGATGTTTTTGATGTTTTTGATGTTTTTGATGTTTTTGATGTTTTTGATGTTTTTGATGTTTTTGATGTTTTTGATGTTTTTGATGTTTTTGATGTTTTTGATGTTTTTAATGTTTTTAATGTTTTTGATGTTTTTGATTTTTTTGATTTTATGATGTTTTGATGTTTTTGATGTTTTATGTTTTTTATGTTTTTTATGTTTTTGATGTTTTTGATGTTTTTGATGTTTTTGATGTTTTTGATGTTTTTGATGTTTTTGATGTTATTGACTTTTTTGATGTTTGTTGATGTTTTTGATGTTTTGATGTTTTGATGTTTTTGATGTTTTTGATGTTTTTGATGTTTTTGATGTTTTTGATGTTTTTGATGTTTTTGATGTTTTTTATGTTTTTGATGTTTTTGATGTTTTTGATGTTTGTGATGTTTTGATGTTTTTGATGTTTTTGATGTTTTTGATGTTTTTGATGTTTTTGATGTTTTTAATATTTTTAATGTTTTTAATGTTATTGATGTTTCTGAAGTTTTTGATATTTTTGATGTTTTTTATGTTTTTGATGTTGTTGATGTTTTTGATATTTTTGATGTTTTTGATGTTTTTGATGTTTTTGATGTTTTTGATGTTTTTGATGTTTTTGATGTTTTTGATGTTTTTTATGTTTTTGATGTTTTTGATGTTTTTGATGTTTTTGATGTTTTTATGTTTTTGATGTTTTTGATGTTTTTGATGTTTTTGATGTTTTTGATGTTTTTGATGTGGTTTATGTTTTTGATTTTTTGATGGTTTTAATGTTTTTGATGTTTTTGTTGTTATTGACTTTTTTGACTTTTTTGATGTTTGTTGATGTTTTTGATTTTTTTGATGTTTTGATGTTTTTGATGTTTTTGATGTTTTTGATGTTTTTGATGTTTTTGATGTTTTTTATGTTTTTGATGTTTTTGATGTTTTTGATGTTTTTGATGTTTTTATGTTTTTGATGTTTTTGATGTTTTTAATATTTTTAATGTTTTTAATGTTTTTGATGTTTCTGAAGTTTTTGATATTTTTGATGTTTTTTATGTTTTTGATGTTGTTGATGTTTTTGATATTTTTGATGTTTTTGATGTTTTTGATGTTTTTGATGTTTTTGATGTTTTTGATGTTTTTGATGTTTTTAATGTTTTTAATGTTTTTGATGTTTTTAATTTTTTTGATTTTATGATGTTTTGATGTTTTTGATGTTTTATGTTTTTGATGTTTTTGATGTTATTGACTTTTTTGACTTTTTTGATGTTTGTTGATGTTTTTAATTTTTTTGATGTTTTGATGTTTTGATATTTTGATGTTTTTGATGTTTTTTATGTTGTTGATGTTTTTAATGTTTTTGATGTTTTTGATTCTTTTGATTTTATGATGTTTTGATGTTTTTGATGTTATATGTTTTTGATGTTTTTGATGTTTTTGATGTTTTTGATATTTTTGATGTTTTTGATGTTTTTGATGTTTTTGATGTTTTTGATGTTTTTAATGTTATTGACTTTTTTTACTTTTTTGATGTTTGTTGATGTTTTTAATTTTCTTGATGTTTTGATGTTTTTGATGTTTTTATGTTTTTGATGTTTTTGATGTTTTTGATGTTTTTGATGTTTTTAATGTTTTTAATGTTTTTAATGTTTTTGATGTTTCTGATGTTTTTGATGTTTTTTATGTTTTTGATGTTGTTGTAGATGTTTTTGATATTTTTGATGTTTTTGATGTTTTTGATGTTTTTGATGTTTTTGATGTTTTTAATGTTTTTAATGTTTTTAATGTTTTTAATGTTTTTGATGTTTTTAATTTTTTTGATTTTATGATGTTTTGATGTTTTTGATGTTTTATGTTTTTGATGTTTTTGATGTTATTGACTTTTTTGACTTTTTTGATGTTTGTTGATGTTTTTGATGTTTTTGATGTTTTTGATGTTTTTGATGTTTTTGATGTTTTTGATGTTTTTGATGTTTTTTATGTTTTTAATGTTTTTGATGTTTTTGATGTTTTGATGTTTTTGATGTTTTTGATGTTTTTGTTGTTTTTTGATTTTTGATGGTTTTAATGTTTTTGATGTTTTTTTGTTATTGACTGATGTTTTGATGTTTTTGATGTTTTTGATGTTTTTGATGTTTTTAATGTTTTTAATGTTTTTGATGTTTTTGATGTTTTTGATGTTTTTGATGTTTTTGATGTTTTTAATGCTTTTGATGTTTTTGATGTTTTTGATATTTTTGATGTTTTTGATGTTTTTGATGTTTTTGATGTTTTTGAAGTTTTTGATGTTTTTGATGTTTTTGATGTTTTTGATGTTTCTGATGTTTTTGATGTTTTTGATGTTTTTGATGTTTTTGATGTTTTTGATGTTTTTGATGTTTTTGTTGTTTTTGATGTGTTTGATGATTTTGATTTTATGATGTTTTTGATGTTTTTCATGTTATTGTCTTTTTTGATGTTTGTTGATGTTTTTAATTTTTTTGATGTTTTGATGTTTTGATGTTTTTGATGTTTTTGATGTTTTTGATGTTTTTGATGTTTTTGATGTTTTTAATGTTTTTGATGTTTTTGTTGTTTTTGATTTTTTGATGGTTTTAATGTTTTTGATGTTTTTGTTGTTATTGACTTTTTTGACTTTTTTGATGTTTGTTGATGTTTTTGATTTTTTTGATGTTTTGATGTTTTTGATGTTTTTGATGTTTTTGATGTTTTTGATGTTTTTGATGTTTTTGATGTTTTGATGTTTTTGATGTTTTTGATGTTTTTGATGTTTTTGATGTTTTTGATGTTTTTGATGTTTTTGATGTTTTTGATGTTTTTGATGTTTTTGATGTTTTTAATGTTTTTAATGTTTTTGATGTTTTTGATGTTTTTGATGTTTTGGATGTTTTTGATGTTTTTGATGTTTTTTATGTTTTTGATGTTTTTGATGTTTTTGATGTTTTTGATATTTTTGATATTTTTGATATTTTTGATATTTTTGATGTTTTTGATGTTTTTGATGTTTTTGTTGTTTTTGATGTGTTTGATGTTTTGATTTTATGATGTTTTTGATGTTTTTGATGTTTTTGATGTTTTTGATGTTTTTGATGTTTTTGATGTTTTTATGTTTTTGATGTTTTTGATGTTTTTGATGTTTTTGATATTTTTGATATTTTTGATATTTTTGATGTTTTTGATGTTTTTGATGTTTTTGTTGTTTTTGATGTGTTTGATGTTTTTGATTTTATGATGTTTTTGATGTTTTTGATGTTGTTGATGTTTTTGATGTTTTTTATGTTTTTGTTGTTTTTGATGTTTTTGATATTTTGATGTTTTGATGTTTTTTCTGTTTTTGATGTTTTTGATGTTTTTAATGTTTTTGATGTTTTTGATGTTTTTGATGTTTTTATGTTTTTATGTTTTTGATGTTTTTGATGTTTTTGATGTTTTTGATATTTTTGATATTTTTGATGTTTTTGATGTTTTTGATGTTTTTTATGTTTTTGTTGTTTTTGATGTTTTATGTTTTTGAGGTTTTTTATGTTTTTGATGTTTTTGACGTTTTTGATGTTTTTCATGTTTTTGATGTTTTTGATGTTTTTAATGTTTTTAAAGTTTTTAATGTTTTTGATGTTTTTGATGTTATTGATGTTTTTAATGTTTTTGATGTTATTGATGTTTTTAATGTTTTTGATGTTTTTAATATCTTTGATGTTTTTGATGTTTTTGATGTTTTTGATGTTTTTGATGTTTTTGATGTTTTTGATGTTTTTGATGTTTTTGATGTTTTTGATGTTTTTGATGTTTTTAATGTTTTTAATGTTTTTGATGTTTTTGATGTTTTTGATGTTTTTGATGTTTTTGATGTTTTTGATGTTTTTGATGTTTTTGATGTTTTTGATGTTTTTGATGTTTTTGATGTTTTTGATGTTTTTGATGTTTTTGGTGTGTTTGATGTTTTTAATTTTATGATGTTTTTGATGTTTTTGATTTTATGATGTTTTTGATGTTTTGATTTTTTTGATTTTATGATGTTTTATGTTTTTGATGTTTTTGATGTTTTTGATGTTTTTGATGTTTTTGATGTTTTTGATGTTTTTGATGTTTTTGATGTTTTTGATGTTTTTAATGTTTTTGATGTTTTTGTTGTTTTTGGTGTGTTTGATGTTTTTGATTTTATGATGTTTTTGATTTATTTGATTTTATGATGTTTTTGATTTTTTTGATTTTATGATGTTTTAAAATTTTATATTTTTGATGTTTTTGATGTTTTGATGTTTTTGATGTTTTTGATGTTTTTGATGTTTTTGATGTTTTTGATGTTTTTGATGTTTTTGATGTTTTTGATGGTTTTGATGTTTTTGATATTTTTGATGTTTTTGATGTTTTTGATGTTTTTGATGTTTTTGATGTTTTTGATGGTTTTGATGTTTTTGATATTTTTGATGTTTTTGATGTTTTTGATGTTTTTGATGTTTTTGATGTTTTTGATGTTTTTGATGCTTTTGATGCTTTTGATGCTTTTGATGTTTTTGATGTTTTTGATTTTATGATGTTTTTGATGTTTTTGATGTTTTTGATGTTTTTGATGTTTTTGATGTTTTTGATGTTTTTAATGTTTTTAATGTTTTTGATGTTTTTGATTATTTTGATTTTATGATGTTTTTGATGTTTTTGATGTTTTATGTTTTTGATGTTTTTGATGTTATTGACTTTTTTGACTTTTTTGATGTTTGTTGATGTTTTTGATTTTTTTGATGTTTTGATGTTTTTGATGTTTTTGATGTTTTTGATGTTTTTGATGTTTTTGATGTTTTTTATGTTTTTGATGTTTTTGATGTTTTTGATGTTTTGATGTTTTTGATGTTTTTGATGTTTTTGATGTTTTTGATGTTTTTGATGTTTTTGATGTTTTTGATGTTTTTGATGTTTTGATGTTTTTGATGTTTTTGATGTTTTTGATGTTTTTGTTGTTTTTGATTATTTGATGGTTTTAATGTTTTTGATGTTTTTGTTGTTATTGACTTTTTTGATGTTTGTTGATGTTTTTGATTTTTTTTGATGTTTTGATGTTTTTGATGTTTTTGATGTTTTTGATGTTTTTGATGTTTTGATGTTTTTGATGTTTTTGATGTTTTTAATGTTTTTGATTTTATGATGTTTTGATGTTTTTGATGTTTTTGATGTTTTATGTTTTTGATTATTTGATGGTTTTAATGTTTTTGATGTTTTTGTTGTTATTGACTTTTTTGACTTTTTTGATGTTTGTTGATGTTTTTGATTTTTTTGATGTTTTTGATGTTTTTGATGTTTTTGATGTTTTTTATGTTTTTGATGTTTTTGATGTTTTTGATGTTTTTGATGTTTTTGATATTTTTGATATTTTTGATGTTTTTGATGTTTTTGATGTTTTTGATGTTTTTGTTGTTTTTGATGTGTTTGATGTTTTTGATTTTATGATGTTTTTGATGTTTTTGATGTTTTTGATGTTTTTGATGTTTTTGATGTTTTTATGTTTTTGATGTTTTTGATGTTTTTGATGTTTTTGATATTTTTGATATTTTTGATATTTTTGATGTTTTTGATGTTTTTGATGTTTTTGTTGTTTTTGATGTGTTTGATGTTTTTGATTTTATGATGTTTTTGATGTTTTTGATGTTGTTGATGTTTTTGATGTTTTTTATGTTTTTGTTGTTTTTGATGTTTTTGATATTTTGATGTTTTGATGTTTTTTCTGTTTTTGATGTTTTTAATGTTTTTGATGTTTTTGATGTTTTTGATGTTTTTGATGTTTTTGATGTTTTTATGTTTTTGTTGTTTTTGATGTTTTATGTTTTTGATGTTTTTGAGGTTTTTTATGTTTTTGATGTTTTTGACGTTTTTGATGTTTTTCATGTTTTTGATGTTTTTGATGTTTTTAATGTTTTTAAAGTTTTTAATGTTTTTGATGTTTTTGATGTTTTTGATGTTTTTGATGTTATTGATGTTTTTAATGTTTTTGATGTTATTGATGTTTTTAATGTTTTTGATGTTTTTGATATCTTTGATGTTTTTGATGTTTTTGATGTTTTTGATGTTTTTGATGTTTTTGATGTTTTTGATGTTTTTGATGTTTTTGATGTTTTTGATGTTTTTGATGTTTTTGATGTTTTTAATGTTTTTAATGTTTTTAATGTTTTTGATGTTTTTGATGTTTTTGATGTTTTTGATGTTTTTGATGTTTTTGATGTTTTTGATGTTTTTGATGTTTTTGATATTTTTGATGTTTTTGATGTTTTTGATGTTTTTGATGTTTTTGGTGTGTTTGATGTTTTTGATTTTATGATGTTTTTGATGTTTTTGATTTTATGATGTTTTTGATGTTTTGATTTTTTTGATTTTATGATGTTTTATGTTTTTGATGTTTTTGATGTTATTGATGTTTTTGATGTTTTTGATGTTTTTGATGTTTTTGATGTTTTTAATGTTTTTGATGTTTTTGATGTTTTTGTTGTTTTTGGTGTGTTTGATGTTTTTGATGTTTTTGATTTTATGATGTTTTTGATTTTTTTGATTTTATGATGTTTTGAAATTTTATATTTTTGATGTTTTTGATGTTTTTGATGTTTTTGATGGTTTTGATGTTTTTGATATTTTTGATGTTTTTGATGTTTTTGATGTTTTTGATGTTTTTGATGGTTTTGATGTTTTTGATATTTTTGATGTTTTTGATGTTTTTGATGTTTTTGATGTTTTTGATGCTTTTGATGCTTTTGATGCTTTTGATGTTTTTGATGTTTTTGATTTTATGATGTTTTTGATGTTTTTGATGTTTTTGATGTTTTTGATGTTTTTGATGTTTTTAATGTTTTTAATGATTTTGATGTTTTTGATTTTTTTGATTTTATGATGTTTTTGATGTTTTTGATGTTTTATGTTTTTGATGTTTTTGATGTTATTGACTTTTTTGTCTTTT
Organism: Drosophila pruinosa; assembly: GCA_018150935.1. Lineage (NCBI taxonomy): Eukaryota > Metazoa > Arthropoda > Insecta > Diptera > Drosophilidae > Drosophila > Drosophila pruinosa. The sequence continues at coordinate 45,680 of JAECWR010000206.1, forward strand.
TTGATGTTTGTTGATGTTTTTGATTTTTTTGATGTTTTGATGTTTTTGATGTTTTTGATGTTTTTGATGTTTTTGATGTTTTTGATGTTTTTATGTTTTTGATGTTTTGATGTTTTTGATGTTTTGATGTTTTTGATGTTTTTGATGTTTTTGATGTTTTTGATGTTTTTGATGTTTTTGATGTTTTTGATGTTTTTGATGTTTTTGATATTTTTGATGTTTTTGATGTTTTTGATGTTTTGATGTTTTTGATGTTTTTGATGTTTTTGTTGTTTTTGATTATTTGATGGTTTTAATGTTTTTGATGTTTTTGTTGTTATTGACTTTTTTGACTTTTTTGATGTTTGTTGATGTTTTTGATTTTTTTGATGTTTTGATGTTTTTGATGTTTTTGATGTTTTTGATGTTTTTGATGTTTTGATGTTTTTGATGTTTTTGATGTTTTTAATGTTTTTGATTTTATGATGTTTTGATGTTTTTGATGTTTTTGATGTTTTATGTTTTTGATGTTTTTGATGTTTTTGATGTTTTTGATGTTATTGATGTTATTGACTTTTTTGACTTTTTTGATGTTTGTTGATGTTTTTGATTTTTTTGATGTTTTCATGTTTTGATGTTTTTGATGTTCTTGATGTTTTTGATGTTTTTGATGTTTTTGATGTTTTTGATGTTTTTGATGTTTTTGATGTTTTTATGTTTTTGATGTTTTTGATGTTTTTGATGTTTTGATGTTTTGATGTTTTTGATGTTTTTGATGTTTTTGATGTTTTTGTTGTTCTTGTTTTGTTGATGGTTTTAATGTTTTTGATGTTTTTGTTGTTATTGACTTTTTTGACTTTTTTGATGTTTTTGATTTTTTTGATGTTTTTGATGTTTTTGATGTTTTGATGTTTTTGATGTTTTTGATGTTTTTAATGTTTTTAATGTTTTTGATGTTTTTTTATGTTTTTGATGTTTTTGATGTTTTTGATATTTTTGATGTTTTTAATGTTTTTAATGTTTTTAATGTTTTTAATGTTTTTAATGTTTTTAATGTTTTTAATGTTTTTAATGTTTTTAATGTTTTTAATGTTTTTAATGTTTTTGATGTTTTTGATGTTTTTAATGTTTTTGATGTTTTTGATATCTTTGATGTTTTTGATGTTTTTGATGTTTTTGATGTTTTTGATGTTTTTGATGTTTTTGATGTTTTTAATGTTTTTAATGTTTTTGATGTTTGTTGATGTTTTTGATTTTTTTGATGTTTTGATGTTTTTGATGTTCTTGATGTTTTTGATGTTTTTGATGTTTTTGATGTTTTTGATGTTTTTGATGTTTTTTTATGTTTTTGATGTTTTTGATGTTTTTGATGTTTTTGATGTTTTTGATGTTTTGATGTTTTGATGTTTTTGATGTTTTTGATGTTTTTGTTGTTTTTGATTTTTTGATGGTTTTAATGTTTTTGATGTTTTTGTTGTTATTGACTTTTTTGACTTTTTTGATGTTTTTGATTTTTTTGATGTTTTTGATGTTTTTGATGTTTTTAATGTTTTTAATGTTTTTGATGTTTTTGATGTTTTTGATATTTTTGATGTTTTTGATGTTTTGGTGTTTTTGATGTTTTTGATGTTTTTGATGTTTTTGATGTTTTTGATGTTTTTGATGTTTTTGATGTTTTTGATATTTTTGATGTTTTTGATGTTTTTGATGTTTTTGATGTTTTTGATGTTTTTGATGTTTTTGATGTTTTTGATGTTTTTGATGTTTTTGATGTTTTTGATGTTTTTGATGTTTTTGTTGTTTTTGATGTGCTTGATGTTTTTGATTTTATGATGTTTTTGATGTTTTTGATTTTTTTGATTTTATGATGTATTTGATGTTTTATGTTTTTGATGTTTTTGATGTTATTGACTTTTTTGACTTTTTTGATGTTTGTTGATGTTTTTGATTTTTTTGATGTTTTGATGTTTTTGATGTTTTTGATGTTTTTGATGTTTTTGATGTTTTCGATGTTTTTGATGTGTTTTATGTTTTTGATGTTTTTGATGTTTTTGATGTTTTTGATGTTTTTGATGTTTTTGATGTTTTTGATGTTTTTGATGTTTTTGATGTTTTTGATGTTTTTGATGTTTTTGATGTTTTTGATGTTTTTGATGTTTTTGATGTTTTTGATGTTTTTGATGTTTTTGATGTTTTTGATGTTTTTGATGTTTTTGATGTTTTTGATGTTTTTGATGTTTTTGTTGTTTTTGATTTTTTGATGGTTTTAATGTTTTTGATGTTTTTGTTGTTATTGACTTTTTTGACTTTTTTGATGTTTGTTGATGTTTTTGATTTTTTTGATGTTTTTGATGTTTTTGATGTTTTCGATGTTTTGATGTTTTTGATGTTTTTGATGTTTTTGATGTTTTTGATGTTTTTGATGTTTTTAATGTTTTTAATGTTTTTGATGTTTTTGATGTTTTTGATATTTTTGATGTTTTTGATGTTTTTGATGTTATTGATGTTTTTGATGTTTTTGATGTTCTTAATGTTCTTAATGTTTTTGATTTTTTTGATTTTATGATGTTTTGATGTTTTGATGTTTTTGATGTTTTTGATGTTTTTGATGTTTTTGATGTTTTATGTTTTTGATGTTTTTGATGTTTTTGATGTTATTGACTTTTTTGACTTTTTTGATGTTTGTTGATGTTTGTTGATGTTTTTGATTTTTTTGATGTTTTGATGTTTTTGATGTTCTTGATGTTTTTGATGTTTTTGATGTTTTTGATGTTTTTTATGTTTTTGATGTTTTTGATGTTTTTGATGTTTTTGATGTTTTTGATGTTTTTGATGTTTTGATGTTTTTGATGTTTTTGATGTTTTTGTTGTTTTTGATTTTTTGATGGTTTTAATGTGTTTGATGTTTTTGTTGATATTGACTTTTTGACTTTTTTGATGTTGTTAATTTTTTTGATGTTTTTGATGTTTTGATGTTTTTGATGTTATTGATGTTTTTAATGTTTTTGATGTTTTTGATGTTTTTGATATTTTTGATGTTTTTGATGTTTTTGATGTTGTTGATGTTTTGATGTTTTTGATGTTTTTGATGTTTTTTATGTTTTTGTTGTTTTTGATGTTTTTGATATTTTATGTTTTGATGTTTTTCAGTTTTTCATCTTTTTGATGTTTTTGATGTTTTTATGTTTTTAATGTTTTTAATGTTTTTAATGTTTTTGATGTTTTTGATGTTTTTGATGTTTTTAATGTTTTTGATGTTTTTGATATCTTTGATGTTTTTGATGTTTTTGATGTTTTTAATGTTTTTGATGTTTTTGATGTTTTTGATGTTTTTGATGTTTTTAATGTTTTTAATGTTTTTGATGTTTTTGATGTTTTTGATGTTTTTGATGTTTTTGATGTTTTTGATGTTTTTGATGTTTTTGATGTTTTTGATGTTTTTGTTATTTTTGATGTTTTTGATGTTTTTGATGTTTTTGATGTTTTTGATGATTTTGATGTTTTTGTTGTTTTTGATGTGTTTGATGTTTTTGATTTTATGATGTTATTGATGTTTTTGATTTTATGATGTTTTTGATGTTTTGATTTTTTTGATTTTATGATGTTTTGATGTTTTGATGTTTTGATGTTTTATGTTTTTGATGTTTTTGATGTTTTTGATGTTATTGACTTTTTTGACTTTTTTGATGTTTGTTGATGTTTGTTGATGTTTTTGATTTTTTTGATGTTTTGATGTTTTTGATGTTTTTTATGTTTTTGATGTTTTTGATGTTTTGATGTTTTGATGTTTTTGATGTTTTTGATGTTTTTGTTGTTTTTGATGTTTTTGATGTTTTTGATGTTTTTGTTGTTATTGACTTTTTGACTTTTTTGATGTTGTTGATTTTTTTGATGTTTTTGATGTTTTTGATGTTTTGATGTTTTTGATGTTTTTGATGTTTTTAATGTTTTTAATGTTTTTGATGTTTTTGATGTTTTTGATGTTTTTGATATTTTTGATGTTTTTGATGTTTTTGATGTTTTTGATGCTTTTGATGTTGTTGATGTTTTGATGTTTTTGATGTTTTTGATGTTTTTGATGTTTTTTATGTTTTTGTTGTTTTTGATGTTTTTGATATTTTGATGTTTTGATGTTTTTTCAGTTTTTCTTCTTTTGATGTTTTTATGTTTTTAATGTTTTTAATGTTTTTAATGTTTTTGATGTTTTTGATGTTTTTGATGTTTTTGATGTTTTTGATGTTTTTGTTGTTTTTGATGTGTTTGATGTTTTTGATTTTATGATGTTATTGATGTTTTTGATTTTATGATGTTTTTGATGTTTTGATTTTTTTGATTTTATGATGTTTTGATGTTTTGATGTTTTATGTTTTTGATGTTTTTGATGTTTTTGATGTTTTTGATGTTAATGAGGTTTTTGATGTTATATGTTTTTGATGTTTTTGATGTTATTGACTTTTTTTGACTTTTTTGATGTTTGTTGATGTTTTTTGATGTTTTTGATTTTTTTGATGTTTTGATGTTTTTGATGTTTTTGATGTTTTTGATGTTTTTGATGTTTTTGATGTTTTTGATGTTTTTGATGTTTTTGATGTTTTTGATGTTTTTGATGTTTTTGATGTTTTTGATGTTTTTGATGTTTTTGATGTTTTTGATGTTTTTGATGTTTTTGATGTTTTGATGTTTTTGATGTTTTTGATGTTTTTGTTGTTTTTGATTTTTTGATGGTTTTAATGTTTTTGATGTTTTTGTTGTTATTGACTTTTTGACTTTTTTGATGTTGTTGATGTTGTTGATTTTTTTGATTTTTTTGATGTTTTTGATGTTTTTGATGTTTTTGATGTTTTTGATGTTTTTAATGTTTTGATGTTTTTGATGTTTTTGATGTTTTTGATGTTTTTAATGTTTTTAATGTTTTTGATGTTTTTTATGTTTTTGATGTTTTTGATGTTTTTGATGTTTATGATGTTTTTGATGTTTTTGATGTTTTTGATGTTTTTGATGTTGTTGTTGTTTTGATGTTTTTGATGTTTTTGATGTTTTTTATGTTTTTGATGTTTTTGATATTTTGATGTTTTGATGTTTTTTCAGTTTTTCTTCTTTTTGATGTTTTTGATGTTTTTATGTTTTTAATGTTTTTAATGTTTTTGATGTTTTTGATGTTTTTGATGTTTTTGATGTTTTTAATGTTTTTAATGTTTTTGATGTTTTTGATGTCTTTGATGTTTTTGATGTTTTTGATGTTTTTGATGTTTTTGATGTTTTTGATTTTTTTGATGTTTTTAATGTTTTTGATGTTTTTGATGTTTTTGATGTTTTTGATGTTTTTGATGTTTTTGATGTTTTTGATGTTTTTGATGTTTTTGATGTTTTTGATGTTTTTGATGTTTTTGATGTTTTTGATGTTTTTGATGTTTTTGATGTTTTTGATGTTTTTGATGTTTTTGATGTTTTTGTTGTTTTTGATGTGTTTGATGTTTTTGATTTTATGATGTTATTGATGTTTTTGATTTTATGATGTTTTTGATGTTTTGATTTTTTTGATTTTATGATGTTTTGATGTTTTGATGTTTTATGTTTTTGATGTTTTTGATGTTTTTGATGTTTATGATGTTTTTGATGTTTTTGATGTTTTTGATGTTTTTGATGTTTTTGTTGTTTTTGATGTGTTTGATGTTTTTGATTTTATGATGTTTTTGATGTTTTTGATTTTATGATGTTTTTGATGTTTTTGATGTTTTTGATTTTTTTGATGTTTTTGATGTTTTTGATGTTTTTGATGTTTTTGATGTTTTTGATGTTTTTGATGTTTTTGATGTTTTTAATGTTTTTGATGTTTTGATGTTTTTGATGTTTTTGATGTTTTTGATGTTTTTGATGTTTTTGATGTTTTTAATGTTTTTAATGTTTTTGATGTTTTTGATGTTTTTGATGTTTTTGATGTTTTTGATGATTTTGATGTTTTTGATGTTTTTGATGTTTTTGATGTTTTTGATGTTTTGATGTTTTTGATGTTTTTGATGTTTTTGATGTTTTTGATGTTTTTGATGTTTTTGATGTTTTTGATGTTTTTGTTGTTTTTAATGTGTTTGATGTTTTTGATTTTATGATGTTTTTGATGTTTTTGATTTTATGATGTTTTTGATGTTTTGATTTTTTTGATTTTTGATGCTTTGATGTTTTATGTTTTTGATATTTTTGATGTTTTTGATGTTTTTGATGTTTTTGATGTTTTTGATGTTTTTGATGTTTTGATGTTTTTGATGTTTTTGATGTTTTTGATGTTTTTGATGTTTTGATGTTTTTGATGATTTTGATGTTTTTGATGTTTTTGATGTTTTTGATGTTTTTGATGTTTTTGATGTTATTGATGTTTTTGATGTTTTTGATGTTTTTGATGTTTTTAATGTTTTTGATATTTTTGATGTTTTTGTTGTTTTTGATGTGTTTGATGTTTTTGATTTTATGATGTTTTTGATGTTTTTGATTTTATGATGTTTTTGATGTTTTTGATGTTTTTGATGTTTTTGATGTTTTTGATGTTTTTGAAGTTTTTGAAGTTTTGAAGTTTTTGAAGTTTTTGATGTTTTTGATGTTTTTGATGTTTTTGATGTTTTTGATGTTTTTGATGTTTTGATGTTTTTGATGTTTTTGATGTTTTTGATGTTTTAATGTTTTTCATGTTTTTCATGTTTTTGATGTTTTTCATGTTTTTGATGTTCTTAATGTTTTTAATGTTTTTGATGTTTTTGATGTTTTGATGTTTTTGATGTTTTTGATGTTTTTGATGTTTTTGATGTTTTTGATGTTTTTGATGTTTTTGATGTTTTTGATGTTTTTGATGTTTTGATGTTTTTGATGTTTTTGATGTTTTTGATGTTTTGATGTTTTGATGTTTTTGATGTTTTTGATGTTTTTGATGTTTTTGATGTTTTTGATGTTTTTGATGTTTTTGATGTTTTTGATGTTTTTGATGTTTTTGATGTTTTTGATGTTTTTGATGTTTTTAATGTTTTGATGTTTTTAATGTTTTTGATGTTTTTGATGTTTTTGATGTTTTTGATGTTTTTGATGTTTTTGATGTTTTTGATGTTTTTGATGTTTTTGATGTTTTTGATGTTTTTGATGTTTTTGATGTTTTGATGTTTTTGATGTTTTTGATGTTTTTTGATGTTTTTGTTGTTTTTGATGTTTTTGATATTTTGATGTTTTTATATTTTTTCTGTTTTTCTTCCTTTTGATGTTTTTGATATTTTTGATGTTTTTAATGTTTTTAATGTTCTTAATGTTTTTGATGTTTTTGATGTTTTTGATGTTTTTGATGTTATTGACTTTTTTGACTTTTTTGATGTTTGTCGTTTTTGATGTTTTTAATGTATTTAATTTTTTTGATGTTTTTGATGTTTTTAATGTTTTTAATGTTTTTAATGTTTTTGATGTTTTTGATGTTTTTGATGTTTTTGATGTTTTTGATGTTTTTGATGTTTTTGATGTTTTTGATGTTTTTGATGTTTTTGGTGTTTTTGATTTTATGATGTTTTGATGTTTTTGATGTTTTATGTTTTTGATGTTTTTGATGTTTTTGATGTTTTTTATGTTTTTGTTGTTTTTGATGTTTTTGATATTTTGATGTTTTTTCTGTTTCTCTTCTTTTTGATGTTTTTAATGTTTTTAATGTTTTTGATGTTTTTGATGTTTTTAATGCTTTTGATGTTTTTGATGTTTTTGATGTTTTTGATGTTTTTGATGTTTTTGATGTTTTTGATGTTTTTGATGTTTTTGATGTTTTTGATGTTTTTGATGTTTTTGATGTTTTTGATGTTTTTGATGTTTTTGATGTTTTTGATGTTTTTGATGTTTTTGATGTTTTTTTATGTTTTTGATGTTTTTGATGTTTTTGATGTTTTTGATCTTTTTGATGTTTTTGATGTTTTATGTTTTTGATGTTTTTGATGTTTTCGATGTTTTTGATGTTTTTGATGTTTTTATGTTTTTGATGTTTTTAATGTTTTTGATGTTTTTTATGTTTTTAATGTTTTTAATGTTTTTGCTGTTTTTGATGTTTTTGATGTTTTTTGATGTTTTTGTTGTTTTTGATTTTTTGATGGTTTTGATGTTTTTGATGTTTTTGATGTTTTTGATGTTTTTGATGTTATTGACTTTTTTGATGTTTGTTGATGTTTTTGATTTTTTTGATGTTTTGATGTTTTTGATGTTTTTGATGTTTTTGATGTTTTTGATGTTTTTGATGTTTTTGATGTTTTTGATGTTTTTGATGTTTTTGATGTTTTTGATGTTTTTGATGTTTTTGATGTTTTGATGTTTTTGATGTTTTTGATGTTTTTGATGATTTTAATGTTTTTAGTGTTTTTGATGTTTTTGGTGTTTTTGATGTTTTTGATGTTTTTGATGTATTTGATGTTTTTGATGTTTTTGATGTTTTTGATGTTTTTGATGTTTTCGATATTTTTGATGTTTTTGATGTTTTTGATGTTATTGATGTTTTTGATGTTTTTGATGTTTTTGATGTTTTTGTTGTTTTTGATGTGTTTGATGTTTTTGATGTTTTTGATTTTATGATTTTTTTGATTTTATGATGTTTTGATGTTTTTGATGTTTTTGATGTTTTATGATTTTGATGTTTTTGATGTTTTTGATGTTATTGACATATTTGACTTTTTTGATGTTTTTGATTTTTTTGATGTTTTGATGTTTTGATGTTTTTGATGTTTTTGATGTTTTTATGTTTTTGATGTTTTTAATGTTTTTGATGTTTTTTATGTTTTTAATGTTTTTAATGTTTTTGCTGTTTTTGATGTTTTTGATGTTTTTTGATGTTTTTGTTGTTTTTGATTTTTTGATGGTTTTGATGTTTTTGATGTTTTTGATGTTTTTGATGTTATTGACTTTTTTGACTTTTTTGATGTTTGTTGATGTTTTTGATTTTTTTGATGTTTTTGATGTTTTTGATGTTTTTGATTTTTTGATGTTTTTGATGTTTTTGATGTTTTTGATGTTTTTGATGTTTTTGATGTTTTTGATGTTTTTGATGTTTTTGATGTTTTTGATGTTTTTGATGTATTTGATGTTTTTGATGTTTTTGATGTTTTTGATGTTTTTGATGTTTTTGATGTTTTTGATGTTTTTGATGTTTTTGATGTTTTTGATGTTTTTGATGTTTTTGATGTTTTTGATGTTTTTGTTGTTTTTGATGTGTTTGATGTTTTTGATGTTTTTGATTTTATGATTTTTTTGATTTTATGGTGTTTTGATGTTTTTGATGTTTTATGATTTTGATGTTTTTGATGTTATTGACATTTTTGCTTTTTTGATGTTTGTTGATGTTTTTGATTTTTTGATGTTTTGATGTTTTTGATGTTTTTGATGTTTTTGATGTTTTTGATGTTTTGATGTTTTTGTTGTTTTTGATGTTTTTGATGTTTTTGATGTTTTTGATGTTTTGATGTTTTTGATGTTTTTGATGTTTTTGTTGTTTTTGATTTTTTGATGGTTTTGATGTTTTTGATGTTTTTGATGTTTTTGATGTTTTTGATGTTTTTGATGTTTTTGATGTTTTTGATGTTTTTGATGTTTTTGATGTTTTGATGTTTTTGATGTTTTTGATGTTTTTTGATGTTTTTGTTGTTTTTGATGTTTTTGATTTTATGATTTTTTTGATTTTATGATGTTTTGATGTTTTTGATGTTTTTGATGTTTTTGATGTTTTTGATGTTTTTGATGTTATTGACATTTTTGACTTTTTTGATGTTTGTTGATGTTTTTGATTTTTTTGATGTTTTGATGATTTTGATGTTTTTGTTGTTTTTGATGTTTTTGATGTTTTTGATGTTTTTGATGTTTTTGATGTTTTTGATGTTTTTGATGTTTTTGATGTTTAGATGTTTTTGATGTTTTTGATGTTTTTGTTGTTTTTGATTTTTTGATGGTTTTGATGTGTTTGATGTTTTTGATGTTTTCGATGTTTTTGATGTTTTTGATGTTTTTGATGTTTTTGATGTTTTTGATGTTTTGATGTTTTTGATGTTTTTGATGTTTTTTGATGTTTTTGTTGTTTTTGATGTTTTTGATATTTTGATGTTTTTGTATTTTTTCTGTTTTTCTTCTTTTTGATGTTTTTGATATTTTTGATGTTTTTGATGTTTTTAATGTTTTTAATGTTTTTGATGTTTTTGATGTTTTTGATGTTTTTGATGTTTTTGATGTTTTTGATGTTTTTGATGTTTTTGATGTTTTTGATGTTTTTGATGTTTTTGATGTTTTTGATGTTTTTGATGTTTGTGATGTTTTTGATGTTTTTGATGTTTTTGATGTTTTTGATGTTTTTGATGTTTTTGATGTTTTTGATGTTTTTGATGTTTTTGATGTTTTTGATGTTTTTGATGTTTTTGATGTTTTTGATGTTTTTGATGATTTTAATGTTTTTAGTGTTTTTGATGTTTTTGATGTTTTTGATGTTTTTGATGTATTTGATGTTTTTGATGTTATTAATATTTTTGATGTTTTTGATGTTTTTGATGTTTTTGATGTTTTTGATGTTTTTGTTGTTTTTGATGTTTTTGATGTTTTTGATGTTTTTGATTTTATGATTTTTTTGATTTTATGATGTTTTGATGTTTTTGATGTTTTATGATTTTGATGTTTTTGATGTTTTTGATGTTTTTGATGTTATTGCCTTTTTTGACTTTTTTGATGTTTGTTGATATTTTTTATTTTGTTTGATCTTTTGATGTTTTTGATGTTTTTGATGTTTTTGATGTTTTTCATGTTTTTGATGTTTTTGATGTTTTTGATGTTTTGATGTTTTTGATGTTTTTGATGTTTTTGTTGTTTTTGATTTTTTGATGGTTTTGATGTTTTTGATGTTTTTGATGTTTTTGATGTTTTTGATGTTTTTGATGTTTTTGATGTTTTGATGTTTTTGATGTTTTTGATGTTTTTTGATGTTTTTGTTGTTTTTGATGTTTTTGATATTTTGATGTTTTTATATTTTTCTGTTTTTCTTCCTTTTGATGTTTTTGATATTTTTGATGTTTTTGATGTTTTTAATGTTTTTGTTTTGATGTTTTGATGTTTTGATGTTTTTGATGTTTTTGATGTTTTTGATGTTTTGATGTTTTTGATGTTTTGATGTTTTTGATGTTTTTGATGTTTTTGATGTTTTTGATGTTTTTGATGTTTTTGATGTTTTTGATGTTTTTGATGTTTTTGATGTTTTTGATGTTTTTGATGTTTTTGATGTTTTTGATGTTTTTGATGTTTTGATGTTTTTGATGTTTTTGATGTTTTTGATGTTTTTGATGTTTTTGATGTTTTTGATGTTTTTGATGTTTTTGATGTTTTTGATGTTTTTGATGTTTTTGATGTTTTTGATGTTTTTGATGTTTTTGATGTTTTTGATGTTTTTGATGTTTTGATGTTTTTGATGTTTTTGATGTTTTTGATGTTTTTGATGTTTTTGATGTTTTGATGTTTTTGATGTTTTTGATGTTTTTGATGTTTTGATGTTTTTGATGTTTTTGATGTTTTTGATGTTTTTGATGTTTTGATGTTTTTGATGTTTTTGATGTTTTGATGTTTTTGATGTTTTTGATGTTTTTGATGTTTTTGATGTTTTTGATGTTTTTGATGTTTTTGATGTTTTTGATGTTTTTGATGTTTTTGATGTTTTGATGTTTTTGATGTTTTTGATGTTTTTGATGTTTTTGATGTTTTGATGTTTTGATGTTTTGATGTTTTGATGTTTTTGATGTTTTTTGATGTTTTTGATGTTTTTGATGTTTTTGATGTTTTTGATGTTTTTGATGTTTTTGATGTTTTGATGTTTTTGATGTTTTTGATGTTTTGATGTTTTTGATGTTTTTGATGTTTTGATGTTTTTGATGTTTTGATGTTTTTGATGTTTTGATGTTTTGATGTTTTTGATGTTTTTGATGTTTTTGATGTTTTTGATGTTTTTGATGTTTTTGATGTTTTGATGTTTTTGATGTTTTGATGTTTTGATGTTTTTGATGTTTTTGATGTTTTTTGATGTTTTTGTTGTTTTTGATGTTTTTGATATTTTGATGTTCTTATATTTTTTCTGTTTTTCTTCATTTTGATGTTTTTGATATTATTGATGTTTTTGATGTTTTTAATGTTTTTAATGTTTTTAATGTTTTTAATGTTTTTGATGTTTTTGATGCTTTTGATGTTTTTGATGTTTTTGATGTTTTTGATGTTTTTGATGTTTTTGATGTTTTTGATGTTTTTCATGTTTTTGATGTTATTGACTTTTTTGACTATTTTGATGTTTGTCGTTTTTGATGTTTTTAATGTATTTAATTTTTTTTGATGTTTTTGATGTTTTTAATGTTTTTAATGTTTTTGATGTTTTTGATGTTTTTGATGTTTTTGATGTTTTTGATGTTTTTGATGTTTTTGATGTTTTTGATGTTTTTGATGTTTTTGATGTTTTTGATGTTTTTAATGTTTTTGATGTTTTTGATGTTTTTGATGTTTTTGGTGTTTTTGATTTTATGATGTTTTGATGTTTTTTAGATGTTTTACGTTTTTGATGTTTTTGATGTTTTTGATGTTTTTGATGTTTTTGATGTTTTTGATGTTTTTGATGTTTTTTATGTTTTTGTTGTTTTTGATGTCTTTGATATTTTGATGTTTTTTCTGTTTTTCTTCTTTATGATGTTTTTGATGTTTTTAATGTTTTTAATGTTTTTAATGTTTTTGATGTTTTTGATGTTTTTTATGTTTTTGATGTTTTTGATGTTTTTGATGTTTTTGATGTTTTTGATGTTTTTGATGTTTGTTGATGTTTGTTGATGTTTGTTGATGTTTTTGATGTTATTGATGTTTTTGATTTTTTTGATGTTTTTGATTTTTCTGATTTTATGATGTTTTGATGTTTTTGATGTTTTTAATGTTTTTGATGTTTTTGATGTATTTGATGTTTTTGATGTTTTTGATGTTTTTGATGTTTTGATGTTTTTCATGTTTTTGATGTTTTTGATGTTTTTGATGTTTTTGATGTTTTTGATGTTTTTGATGTTTTTGATGTTTTTGATGTTTTTGATGTTTTTGATGTTTTTGATGTTTTTGATGTTTTTGATGTTTTTGATGTTTTTGATGTTTTTGATGTTTTTGATGTTTTGATGTTTTTGATGTTTTTGATGTTTTTGATGTTTTTGATGTTTTTGATGTTTTTATGTTTTTGATGTTTTTGATGTTTTTGATGTTTTTGATGTTTTTGATGTTTTTGATGTTTTTGATGATTTTGATGTTTTTGATGTTTTTGATGTTTTTGATGTTTTTGATGTTTTTGATGTTTTTGATGTTTTTGATGTTTTTGATGTTTTTAATGTTTTTGATGTTTTTGATGTTTTTGATGTTTTTGATGTTTTTGATGTTTTTGATGTTTTTGATGTTTTTGATGTTTTTGATGTTTTTGATGTTTTTGATGTTTTTGATGTTTTTGATGTTTTTGATGTTTTTGATGTTTTGATGTTTTTGATGTTTTTGATGTTTTTGATGTTTTTGATGTTTTGATGTTTTTGATGTTTTTGATGTTTTTTGATGTTTTTGTTGTTTTTGATGTTTTTGATATTTTGATGTTCTTATATTTTTTCTGTTTTTCTTCCTTTTGATGTTTTTGATATTTTTGATGTTTTTGATGTTTTTAATGTTTTTAATGTTTTTAATGTTTTTAATGTTTTTGATGTTTTTGATGCTTTTGATGTTTTTGATGTTTTTGATGTTTTTGATGTTTTTGATGTTTTTCATGTTTTTGATGTTATTGACTTTTTTGACTTTTTTGATGTTTGTCGTTTTTGATGTTTTTAATGTATTTAATTTTTTTTGATGTTTTTGATGTTTTTAATGTTTTTAATGTTTTTGATGTTTTTGATGTTTTTGATGTTTTTGATGTTTTTGATGTTTTGATGTTTTTGATGTTATTGATGTTTTTGATGTTTTTGATGTTTTTGATGTTTTTGATGTTTTTGATGTTTTTGATGTTTTTGATGTTTTTGGTGTTTTTGATTTTATGATGTTTTGATGTTTTTGATGTTTTATGTTTTTGATGTTTTTGATGTTTTTTATGTTTTTGTTGTTTTTGATGTCTTTGATATTTTGATGTTTTTTCTGTTTTTCTTCTTTATGATGTTTTTGATGTTTTTAATGTTTTTAATGTTTTTAATGTTTTTGATGTTTTTGATGTTTTTGATGTTTTTGATGTTTTTGATGTTTTTGATGTTTGTTGATGTTTGTTGATGTTTTTGATGTTTTTGATGTTATTGATGTTTTTGATTTTTTGATGTTTTTGATTTTTCTGATTTTATGATGTTTTGATGTTTTTGATGTTTTTAATGTTTTTGATGTTTTTGATGTTTTTGATGTATTTGATGTTTTTGATGTTTTTGATGTTTTTGATGTTTTTGATGTTTTTGATGTTTTTGATGTTTTTGATGTTTTTGATGTTTTTAATGTTTTTATGTTTTTGATGTTTTTGATGTTTTTGATGTTTTTTATGTTTTTGTTGTTTTTGATGTCTTTGATATTTTGATGTTTTTTCTGTTTTTCTTCTTTATGATGTTTTTGATGTTTTTAATGTTTTTAATGTTTTTAATGTTTTTGATGTTTTTGATGTTTTTAATGTTTTTGAAGTTTTTGATGTTTTTGATGTTTTTGATGGTTTTGATGTTTTTGATGTTTGTTGATGTTTGTTGATGTTTTTGATGTTTTTGATGTTATTGATGTTTTTGATTTTTTGATGTTTTTGATTTTTCTGATTTTATGATGTTTTTGATGTTTTTGATGTTTTTGATGTATTTGATGTTTTTGATGTTTTTGATGTTTTTGATGTTTTTGATGTTTTTGATGTTTTTGATGTTTTTGATGTTTTTAATGTTTTTGATGTTTTTGATGTTTTTGATGTTTTTGATGTTTTTGATGTTTTTGATGTTTTTGATGTATTTGATGATTTTGATGTTATTGATGTTTTTTAAGTTATTGACTTTTTTGATGGTTGTTGATGTTTTGATGTTTTTGATGTTTTTGATGTTTTTGATGTTTTTGATGTTTTTGTTTTTTTTGATTTTATGATGTTTTGATGTTTTTGATGTTTTTGATGTTTTTGATTTTTTTGATGTTTTGATGTTTTTGATGTTTTTGATGTTTTTGATGTTTTGATGTTTTTGATGTTTTTGATGTTTTTGATGTTTTTGATGTTTTTAATGTTTTTAATGTTTTTGATGTTTTTGATGTTTTTGATGTTTTTAATGTTTTTGATGTTTTTGATTTTTTTGATGTTTTGATGTTTTTGATGTTTTTGATGTTTTTGATGTTTTTGATGTTTTTAATGTTTTTGATGTTTTTGATGTTTTTGATGTTTTTGATGTTTTGATGTTTTTGATGTTTTTGATGTTTTTGATGTTTTTGATGTTTTTGATGTTTTTGATGTTTTTGATGTTTTTGATGTTTTTGATGTTTTTGATGTTTTTGATGTTTTTGATGTTTTGATGTTTTTGATGTTTTTGATGTTTTTGATGTTTTTGATGTTTTTGATGATTTTAATGTTTTTAATGTTTTTAGTGTTTTTGATGTTTTTGATGTTTTTGATGTTTTTGATGTTTTTGATGTTTTTAATGTTTTTGATGTTTTTGATGTTTTTGATGTTTTTAATGTTTTTGCTGTTTTGATGTTTTTGATGTTTTTGATGTTTTTGATGTTTTTGATGATTTTAATGTTTTTAGTGTTTTTGATGTTTTTGATGTTTTTGATGTTTTTAATGTTTTTGCTGTTTTTGATGTTTTTGATGTTTTTTGATGTTTTTGTTGTTTTTGATTTTTTGATGGTTTTGATGTTTTTGATGTTTTTGATGTTATTGACTTTTTTGACTTTTTTGATGTTTGTTGATGTTTTTGATTTTTTGATGTTTTGATGTTTTTGATGTTTTTTAAGTTATTGACTTTTTTGATGTTTTTGATATTTTTGATGTTTTTAATGTTTTTAATGTTTTTGCTGTTTTTGATGTTTTTGATGTTTTTTGATGTTTTTGTTGTTTTTGATTTTTTGATGGTTTTGATGTTTTTGATGTTTTTGATGTTATTGACTTTTTTGACTTTTTTGATGTTTGTTGATGTTTTTGATTTTTTTGATGTTTTGATGTTTTTGATGTTTTTGATGTTTTTGATGTTTTTGATGTTTTTGAATTTTTTGATGTTTTTGATGTTTTTGATGTTTTTGATGTTTTTGATGTTTTTAATGTTTTTGATGTTTTTGATGTTTTTGATGTTTTTAATGTTTTTGCTGTTTTGATGTTTTTGATGTTTTTGATGTTTTTGATGTTTTTGATGATTTTAATGTTTTTAGTGTTTTTGATGTTTTTGATGTTTTTGATGTTATTGACTTTTTTGATGTTTGTTGATGTTTTTGATGTTTTTGATGTTTTTGATGTTTTTGATGTTTTTGATGTTTTTAATGTTTTTGATGTTTTTTATGTTTTTGATGTTTTTGATGTTTTTGATGTTTTTGATGTTTTTGATGTTTTTGATGTATTTGATGATTTTGATGTTATTGATGTTTTTTAAGTTATTGACTTTTTTGATGTTTTTAATGTTTTTAATGTTTTTGCTGTTTTTGATGTTTTTGATGTTTTTTGATGTTTTTGTTGTTTTTGATTTTTTGATGGTTTTGATGTTTTTGATGTTTTTGATGTTATTGACTTTTTTGACTTTTTTGATGTTTGTTGATGTTTTTGATTTTTTTGATGTTTTGATGTTTTTGATGTTTTTGATGTTTTTGATGTTTTTGATGTTTTTGATGTTTTTGATGTTTTTGATGTTTTGATGTTTTTGATGTTTTTGATGTTTTGATGTTTTTGATGTTTTTGATGTTTTTGATGTTTTTGATGATTTTAATGTTTTTAGTGTTTTTGATGTTTTTGATGTTTTTGATGTTTTTGATGTTTTTGATGTTTTTGATGTTTTTGATGTTTTTGATGTTTTTGATGTTTTTGATGTTTTGATGTTTTTGATGTTTTTGATGTTTTGATGTTTTTGATGTTTTTGATGTTTTTGATGTTTTGATGTTTTTGATGGTTTTGATGTTTTTGATGTTTGTTGATGTTTGTTGATGTTTTTGATGTTTTTGATGTTATTGATGTTTTTGATTTTTTGATGTTTTTGATTTTTCTGATTTTATGATGTTTTGATGTTTTTAATATTTTTGATGTTTTTGATGTTTTTGATGTATTTGATGTTTTTGATGTTTTTGATGTTTTTGATGTTTTTGATGTTTTTGATGTTTTTGATGTTTTTGATGTTTTTAATGTTTTTGATGTTTTTGATGTTTTTGATGTTTTTGATGTTTTTGATGTTTTTGATGTTTTTGATGTTTTTGATGTATTTGATGATTTTGATGTTATTGATGTTTTTTAAGTTATTGACTTTTTTGATGGTTGTTGATGTTTTGATGTTTTTGATGTTTTTGATGTTTTTGATGTTTTTGATGTTTTTGATTTTTTTGATTTTATGATGTTTTGATGTTTTTGATGTTTTTGATGTTTTTGATGTTTTTTTGATGTTTTGATGTTTTTGATGTTTTTGATGTTTTTGATGTTTTGATGTTTTTGATGTTTTTGATGTTTTTGATGTTTTTGATGTTTTTAATGTTTTTAATGTTTTTGATGTTTTTGATGTTTTTGATGTTTTTGATGTTTTTGATGTTTTTGATGTTTTTGATGTTTTTGATGTTTTTGATTTTTTGATGTTTTTGATGTTTTTGATGTTTTTGATGTTTTTGATGTTTTTGATGTTTTGATGTTTTTGATGTTTTGATGTTTTTGATGTTTTTGATGTTTTTGATGTTTTTGATGTTTTTAATGTTTTTAATGTTTTTGATGTTTTTGATGTTTTTGATGTTTTTAATGTTTTTGATGTTTTTGATGTTTTTGATGTTTTTGATTTTTTGATGTTTTTGATGTTTTTGATGTTATTGATGTTTTTGATGTTTTTGATGTTTTTGATGTTTTTAATGTATTTGATGTTTTTGATGTTTTTGATGTTTTTGATGTTTTTGATGTTTTTGATGTTTTTGATGTTTTTGATGTTTTTGATCTTTTTGATGTTTTTGATGTTTTATGTTTTTGATGTTTTTGATGTTTTCGATGTTTTTGATGTTTTTGATGTTTTTATGTTTTTAATGTTTTTAATGTTTTTGCTGTTTTTGATGTTTTTGATGTTTTTTGATGTTTTTGTTGTTTTTGATTTTTTGATGGTTTTGATGTTTTTGATGTTTTTGATGTTATTGACTTTTTTGACTTTTTTGATGTTTGTTGATGTTTTTGATTTTTTTGATGTTTTGATGTTTTTGATGTTTTTGATGTTTTTGATGTTTTTGATGTTTTTGATGTTTTTGATGTTTTTGATGTTTTTGATGTTTTTGATGTTTTTGATGTTTTTGATGTTTTTGATGTTTTTGATGTTTTGATGTTTTTGATGTTTTTGATGTTTTTGATGATTTTAATGTTTTTAGTGTTTTTGATGTTTTTGATGTTTTTGATGTTTTTGATGTTTTTAATGTTTTTGATGTTTTTGATTTTATGATTTTTTTGATTTTATGATGTTTTGATGTTTTTGATGTTTTTGATGTTTTTGATGTTATTGACTTTTTTGATGTTTGTTGATGTTTTTGATTTTTTTGATGTTTTGATGTTTTGATGTTTTGATGTTTTTGATGTTTTTGATGTTTTTGATGTTTTTGATGTTTTTGATGTTTTTGATGTTTTTGATGTTTTTGATGTTTTTGATGTTTTTGATGTTTTTAATGTTTTGATGTTTTTGATGTTTTTGATGTTTTTGATGTTTTTGATGTATTTGATGTTTTTGATGTTTTTGATGTTTTTGATGTTTTTGATGGTTTTGATGTTTTTGATGTTTGTTGATGTTTGTTGATGTTTTTGATGTTTTTGATGTTATTGATGTTTTTGATTTGTTGATGGTTTTGATGTTTTGATGTTTTTGATGTTTTTGATGTTTTTGATGTTTTTGATGTTTTTGATGTTTTTGATGATTTGATGTTTTGATGTTTTTGATGTTTTTGATGTTTTTTGATGTTTTTGTTGTTTTTGATGTTTTTGATATTTTGATGTTTTTATATTTTTTCTGTTTTTCTTCCTTTTGATGTTTTTGATATTTTTGATGTTTTTAATGTTTTTAACGTTTTTAATGTTTTTGATGTTTTTAATGTTTTTGATGTTTTTGATGTTTTTGATGTTTTTGATGTTTTTGATGTTTTTGATGTTTTTGATGTTTTTGATGTTTTTGATGTTTTTGATGTTTTTGAAGTTTTTGATTTTATGATGTTTTTGATGTTTTTAATGTTTTTAATGTTTTTGATGTTTTTGATTTTTTTGATTTTATGATGTTTTGATGTTTTTGATATTTTATGTTTTTGATGTTTTTGATGTTTTTTATGTTTTTGTTGTTTTTGATGTCTTTGATATTTTGATGTTTTTGATGTTTTTGATGTTTTTGATGTTTTTGATGTTTTTGATGTTTTTGATGTTTTTGATGTTTTTGATGTTTTTGATGTTTTTGATGTTTTTGATTTTTTGATGTTTTTGATTTTTTTGATTTTTTTGATTTTATGATGTTTTGATGTTTTTGATGTTTTTGATGTTTTTGATGTTTTTGATGTATTTGATGTTTTTGATGTTTTTGATGTTTTTGATGTTTTTGATGTTTTTGATGTTTTTGATGTTCTTGATGTTTTTGAAGTTATTGACTTTTTTGATGGTTGTTGATGTTTTGATGTTTTTGATGTTTTTGATGTTTTTGATGTTTTTGATGTTTTTGATGTTTTTGATGTTTTTGATGTTTTTGATGTTTTTGATGTTTTTGATGTTTTTGATGTTTTTGATGTTTTTGATGTTTTTGATGTTTTTGATGTTTTTGATGTTTTTGATGTTTTTGATTTTATGATGTTTTTGATGTTTTTGATGTTTTTAATGTTTTTAATGTTTTTGATGTTTCTGATTTTTTTGATTTTATGATGTTTTGATGTTTTTGATATTTTATGTTTTTGATGTTTTTGATGTTTTTTATGTTTTTGTTGTTTTTGATGTATTTGATATTTTGATGTTTTTTCTGTTTTTCTTCTTTTTGATGTTTTTAATGTTTTTGATGTTTTTGATGTTTTTGATGTTTTTGATGTTTTTAATGTTTTTGATGTTTTTGATGTTTTTGATGTTTTGATGTTTTTGATGTTTTTGATGTTTTTGATGTTTTTGATGTTTTTGATGTTTTTGAAGTTTTGATGTTTTTGATGTTTTTGATGTTTTTGATGTTTTTGATATTTTTGATGTTTTTGATGTTTTTGATGTTTTTGATGTTTTTGATGTTTTTGATGTTTTTGATGTTTTTGATGTTTTTGATGTTTTTGATGTTTTTGATGTTTTTGATGTTTTTGATGTTTTTGATGTTTTTGATGTTTTTGATGTTTTTGATGTTTTTATGTTTTTGATGTTTTTGATGTTTTTGATGTTTTTGATGTTTTTGATGTTTTTGATGTTTTTAATGTTTTTGATGTTTTTGATGTTTTTGATGTTTTTGATGTTTTTGATGTTTTTGATGTTTTTGATGTTATTGATGTATTTGATTTTTTGATTTTTTTGATTTTTTTGATTTTATGATGTTTTGATGTTTTTGATGTTTTTAATGTTTTTGATGTTTTTGATGTTTTTGATGTTTTTGATGTATTTGATGTTTTTGATGTTTTGATGTTTTTGATGTTTTTGATGTTTTTGATGTTTTTGATGTTTTTGATGTTTTTGATGTTTTTGATGTTTTTGATGTTTTTGATGTTTTTGATGTTTTTGATGTTTTTGATGTTTTTGATGTTCTTGATGTTTTTGAAGTTATTGCCTTTTTTGATGGTTGTTGATGTTTTGATGTTTTTGATGTTTTTGATGTTTTTGATGTTTTTGATGTTTTTGATGTTTTTGATGTTTTTGATGTTTTTGATGTTTTTGATTTTTTGATTTTATGATGTTTTGATGTTTTTGATGTTTTGATGTTTTTGATGTTTTTGATGTTTTTGATGTTTATGATGTTTTTGATGTTTTTAATGTTTTTAATGTTTTTAATGTTTTTAATGTTTTTGATGTTTTTGATGTTTTTGATGTTTTTAATGTTTTTAATGTTTTTGATGTTTTTGATGATTTTGATTTTTTTGATGTTTTGATGTTTTTGATGTTTTTGATGTTTTTGATGTTTTTGATGTTTTTGATGTTTTTGATGTTTTTGATGTTTTTGATGTTTTTGATGTTTTTGATGTTTTTGATGTTTTTGATGTTTTTGATGTTTTTGATGTTTTTGATGTTTTTGATGTTTTTGATGTTTTTGATGTTTTTGATCTTTTTGATGTTTTTGATGTTTTATGTTTTTGTTGTTTTTGATGTTTTCCATGTTTTTGATGTTTTTGATGTTTTTGATGTTTTTTATGTTTTTAATGCTTTTGCTGTTTTTGATGTTTTTTGATGTTTTTTTATGTTTTTGTTGTTTTTGATGTTTTTGATGTTTTTGATGTTTTTGATGTTTTTGATGTTTTTGATGTTTTTGATGTTTTTGATGTTTTTGATGTTATTGACTTTTTTGACTTTTTTGATGTTTGTTGATGTTTTTGATGTTTTTGATGTTTTTGATGTTTTTGATGTTTTTGATGTTTTTGATGTTTTTGATGTTTTGATGTTTTTGATGTTTTTGATATTTTTGATGTTTTTGATGATTTTAATGTTTTTAATGTTTTTGATGTTTTTGATGTTTTTGATGTTTTTGATGTATTTGATGTTTTTGATGTTTTTAATATTTTTGATGTTTTTGATGTTTTTGATGTTTTTGATGTTTTTGATGTTTTTGATGTTTTTGATGTTTTTGATGTTTTTGATGTTTTTGATGTTTTTGATGTTTTTGATGTTTTTGATGTTTTTGATGTTTTTGATGTTTTTGATGTTTTTGTTGTTTTTGATGTGTTTGATGTTTTTGATGTTTTTGATTTTATGATTTTTTTGATTTTATGATGTTTTGATGTTTTTGATGTTTTTGATGTTTTATGATTTTGATGTTTTTGATGTTTTTGATGTTTTTGATGTTATTGACTTTTTTGACTTTTTTGATGTTTGTTGATGTTTTTGATTTTTTTGATGTTTTGATGTTTTTGATGTTTTTGATGTTTTTGATGTTTTTGATGTTTTTGATGTTTTTGATGTTTTGATGTTTTTGATGTTTTTGATGTTTTTGTTGTTTTTGATTTTTTGATGGTTTTGATGTTTTTGATGTTTTTGTTGTTATTGACGTTTTTGACTTTTTTGGTGTTTTTAATGTTTTTAATGTTTTTGATGTTTTTGATGTTTTTTATATTTTTGATGTTTTTGATGTTTTTGATGTTTTTGATGTTTTTTATGTTTTTGATGTTGTTGATGTTTTTGATGTCTTTGATGTTTTTGATGTTTTTGATGTTTTTGATGTTTTTGATGTTTTTGATGTTTTTGATGTTTTTGATGTTTTTGATGTTTTTGATGTTTTTGAAGTTTTTGATGTTTTTGATGTTTTTATGTTTTTGATGTTTTTGATGTTTTTGATGTTTTTGATGTTTTAGATGTTTTTGATGTTTTTAATGTTTTTGATGTTTTTGATGTTTTTGATGTTTTTGATGTTTTTGATGTTTTTGATGTTATTGATGTTTTTGATTTTTTGATGTTTTTGATTTTTTTGATTTTATGATGTTTTGATGTTTTTGATGTTTTTAATGTTTTTGATGTTTTTGATGTTTTTGATGTATTTGATGTTTTTGATGTTTTTGATGTTTTTGATGTTTTTGATGTTTTTGATGTTTTTGATGTTTTTGATGTTTTTGATGTTTTTGATGTTCTTGATGTTTTTGAAGTTATTGACTTTTTTGATGGTTGTTGATGTTTTGATGTTTTTGATGTTTTTGATGTTTTTGATGTTTTTGATCTTTTTGATGTTTTTGATGTTTTATGTTTTTGATGTTTTTGATGTTTTTGATGTTTTTGATGTTCTTGATGTTTTTTATGTTTTTAATGTTTTTAATGTTTTTGATGTTTTTGATGTTTTTGATGTTTTTGATGTTTATGATGTTTTTAATGTTTTCAATGTTTTTAATGTTTTTGATGTTTTTGATGTTTTTGATGTTTTTGATGTTTTTAATGTTTTTAATGTTTTTGATGTTTTTGATGTTTTTGATGATTTTGATGATTTTGATTTTTTTGATGTTTTGATGTTTTTGATGTTTTTGATGTTTTTGATGTTTTTGATGATTTTGATGTTTTTTATGTTTTTAATGTTTTTGATGTTTTTGTTGTTTTTGATGTGTTTGATGTTTTTGATGTTTTTGATTTTATGATTTTTTTGATTTTATGATGTTTTGATGTTTTTGATGTTTTATGATTTTGATGTTTTTGATGTTTTTGATGTTTTTGATGTTTTTGATGTTTTTGATGTTTTTGATGTTATTGACTTTTTTGACTTTTTTGATGTTTGTTGATGTTTTGATTTTTTTGATGTTTTGATGTTTTGATGTTTTTGATGTTTTTGATGTTTTTGATGTTTTTGATGTTTTTGATGTTTTTGATGTTTTTGATGTTTTTGATGTTTTTGATGTTTATGATGTTTTTAATGTTTTTAATGTTTTTAATGTTTTTGATGTTTTTGATGTTTTTGATGTTTTTGATGTTTTTAATGTTTTTGATGTTTTTGTTGTTTTTGATGTGTTTGATGTTTTTGATGTTTTTGATGTTTTTAATGTTTTTAATGTTTTTGATGTTTTTGATGTTTTTGATGATTTTGATTTTTTGATGTTTTTGATGTTTTTGATGTTTTTGATGTTTTTGATGTTTTTGATGTTTTTGATGTTTTTGATGTTTTTGATGTTTTTGATGTTTTTGATGTTTTTGATGTTTTTGATGTTTTTGATGTTTTTAATGTTTTTAATGTTTTTGATGTTTTTGATGTTTTTGATGTTTTTTATGTTTTTAATGTTTTTAATGTTTTTGCTGTTTTTGATGTTTTTGATGTTTTTTGATGTTTTTTGATGTTTTTGTTGTTTTTGATGGTTTTGATGTTTTTGATGTTTTTGATGTTATCGACTTTTTTGACTTTTTTGATGTTTGTTGATGTTTTTGATGTTTTGATGTTTTGATGTTTTTGATGTTTTTGATGTTTTTGATGTTTTTGATGTTTTGATGTTTTTGATGTTTTTGATATTTTTGATGTTTTTGATGATTTTAATGTTTTCAATGTTTTTGATGTTTTTGATGTTTTTGATGTTTTTGATGTTTTTGATGTTTTTGATGTATTTGATGTTTTTGATGTTTTTAATATTTTTGATGTTTTTGATGTTTTTGATGTTTTTGATGTTTTTGATGTTTTTGATGTTTTTGATGTTTTTGATGTTTTTGATGTTTTTGATGTTTTTGATGTTTTTGATGTTTTTGTTGTTTTCGATGTGTTTGATGTTTTTGATGTTTTTGATTTTATGATTTTTTTGATTTTATGATGTTTTGATGTTTTTGATGTTTTATGATTTTGATGTTTTTGATGTTTTTGATGTTTTTGATGTTTTTGATGTTTTTGATGTTATTGACTTTTTTGACTTTTTTGATGTTTGTTGATGTTTTTGATGTTTTTGATGTTATCGACTTTTTTGACTTTTTTGATGTTTGTTGATGTTTTTGATGTTATCGACTTTTTTGACTTTTTTGATGTTTTTGATGTTTTTGATGTTTTTGATGTTTTTGATGTTTTTGATGTTTTTGATGTTTTGATGTTTTTGATGTTTTTGATATTTTTGATGTTTTTGATGATTTTAATGTTTTTAATGTTTTTGATGTTTTTGATGTTTTTGATGTTTTTGATGTTTTTGATGTTTTTGATGTTTTTGATGTTTTTGATGTATTTGATGTTTTTGATGTTTTTAATATTTTTGATGTTTTTGATGTTTTTGATGTTTTTGATGTTTTTGATGTTTTTGATGTTTTTGATGTTTTTGATGTTTTTGATGTTTTTGATGTTTTTGGTGTTTTTGATGTGTTTGATGTTTTGATTTTATGAAGTTTTGATGTTTTTGATGTTGTTGATGTTTTTGATGTTTTTGATGTTGTTGATGTTTTGATGTTGTTGATGTTTTGATGTTTTTGATGTTTTTGATGTTTCTGATGTTTTGATGTTTTTGATGTTTTTGATGTTTTTGATGTTTTGATGTTTTTGATGTTTTTGATGTTTTTAATGTTTTTAATGTTTTTGATGTTTTTGATGTTTTTGATATTTTTGATGTTTTTGATGTTTTTGATGTTTTGATGTTTTTGATGTTTTTGATGTTTTTGATGTTTTTTGATGTTTTTGATGTTTTCGATGTTTTTGATGTTTTTGATGTTTTTGATGTTTTTGATGTTTTTGATATTTTTGATGTTATTGATGTTTTTGATTTTTTGATGTTTTTGATTTTTTTGATTTTATGATGTTTTGATGTTTTTGATGTTTTTAATGTTTTTGATGTTTTTGATGTTTTTGATGTATTTGATGTTTTTGATGTTTTTGATGTTTTTGATGTTTTTGATGTTTTTGATGTTTTTGATGTTTTTGATGTTTTTGATGTTTTTGATGTTTTTGATGTTTTTGATGTTTTTGATGTTTTTGATGTTTTTGATGTTTTTGATGTTTTTGATGTTCTTGATGTTTTTGAAGTTATTGGCTTTTTTGATGGTTGTTGATGTTTTGATGTTTTTGATGTTTTTGATGTTTTTGATGTTTTTGATATTTTTGATGTTTTTGATGTTTTTGATTTTTTTGATTTTATGATGTTTTGATGTTTTTGATGTTTTGATGTTTTTGATGTTTTTATGTATTTGATGTTTTTGATGTTTTTAATGTTTTTAATGTTTTTAATGTTTTTAATGTTTTTGATGTTTTTGATGTTTTTAATGTTTTTAATGTTTTTGATGTTTTTGATGTTTTTGATGTTTTTGATTTTTTTTGATGTTTTTATGTTTTTGATGTTTTTGATGTTTTTGATGTTTTTGATGTTTTTGATGTTTTTGATGTTTTTGATGTTTTTGATGTTTTTGATGTTTTTGATGTTTTTGATGTTTTTAATGCTTTTGATGTTTTTGATGTTTTTGATGTTTTTGATGTTTTTGATGTTTTTGATGTTTTTGATCTTTTTGATGTTTTTGATGTTTTATGTTTTTGATGTTTTTGATGTTTTCGATGTTTTTGATGTTTTTGATGTTTTTGATGTTTTTTATGTTTTTAATGTTTTTAATGTTTTTGCTGTTTTTGATGTTTTTGATGTTTTTTGATGTTTTTTGATGTTTTTGTTGTTTTTGATTTTTTGATGGTTTTGATGTTTTTGATGTTTTTGATGTTTTTGATGTTTTTGATGTTATTGATGTTTTTGATTTTTTGATGTTTTTGATTTTTTTGATTTTATGATTTTTTGATTTTTTTGATGTTTTTGATGTTTTTGATGTTTTTGGTGTTTTTGATGTTTTTGATGTTATTGATGTTTTTGATTTTTTGATGTTTTTGATTTTTTTGATTTTATGATGTTTTGATTTTTTTGATGTTTTTGATGTTTTTTATGTTTTTGATGTTTTTGATGTTTTTGATGTTTTTGATGTTTTTGATGTTTTTGATGTTTTTGATGTTTTTGATGTTTTTGATGTTTTTGATGTTTTTGATGTTTTTGATGTTTTTGATGTTTTTGATGTTTTTGATGTTTTTGATGTTTTTGATGTTTTTGATGTTTTTGATGTTTTTGATGTTTTTGATGTTATTGATGTTTTTGATTTTTTGATGTTTTTGATTTTTTTGATTTTATGATGTTTTGATTTTTTTTGATGTTTTGATATTTTTGATGTTTTTGATGTTTTTGATGTTTTTGATGTTTTTGATGTTTTGATGTTTGATGTTTTTGATGTTTTTGATGTTTTTGATGTTTTTGATGATTTTAATGTTTTTAATGTTTTTGATGTTTTTGATGTTTTTGATGTTTTTGATGTTTTTGATGTTTTTGATGTATTTGATGTTTTTGATGTTTTTGATGTTTTTGATGTTTTTGATGTTTTTGATGTTTTTGATGTTCTTGATGTTTTTGATGTTCTTGATGTTTTTGATGTTTTTGATGTTTTTGATGTTTTTGATTTTTTTGATTTTATGATGTTTTGATGTTTTTGATGTTTTGATGTTTTTGATGTTTTTGATGTTTTTGATGTTTTTGATGTTTTTAATGTTTTTAATGTTTTTAATGTTTTTAATGTTTTTGATGTTTTTGATGTTTTTGATGTTTTTAATGTTTTTAATGTTTTTGATGTTTTTGATGTTTTTGATTTTTTGATGTTTTTATGTTTTTGATGTTTTTGATGTTTTTGATGTTTTTGATGTTTTTGATGTTTTTCATGTTTTTGATGTTTTTAATGCTTTTGATGTTTTTGATGTTTTTGATGTTTTTGATGTTTTTGATGTTTTTGATGTTTTTGATGTTTTTGATGTTTTTGATGTTTTTGATGTTTTTGATGTTTTTGATCTTTTTGATGTTTTTGATGTTTTATGTTTTTGATGTTTTTGATGTTTTCGATGTTTTTGATGTTTTTGATGTTTTTGATGTTTTTTATGTTTTTAATGTTTTTAATGTTTTTGCTGTTTTTGATGTTTTTGATGTTTTTTGATGTTTTTGTTGTTTTTGATTTTTTGATGGTTTTGATGTTTTTGATGTTTTTGATGTTTTTGATGTTATTGATGTTATTGATGTTTTTGATTTTTTGATGTTTTTGATTTTATGATGTTTTGATTTTTTTGATGTTTTGATGTTTTTGATGTTTTTGATGTTTTTGATGTTTTTGATGTTTTTGATGTTTTTGATGTTTTTGATGTTATTGATGTTTTTGATTTTTTGATGTTTTTGATTTTTTTGATTTTATGATGTTTTGATTTTTTTGATGTATTGATGTTTTTGATGTTTTTGATGTTTTTTATGTTTTTGATGTTTTTGATGTTTTTGATGTTTTTGATGTTTTTGATGTTATTGATGTTTTTGATTTTTTGATGTTTTTGATTTTTTGATGTTTTTGATTTTTTTGATTTTATGATGTTTTGATTTTTTTGATGTTTTGCTGTTTTTGATGTTTTTGATGTTTTTGATGTTTTTGATGTTTTGATGTTTTTGATGTTTTTGATGTTTTTGATGTTTTTGATGTTTTTGATGATGTTAATGTTTTTAATGTTTTTGATGTTTTTGATGTTTTTGATGTTTTTGATGTTTTTGATGTTTTTGATGTTTTTGATGTTTTCGATGTTTTTGATGTTTTTGATGTTTTTGATGTTTTTGTTGTTTTTGATGTGTTTGATGTTTTTGATGTTTTTGATTTTATGATTTTTTTGATTTTATGATGTTTTGATGTTATTGATGTTTTATGATTTTGATGTTTTTGATGTTTTTGATGTTATTGACTTTTTTTGATTTTTTGATGTTTGTTGATGTTTTTGATTTTTTTGATTTTTGATGTTTTGATGTTTTGATGTTTTGATGTTTTTGATGTTTTTGATGTTTTTGATGTTTTTGATGTTTTTGATGTTTTTGATGTTTTTGATGTTTTTGATGTTTTTGATGTTTTTGATGTTTTCGATGTTTTTGATGTTTTGATGTTTTTGATGTTTTTGTTGTTTTTGATTTTTTAATGGTTTTGATGTTTTTGATGTTTTTGTTGTTATTGACGTTTTTGACTTTTTTGATGTTTTTAATGTTTTTAATGTTTTTGATGTTTTTGATGTTTTTGATATTTTTGATGTTTTTGATGTTTTTGATGTTTTGGATGTTTTTGATGTTTTTGATGTTTTTGATGTTTTTGATGTTTTTGATGTTTTTGATGTTTTTGATGTTTTTGTTGTTTTTGATGTGTTTGATGTTTTTGATTTTATGATGTTTTTGATGTTATTTATGTTTTTGATGTTTTTGATGTTGTTGATGTTTTTGATGTCTTTGATGTTTTTGATGTATTTGATGTTTTTGATGTTTTTGATGTTTTTGATGTTTTTGATGTTTTTGATGTTTTTGATGTTTTTGATGTTTTTGATGTTTTGATGTTTTTGATGTTTTTGATGTTTTTGTTGTTTTTGATTTTTTGATGGTTTTGATGTGTTTGATGTTTTTGTTGTTATTGACGTTTTTGACTTTTTTGATGTTTGTTGATGTTTTTGATTTTTTTTGATGTTTTGATGTTTTTGATGTTTTTGATGTTTTTGATGTTTTTGATGTTTTTGATGTTTTTGATGTTTTTGATGTTTTTGATGTTTTTGATGTTTTGATGTTTTTGATGTTTTTGATGTTTTTGATGTTTTTGATGTTTTTAATGTTTTTAATGTTTTTGATGTTTTTGATGTTTTTGATATTTTTGATGTTTTTGATGTTTTTGATGTTTTTGATGTTTTTGATGTTTTTGATGTTTTTGATGTTTTTGATTTTTTGATGTTTTTGATGTTTTTGATGTTTTTGTTGTTTTTGATGTGTTTGATGTTTTTGATTTTATGAAGTTTTTGATGTTTTTGATGTTTTTGATGTTTTTGATGTTGTTGATGTTTTTGATGTTGTTGATGTTTTTGATGTTTTTGATGTTTTTGATGTTTTTGATATTTTTGATGTTTTTGATGTTTTTGATGTTTTCGATGTTTTTGATGTTTTTGATGTTTTTGATGTTTTTGATGTTTTTGATGTTTTTGATGTTTTTGATGTTTTTGGTGTTTGTGATGTTTTTGATGTTTTTGATGTTTTTGATGTTATTGATGTTTTTGATGTTTTTGATATTTTTTATATTTTTGATGTTCTTGATGTTTTTGAAGTTATTGATCTTTTTGACTTTTTTGATGGTTGTTGATGTTTTGATGTTTTTGATGTTTTTAATGTTTTGATGTTTTTGATGTTTTTGATGTTTTGATGTTTTTGATGTTTTTGATGTTGTTGATGTTGTTGATGTTTTTGATGTTTTTGATATTTTTGATATTTTTGATGTTTTTGATGTTTTTGATGTTTTCGATGTTTTTGATGTTTTTGATGTTTTTGATGTTTTTGATGTTTTTGATGTTTTGATGTTTTTGATGTTTTGATGTTTTTGATGTTTTTGATGTTTTTGATGTTTTTGATGTTTTTGTTGTTTTTGATTTTTTGATGGTTTTGATGTGTTTGATGTTTTTGATGTTTTTGTTGTTATTGACGTTTTTGACTTTTTTGATGTTTGTTGATGTTTTTGATTTTTTTTGATGTTTTGATGTTTTTGATGTTTCTGATGTTTTTGATGTTTTTGATGTTTTTGATGTTTTTGATGTTTTTGATGTTTTTGATGTTTTTGATGTTTTTGATGTTTTTGATGTTTTTGATGTTTTTGATGTTTTTGATGTTTTTGATGTTTTTGATGTTTTTAATGTTTTTAATGTTTTTGATGTTTTTGATGTTTTTGATGTTTTGATGTTTTTGATGTTTTTGATGTTTTTGATGTTTTTGATGTTTTTGATGTTTTTGATTTTTTTGATGTTTTTGATGTTTTTGTTGTTTTTGATGTGTTTGATGTTTTTGATTTTATGAAGTTTTTGATGTTTTTGATGTTGTTGATGTTTTTGATGTTGTTGATGTTTTTGATGTTTTTGATGTTTTTGATATTTTTGATGTTTTTGATGTTTTTGATGTTTTCGATGTTTTTGATGTTTTTGATGTTTTTGATGTTTTTGATGTTTTTGATGTTTTTGATGTTTTTGATGTTTTTGATGTTTTTGATTTTTTTGATTTTTTGATGTTTTTGATTTTTTTGATTTTCTGATGTTTTGATGTTTTTGATGTTTTTAATGTTTTTGATGTTTTTGATGTTTTTGATGTTTTTGATGTTTTTGATGTTTTTGATGTTTTTGATGTTTTTGATGTTTTTGATGTTTTTGATATTTTTTATGTTTTTGATGTTCTTGATGTTTTTGAAGTTATTGACTTTTTTGACTTTTTTGATGGTTGTTGATGTTTTGATGTTTTTGATGTTTTTGTTGTTTTTGATTTTTTGATGGTTTTGATGTTTTTGATGTTTTTGTTGTTATTGACGTTTTTGACTTTTTTGATGTTTTTAATGTTTTTGATGTTTTTGATGTTTTTGATATTTTTGATGTTTTTGATGTTTTTGATGTTTTGGATGTTTTTGATGCTTTTGATGTTTTTGATGTTTTTGATGTTTTTGATGTTTTTGATGTTTTTGATGTTTTTGTTGTTTTTGATGTGTTTGATGTTTTTGATTTTATGATGTTTTTGATTTTATGATGTTTTTGATGTTATTTATGTTTTTGATGTTTTTGATGTTTTTGATGTTTTTGATGTCTTTGATGTTTTTGATGTATTTGATGTTTTTGATGTTTTTGATGTTTTGATGTTTTTGATGTTTTTGATGTTTTTGATGTTTTTGATGTTTTGATGTTTTTGATGTTTTTGATGTTTTTGTTGTTTTTGATTTTTTGATGGTTTTGATGTGTTTGATGTTTTTGATGTTTTTGTTGTTATTGACGTTTTTGACTTTTTGATGTTTGTTGATGTTTTTGATTTTTTTGATGTTTTGATGTTTTTGATGTTTCTGATGTTTTTGATGTTTTTGATGGTTTTGATGTTTTTGATGTTTTTGATGTTTTTATGTTTTGATGTTTTTGATGTTTTTGATGTTTTTAATGTTTTTAATGTTTTTGATGTTTTTGATGTTTTTGATATTTTTGATGTTTTTGATGTTTTTGATGTTTTTGATGTTTTTGATGTTTTTGATGTTTTTGATGTTTTTGATGTTTTTGATGTTTTTGATGTTTTCGTTGTTTTTGATGTGTTTGATGTTTTTGATTTTATGATGTTTTTGATGTTTTTGATGTTTTTGATGTTTTTGATGTTGTTGATGTTTTTGATGTTGTTGATGTTTTTGATGTTGTTTTTGATGTTTTTGATATTTTTGATGTTTTTGATGTTTTTGATGTTTTCGATGTTTTTGATGTTTTTGATGTTTTTGATGTTTTTGATGTTTTTGATGTTTTTGATGTTTTTGATGTTTTTGATGTTATTGATGTTTTTGATTTTTTTGATTTTTTGATGTTTTTGATTTTTTTGATTTTCTGATGTTTTGATGTTTTTGATGTTTTTAATGTTTTTGATGTTTTTGATGTTTTTGATGTTTTTGATGTTTTTGATGTTTTTGATGTTTTTGATGTTTTTGATGTTATTGGTGTTTTTGATGTTTTTGATGTTTTTGATGTTTTTGATGTTTTTATATTTTTATGTTTTTGATGTTCTTGATGTTTTTGAAGTTATTGACTTTTTGACTTTTTGATGGTTGTTGATGTTTTGATGTTTTTGATGTTTTTGATGTTTTTGATGTTTTTGATGTTTTTTTGATGTTTTTGATGTTTTTGATGTTTTTGATGTTTTTGATGTTTTTGATGTTTTTGATGTTTTTGATGTTTTTGATGTTTGTGATGTTTTTGATTTTTTTGATTTTATGATGTTTTGATGTTTTTGATGTTTTTGATGTTTTTGATGTTTTTGATGTTTTTGATTTTTTGATGTTTTGATGTTTTTGATGTTTTTGATGTTTTTGATGTTTTTGATGTTTTTGATGTTTTGATGTTTTTGATGTTTTTGTTGTTTTTGATGTGTTTGACGTTTTTGATTTTATGATGTTTTTGATGTTTTTGATGTTGTTGATGGTTTTGATGTTTTTGATGTTTTTGATGTTGTTGATGTTGTTGATGTTTTTGATGTTTTTGATGTTTTTGATGTTTTTGATGTTTTTGATGTTTTTGATGTTTTGATGTTTTTGATGTTTTTGATGTTTTGATGTTTTTGATGTTTTTGATGTTTTTAATGTTTTTAATGTTTTTGATGTTTTTGATATTTTTGATGTTTTTGATGTTTTTGATGTTTTTGATGTTTTTGATGTTTTTGATGTTTTTAATGTTTTTGATGTTTTTGATGTTTTTGATGTTTTTGATGTTTGTGATTTTTGATGTTTTGATGTTTTGATGTTTTGATGTTTTTGATGTTTTTGATGTTTTGATGTTTTGATGTTTTTGATGTTTTTGATGTTTTTGATGTTTTTGATGTTTTTAATATTTTTAATGTTTTTGATGTTTTTGATGTTTTTGATGTTTTTGATGTTTTTGATGTTTTTGATGTTTTTGATGTTTTTGTTGTTTTTGATGTGTTTGATGTTTTTGATTTTATGATGTTTTTGATGTTTTTGATGTTTTTGATGTTTTTGATGTTTTTGATGTTTTTGATGTTGTTGATGTTTTTGATGTTTTTGATGTTTTGATGTTTTGATGTTTTTGATGTTTTTGATGTTTTTGATGTTTTTGATGTTTTTAATGTTTTTGATGTTTTGATGTTTTTGATTTTTGATGTTTTGATGTTTTTGATGTTTTTGATGTTTTTGATGTTTTTGATGTTTTTGATGTTTTTGATGTTTTTGTTGTTTTTGATGTTTTTGATGTTTTTAATGTTTTTGATGTTTTTGATGTTTTTGATGTTTTGATGTTTTTGATGTTTTTGATGTTTTTGATGTTTTTGATGTTTTTGATGTTTTTGATGTTTTTGATGTTTTTGATGTTTTTTGATGTTTTTGATGATTTTGATGTTTTTGATGTTTTTAATGTTTTTGATGTTTTGATGTTTTTGATGTTTTTGATGTTTTTGATGTTTTTGATGTTTTTGATGTTTTTGATGTTTTTGATGTTTTTGATGTTTTTAATGTTTTTGATGTTTTTGATGTTTTTGATGTTTTTGTTATTTTTGATGTTTTGATATTTTGATGTTTTTGATGTTTTGATGTTTTTGATGTTTTTGATGTTTTTGATGTTTTTGATGTTTTTGATGTTTTTGATGTTTTTGATGTTTTTGATGTTTTTGATGTTTTTGATGTTTTTGATGTTTTTGATGTTTTTGATGTTTTTGATGTTTTTGATGTTATTGATCTTTTTGATGTTTTGTCGATTTTGATGTTTTTAATGTATTTAATTTTTTTGATGTTTTTGATGTTTTTAATGTTTTTAATGTTTTTGATGTTTTTGATGTTTTTGATGTTTTTGATGTTTTTGATGTTATTGATGTTTTTGATGTTTCTGATGTTTTTAATGTTTTTGATGTTTTTGATGTTTTTGATGTTTTTGATGTTTTTGATGTTTTGATTTTGATGTTTTTGATGTTTTTGATGTTTTTGATGTTTTTAATGTTTTTAATGTTTTTGATGTTTTTGATTTTTTTTGATTTTATGATGTTTTGATGTTTTTGATGTTTTATGTTTTTGTGTGTTTTGATGTTTTTGATGTTTTTTGATGTTTTTTATGTTTTTGTTGTTTTTGATGTTTTTGATATTTTGATGTTTTTTCTGTTTTTCTTTTTTTGATGTTTTTGATGTTTTTTATGTTTTTAATGTTTTTGATGTTTTTGATGTTTTTGATGTTTATGATGTTTTTTTTGATGTTTTTGATGTTTTTGAAGTTTTTGATGTTTTTGATGTCTTTGATGTTTTGATGTTTTTGATTTCTTTTTGATGTTTTTGATGTTTTTGATGTTTTTGATGTTTTTGATGTTTTGATGTTTTTGATGTTTTTGATGTTTTTGATGTTTTTGATGTTTTTGATGTTTTGATGTTTTTGATGTTTTTGATGTCTTTGATGTTTTTGATGTTTTGATGTTTTTGATGTTTTTGATGTTTTTGATGTTTTTGATGTTTTTGATGTTTTTGATGTTTTTGATGTTTTGATGTTTTTGATGTTTTTGATGTTTTTGATGTTTTTGATGTTTTTGATGTTTTTGATGTTTTTGATGTTTTGATGTTTTTGATGTTTTTGATGTTTTTGATGTTTTTGATGTTTTTGATGTTTTTGATGTTTTTGATGTTTTTGATGTTTTTGATGTTTTTGATGTTTTTGATGTTTTTGATGTTTTTGATGTTTTTGATGTTTTTGATGTTTTTGATGTTTTTGATTTTTTTGATGTTTTTTTTTGATGTTTTTGATGTTTTTGATGTTTTTGATGTTTTTGATGTTTTTGATGTTTTTGATGTTTTTGATGTTTTGATGTTTTTGATGTTTTTGATGTTTTTGATGTTTTTGATGTTTTTGATTTTTGATGTTTTGATTTTTTTGATGTTTTTGATGTTTTTGATGTTTTTGATGTTTTTGATGTTTTTGATGTTTTTGATGTTTTTGATGTTTTTGATGTTTTTGATGTTTTTGATGTTTTTGATGTTTTTGATGTTTTTGATGTTTTGATGTTTTGATTTTTTGATGTTTTTGATGTTTTTGATGTTTTTGATGTTTTTGATGTTTTTGATGTTTTTGATGTTTTTGATGTTTTTGATGTTTTTGATGTTTTTGATGTTTTTGATGTTTTTGATGTTTTTGATGTTTTTGATGTTTTTGATGTTTTGATGTTTTTGATGTTTTTGATGTTTTTGATGTTTTGATGTTTTTGATGTTTTTGATGTTTTTGATGTTTTTGATGTTTTTGATGTTTTTGATGTTTTTGATGTTTTGATGTTTTTGATGTTTTTGATGTTTTGATGTTTTTGATGTTTTTGATGTTTTTGATGTTTTTGATGTTTTGATGTTTTTGATTTTTTGATGTTTTTGATTTTTTGATTTTATGATGTTTTGATTTTTTTGATGTTTTTAATGTTTTTGATGTTTTTGATGTTTTTGATGTTTTTGATGTTTTTTGATTTGATGTTTTTGATGTTTTGATGTTTTTGATGTTTTTGATGTTTTTGATGTTTTTGATGTTTTTGATGTTTTTGATGTTTTGATGTTTTTGATGTTTTTGATGTTTTTGATGTTTTTGATGTTTTTGATGTTTTTGATGTTTTTGATGTTTTTGATGTTTTTGATGTTTTTGATGTTTTGATGTTTTGATGTTTTTGATGTTCTTGATGTTTTTGAAGTTATTGACTTTTTTGATGGTTGTTGATGTTTTGATGTTTTTGATGTTTTTGATGTTTTTGATGTTTTTGATGTTTTTGATGTTTTTGATGTTTTTGATGTTTTTGATGTTTTTGATGTTTTTGATTTTTTTGATTTTATGATGTTTTGATGTTTTTGATGTTTTGATGTTTTTGATGTTTTTGATGTTTTTAATGTTTTTAATGTTTTTAATGTTTTTGATGTTTTTGAGGTTTTTGATGTTTTTAATGTTTTTGATGTTTTTGATGTTTTTGATGATTTTGATTTTTTTGATGTTTTGATGTTTTTGATGTTTTTGATGTTTTTGATGTTTTTGATGTTTTAAGTGTTTTTGATGTTTCTGATGTTTTTGATGTTTTTGATGTTTTTGATGTTTTTAATGTTTTTGATGTTTTTGATGTTTTTGATGTTTTTGATGTTTTTGATGTTTTTGATGTTTTTGATGTTTTTGATGTTTTTGATGTTTTTGATGTTTTTGATGTTTTTGATGTTTTTGATGTTTTTGATGTTTTTGATCTTTTTGATGTTTTTGATGTTTTATGTTTTTGATGTTTTTGATGTTTTCGATGTTTTTGATGTTTTTGATGTTTTTGATGTTTTTGATGTTTTTTATGTTTTTAATGTTTTTAATGTTTTTGCTGTTTTTGATGTTTTGATGTTTTGATGTTTTTGATGTTTTTTGATGTTTTTGTTGTTTTGATGGTTTTGATGTTTTTGATGTTTTTGATGTTTTTGATGTTATTGACTTTTTTGATGTTTGTTGATGTTTTTGATGTTTTGATGTTTTGATGTTTTTGATGTTTTTGATGTTTTGATGTTTTTGATGTTTTTGATGTTTTGATGTTTTTGATGTTTTTAATGTTTTTGATGATTTTAATGTTTTTAATGTTTTTGATGTTTTTGATGTTTTTGATGTTTTTGATGTTTTTGATGTTTTTGATGTTTTGATGTTTTTGATGTTTTTGATGTTTTGATGTTTTTGATGTATTTGATGTTTTGATGTATTTGATGTTTTTGATGTTTTTAATATTTTTGATGTTTTTGATGTTTTGATGTTTTTGATGTTTTTGATGTTTTTGATGTTTTGATGTGTTTGATGTTTTTGATGTTTTTGATGTTTTTGATGTTTTTGATGTTTTTGATGTGTTTGATGTTTTTGATGTTTTTGATTTTATGATTTTTTTGATTTTATGATGTTTTGATGTTTTTGATGTTTTTGATGTTTTTGATGTTTTTGATGTTTTTGATGTTTTTGATGTTTTTGATGTTTTTGATTTGTTTGATGTTTTGATGTTTTGATGTTTTGATGTTTTTGATGTTTTTGATGTTTTTGATGTTTTTGATGTTTTTGATGTTTTTGATGTTTTTGATGTTTTTGATGTTTTTGATGTTTTTGATGTTTTTGATGTTTTTGATGTTTTTGTTGTTTTTGATTTTTTGATGGTTTTGATGTTTTTGATGTTTTTGATGTTGTTGATGTTTTTGATGTTGTTGATGTTTTTGATGTTTTTGATGTTTTTGATATTTTTGATGTTTTTGATGTTTTTGATGTTTTTGATGTTTTCGATGTTTTTGATGTTTTTGATGTTTGTGATGTTTTTGATGTTTTTGAT
This sequence comes from Drosophila pruinosa, assembly GCA_018150935.1. Classification (NCBI taxonomy): domain Eukaryota; kingdom Metazoa; phylum Arthropoda; class Insecta; order Diptera; family Drosophilidae; genus Drosophila; species Drosophila pruinosa. The sequence goes on from JAECWR010000206.1 coordinate 83,319, forward strand.
GTTTTTGATGTTATTGATGTTTTTGATTTTTTTGATTTTTTGATGTTTTTTGATTTTTTTGATTTTCTGATGTTTTGATGTTTTTGATGTTTTTAATGTTTTTAATGTTTTTGATGTTTTTGATGTTTTTGATGTTTTTGATGTTTTTGATGTTTTTGATGTTTTTAATGTTGTTGATGTTTTTGATGTTTTTGATGTTTTTGATGTTTTTGATGTTTTTGATGTTTTTGATGTTTTTGATGTTTTTGATGTTTTTTGATGTTTTTGATGTTTTTGATGTTTTTGATGTTTTTGATGTTTTTGATGTTTTTGATGTTTTTGATGTTTTTGATGTTTTTGATGTTTTGATGTTTTTGATGTTTTGATGTTTTTGATGTTTTTGATGTTTTTGATGTTTTTGATGTTTTTGATGTTTTTGATGTTTTTGATGTTTTTGATGTTTTTGATGTTTTTGATGTTTTTGATGTTTTTGATGTTTTTGATGTTTTTGATGTTTTTTGATGTTTTTGATGTTTTTGATGTTTTTGATGTTTTTGATGTTTTTGATGTTTTTGATGTTTTTGATGTTTTTGATGTTTTTGATGTTTTTGATGTTTTTGATGTTTTTGATGTTTTTGATGTTTTTGATGTTTTTGATGTTTTTGATGTTTTTTGATGTTTTTGATGTTTTTGATGTTTTTGATGTTTTTGATGTTTTTGATGTTTTTGATGTTTTTGATGTTTTTTGATGTTTTTGATGTTTTTGATGTTTTTGATGTTTTTGATGTTTTTGATGTTTTTTGATGTTTTTGATGTTTTTTGATGTTTTTGATGTTTTTGATGTTTTTGATGTTTTTGATGTTTTTGATGTTTTTGATGTTTTTGATGTTTTTGATGTTTTTTGATGTTTTTGATGTTTTTGATGTTTTTGATGTTTTTGATGTTTTTGATGTTTTTGATGTTTTTGATGTTTTTTGATGTTTTTGATGTTTTTGATGTTTTTGATGTTTTTGATGTTTTTGATGTTTTTGATGTTTTTGATGTTTTTGATGTTTTTGATGTTTTTGATGTTTTTGATGTTTTTGATGTTTTTGATGTTTTTGATGTTTTTGATGTTTTTGATGTTTTTTGATGTTTTTGATGTTTTTGATGTTTTTGATGTTTTTGATGTTTTTGATGTTTTTGATGTTTTTGATGTTTTTGATGTTTTTGATGTTTTTGATGTTTTTGATGTTTTTTGATGTTTTTGATGTTTTTGATGTTTTTGATGTTTTTGATGTTTTTGATGTTTTTGATGTTTTTGATGTTTTTTGATGTTTTTGATGTTTTTGATGTTTTTGATGTTTTTGATGTTTTTTGATGTTTTTTGATGTTTTTGATGTTTTTGATGTTTTTGATGTTTTTGATGTTTTTGATGTTTTTGATGTTTTTGATGTTTTTGATGTTTTTGATGTTTTTGATGTTTTTGATGTTTTTGATGTTTTTGATGTTTTTGATGTTTTTGATGTTTTTGATGTTTTTGATGTTTTTGATGTTTTTGATGTTTTTGATGTTTTTGATGTTTTTGATGTTTTTGATGTTTTTGATGTTTTTGATGTTTTTGATGTTTTTGATGTTTTTGATGTTTTTGATGTTTTGATGTTTTTGATGTTTTTGATGTTTTTGATGTTTTTGATGTTTTTGATGTTTTTGATGTTTTTGATGTTTTTGATGTTTTTGATGTTTTTGATGTTTTTGATGTTTTTGATGTTTTTGATGTTTTTGATGTTTTTGATGTTTTTGATGTTTTTGATGTTTTTGATGTTTTTGATGTTTTTGATGTTTTTGATGTTTTTGATGTTTTTGATGTTTTTGATGTTTTTGATGTTTTTGATGTTTTTTGATGTTTTTGATGTTTTTGATGTTTTTGATGTTTTTGATGTTTTTGATGTTTTTGATGTTTTTGATGTTTTTGATGTTTTTGATGTTTTTGATGTTTTTGATGTTTTTGATGTTTTTGATGTTTTTGATGTTTTTGATGTTTTTGATGTTTTTGATGTTTTTGATGTTTTTGATGTTTTTGATGTTTTTGATGTTTTTGATGTTTTTGATGTTTTTGATGTTTTTGATGTTTTTGATGTTTTTGATGTTTTTGATGTTTTTGATGTTTTTGATGTTTTTTGATGTTTTTGATGTTTTTGATGTTTTTGATGTTTTTTGATGTTTTTGATGTTTTTGATGTTTTTGATGTTTTTGATTTTTTGATGTTTTTGATGTTTTTGATGTTTTTGATGTTTTTGATGTTTTTGATGTTTTTGATGTTTGTTTGATGTTTTTTGATGTTTTTTGATGTTTTTGATGTTTTTGATGTTTTTGATGTTTTTGATGTTTTTGATGTTTTTGATGTTTTTGATGTTTTTGATGTTTTTGATGTTTTTGATGTTTTTGATGTTTTTGATGTTTTTGATGTTTTTGATGTTTTTGATGTTTTTGATGTTTTTGATGTTTTTGATGTTTTTGATGTTTTGATGTTTTTGATGTTTTTGATGTTTTTGATGTTTTTGATGTTTTTGATGTTTTTGATGTTTTTGATGTTTTTGATGTTTTTGATGTTTTTGATGTTTTTGATGTTTTTGATGTTTTTTGATGTTTTTGATGTTTTTGATGTTTTTGATGTTTTTGATGTTTTTGATGTTTTTGATGTTTTTGATGTTTTTGATGTTTTTGATGTTTTTGATGTTTTTGATGTTTTTGATGTTTTTGATGTTTTTGATGTTTTTGATGTTTTTGATGTTTTTGATGTTTTTGATGTTTTTGATGTTTTTGATGTTTTTGATGTTTTTGATGTTTTTGATGTTTTTGATGTTTTTGATGTTTTTTGATGTTTTTGATGTTTTTGATGTTTTTTGATGTTTTTGATGTTTTTGATGTTTTTGATGTTTTTGATGTTTTTGATGTTTTTGATGTTTTTTGATGTTTTTGATGTTTTTGATGTTTTTGATGTTTTTGATGTTTTTGATGTTTTTGATGTTTTTGATGTTTTTTTGATGTTTTTGATGTTTTTGATGTTTTTGATGTTTTTGATGTTTTTGATGTTTTTGATGTTTTTGATGTTTTTGATGTTTTTGATGTTTTTTGATGTTTTTTGATGTTTTTGATGTTTTTGATGTTTTTTGATGTTTTTTGATGTTTTTGATGTTTTTTTGATGTTTTTGATGTTTTTGATGTTTTTGATGTTTTTGATGTTTTTGATGTTTTTGATGTTTTTGATGTTTTTTGATGTTTTGTTTTTGATGTTTTTGATGTTTTTGATGTTTTTGATGTTTTTGATGTTTTTTGATGTTTTTGATGTTTTTGATGTTTTTGATGTTTTTGATGTTTTTTTGATGTTTTTGATGTTTTTGATGTTTTTGATGTTTTTGATGTTTTTGATGTTTTTGATGTTTTTTGATGTTTTTGATGTTTTTGATGTTTTTTGATGTTTTTGATGTTTTTGATGTTTTTGATGTTTTTGATGTTTTTGATGTTTTTGATGTTTTTGATGTTTTTGATGTTTTTGATGTTTTGATGTTTTTGATGTTTTTGATGTTTTTGATGTTTTTGATGTTTTTGATGTTTTTGATGTTTTTTGATGTTTTTGATGTTTTTGATGTTTTTGATGTTTTTGATGTTTTTGATGTTTTTGATGTTTTTGATGTTTTTGATGTTTTTGATGTTTTTGATGTTTTTGATGTTTTTGATGTTTTTGATGTTTTTGATGTTTTTGATGTTTTTGATGTTTTTGATGTTTTTGATGTTTTGATGTTTTGATGTTTTGATGTTTTTGATGTTTTTTGATGTTTTGATGTTTTTGATGTTTTTGATGTTTTTGATGTTTTTGATGTTTTGATGTTTTTGATGTTTTTGATGTTTTTGATGTTTTTGATGTTTTTGATGTTTTTGATGTTTTTGATGTTTTTTGATGTTTTTGATGTTTTTGATGTTTTTGATGTTTTTGATGTTTTTGATGTTTTTGATGTTTTTGATGTTTTTGATGTTTTTGATGTTTTTGATGTTTTTGATGTTTTTGATGTTTTTGATGTTTTTGATGTTTTTTGATGTTTTTGATGTTTTTGATGTTTTTGATGTTTTTGATGTTTTTGATGTTTTTGATGTTTTTTTTGATGTTTTTGATGTTTTTGATGTTTTTGATGTTTTTGATGTTTTTGATGTTTTTTGATGTTTTTGATGTTTTTGATGTTTTTGATGTTTTTGATGTTTTTGATGTTTTTGATGTTTTTGATGTTTTTGATGTTTGTTTGATGTTTTTTGATGTTTTTTGATGTTTTTGATGTTTTTGATGTTTTTGATGTTTTTGATGTTTTTTGATGTTTTTGATGTTTTTGATGTTTTTGATGTTTTTGATGTTTTTTGATGTTTTTGATGTTTTTGATGTTTTTGATGTTTTTGATGTTTTTGATGTTTTTGATGTTTTTGATGTTTTTGATGTTTTTGATGTTTTTTGATGTTTTTGATGTTTTTTGATGTTTTTGATGTTTTTGATGTTTTTGATGTTTTTGATGTTTTTTGATGTTTTTGATGTTTTTGATGTTTTTGATGTTTTTGATGTTTTTGATGTTTTTGATGTTTTTGATGTTTTTGATGTTTTTGATGTTTTTGATGTTTTTGATGTTTTTGATGTTTTTGATGTTTTTGATGTTTTTTGATGTTTTTTGATGTTTTTGATGTTTTTTGATGTTTTTGATGTTTTTGATGTTTTTGATGTTTTTGATGTTTTTGATGTTTTTGATGTTTTTGATGTTTTTGATGTTTTTGTTGTTTTTGATGTTTTTGATGTTTTTGATGTTTTTGATGTTTTTGATGTTTTTGATGTTTTTGATGTTTTTGATGTTTTTGATGTTTTTGATGTTTTTGATGTTTTTTGATGTTTTTGATGTTTTTGATGTTTTTGATGTTTTTTGATGTTTTTGATGTTTTTGATGTTTTTTGATGTTTTTTGATGTTTTTGATGTTTTTGATGTTTTTGATGTTTTTTGATGTTTTTGATGTTTTTGATGTTTTTGATGTTTTTGATGTTTTTGATGTTTTTGATGTTTTTGATGTTTTTGATGTTTTTGATGTTTTTGATGTTTTTGATGTTTTTGATGTTTTTGATGTTTTTGATGTTTTTGATGTTTTTTGATGTTTTTTTGATGTTTTTGATGTTGTTTTTGATGTTTTTGATGTTTTTGATGTTTTTTGATGTTTTTGATGTTTTTGATGTTTTTGATGTTTTTTGATGTTTTGATGTTTTTGATGTTTTTGATGTTTTTTGATGTTTTTGATGTTTTTGATGTTTTTGATGTTTTTGATGTTATTGATGTTTTTGATGTTTTTGATGTTTTTGATGTTTTTGATGTTTTTGATGTTTTTCTGATGTTTTTGATGTTTTTGATGTTTTTGATGTTTTTTGATGTTTTTGATGTTTTTGATGTTTTTGATGTTTTTGATGTATTTTGATGTTTTTGATGTTTTTGATGTTTTGATGTTTTTGATGTTTTTGATGTTTTTTGATGTTTTTGATGTTTTTGATGTTTTTGATGTTTTTGATGTTTTTGATGTTTTTGATGTTTTTGATGTTTTTGATGTTTTTGATGTTTTTGATGTTTTTTTGATGTTTTTGATGTTTTTTGATGTTTTTGATGTTTTTGATGTTTTTGATGTTTTTGATGTTTTTGATGTTTTTGATGTTTTTGATGTTTTTGATGTTTTGATGTTTTTGATGTTTTTGATGTTTTTGATGTTTTTGATGTTTTTGATGTTTTTTTGATGTTTTTGATGTTTTTGATGTTTTTGATGTTTTGATGTTTTTGATGTTTTTGATGTTTTTGATGTTTTTGATGTTTTTGATGTTTTTGATGTTTTTGTTGTTTTTGATTTTTTGATGTTTTTGATGTGTTTTGATGTTTTTTGATGTTTTTGTTGTTATTTGACGTTTTTGATGTTTTTTGATGTTTGTTGATGTTTTTGATGTTTTTTGATGTTTTTGATGTTTTTGATGTTTTTGATGTTTTTGATGTTTTTGATGTTTTTGATGTTTTTGATGTTTTGATGTTTTTGATGTTTTTGATGTTTTTAATGTTTTTTAATGTTTTTGATGTTTTGATGTTTTTTGATGTTTTTGATGTTTTTGATGTTTTTTGATGTTTTTGATGTTTTTGATGTTTTTGATGTTTTTGATGTTTTTGATGTTTTTGATGTTTTTGATGTGTTTGATGTTTTTGATGTTTTTGTTGTTATTGACGTTTTTGATTTTTTTGATGTTTGTTGATGTTTTTGATTTTTTTTGATGTTTTTGATGTTTTTGATGTTTTTGATGTTTTTGATGTTTTTTGATGTTTTTTGATGTTTTGATGTTTTTGATGTTTTTGTTGTTTTTGATGTGTTTGATGTTTTTGATGTTTTTGAAGTTTTTGATGTTTTTGATGTTGTTTTTTGATGTTTTTGATGTTGTTGATGTTTTTGATGTTTTTGATGTTTTTGATGTTTTTGATGTTTTTGATGTTTTTGATGTTTTTTGATTTTTTGATGTTTTTTGATGTTTTTTGATTTTTTGATGTTTTTGATGTTTTTGATGTTTTTGATGTTTTTGATATTTTTGATGTTTTTTGATGTTTTTGATGTTTTTGAGTTATTGACTTTTTGACTTTTTGATGGTTGTTGATGTTTTGATGTTTTTGATGTTTTTTGATGTTTTTGATGTTTTTGATGTTTTGATGTTTTGATGTTTTTGATGTTTTTGATGTTTTTGATGTTTTTGATGTTTTTGATGTTTTGATGTTTTTGATGTTTTTGATTTTTTGATTTTTTGATGTTTTGATGTTTTTGATGTTTTTGATGTTTTTGATGTTTTTGATGTTTTTGATGTTTTTGATGTTTTTGATGTTTTTGATGTTTTTGTTGTTTTTGATTTTTGATGGTTTTGATGTTTTTGATGTTTTTGTTGTTATTAACGTTTTTGACTTTTTGATGTTTTTGATGTTTTTAATGTTTTTGATGTTTTTGATGTTTTTGATATTTTGATGTTTTTGATGTTTTTGATGTTTTTGATTTTTGTGTTTTGATGTTTTTGATGTTTTGATGTTTTGACTTTTTGATGTTTTTGATGTTTTTGATGTTTTGATGTTTTGATGTTTTTGATATTTTTGATGTTCTGATGTTTTTGATGTTTTTGATGTTTTTGATGTTTTTGATGTTTTGATGTTTTTGATGTTTTGATGTTTTTGATGTTTTTGATGTTTTTGATGTTTTTGATGTTTTGATGTTTTTGATGTTTTTGATGTTTTTGATGTTTTTGATTTTTTGATGTTTTTGATGTTTTTATGTTTTGATGTTTTTGATGTTTTTGATGTTTTTGATGTTTTTGATGTTTTTTAATGTTTTTGATTTTTTGATGTTTTTGATGTTTTTTGATGTTTTTGATGTTTTTGATGTTTTTGATGTTTTTGATGTTTTTGATGTTTTTGATGTTTTTGATGTTTTTGATGTTTTTGATGTTTTTGATGTTTTGATGTTTTTGATGTTTTTGTTGTTTTTGATTTTTGATGTTTTTGTTTTTGATGTTTTCGATGTTTTTTTTTTGTTGTTTTTGATGCTTTTGACTTTTTTGATGTTTGCTGATGTTTTGATTTTTGATGTTTTGATGTTTTTTGATGTTTCTGATGTTTTTGATGTTTTTGATGTTTTTGATGTTTTTGATGTTTTTGATTTGTTTTGATGTTTTTGATGTTTTGATGTTTTTGATGTTTTTGATGTTTTGATGTTTTTGATGTTTTTTGATGTTTTTGATGTTTTGATGTTTTTGATGTTTTGATGTTTTGTTGTTTTTGATGGTTTTGATGTTTTGATGTTTTTGATTTTTTGATGTTTTTTTTGATGTTTTTTGATGTTGTTTTTGATGTTTTGATGTTTTATGTTGATGTTTTTGATGTTTTTGATGTTTTGATGTTTTTGATGTTTTTGATGTTTTGATGTTTTTGATGTTTTTGATGTTTTTGATGTTTTTGATGTTTTTGTTGTTTTGATGTTTTTGATGTTTTTGATGTTTTTTTTTGATTTTTTGATGTTTTTGATTTTGATTTTTGATGTTTTGATGTTTTTGATGTTTTTGATGTTTTGATGTTTTTGATGTTTTGATGTTTTTGATGTTTTGATGTTTTTGATGTTTTTGATGTTTTTGATGTTTTTGATGTTTTTGATGTTTTTGATGTTTTGATGTTTTTGATGTTTTGATTTTTGTTTTTGATGTTTTTGATGTTTTGATGTTTTTGATGTTTTTTGATGTTTTTGATGTTTTTTTGATGTTTTGTGTTTTGATGTTTTTGATGTTTTTGTGATGTTTTGATGTTTTGATGTTTTTGATGTTTTTGATATTTGATGTTTTTGATGTTTTTGATGTTTTTGATGTTTTGATGTTTTGATGTTTTTGATGTTTTTGATGTTTTTGATGTTTTTTGATGTTTTGATGTTTTGATGTTTTTGATGTTTTTGATGTTTTGATGTTTTTGATGTTTTTGATGTTTTTGATGTTTTTGATGTTTTTGATGTTTTGATGTTTTGATGTTTTTGATGTTTTTGATGTTTTTGATGTTTTTGATGTTTTGATGTTTTTTGATGTTTTTGATTTTTTTGATGTTTTGATGTTTTTGATGTTTTTGATGTTTTTGATGTTTTGTTTTGATGTTTTTGATGTTTTGATGTTTTTGATGTTTTTGATGTTTTTGATGTTTTGATGTTTTGATGTTTTTGATGTTTTTGATGTTTTTGATGTTTTGATGTTTTTGATGTTTTTGATGTTTTTGATGTTTTGATGTTTTTGATGTTTTTGATGTTTTTTGTTTTGTTTTGATGTTTTTGATGTTTTTGATGTTTTTGATGTTTTGATGTTTTTGTTTTGTTTTTGATGTTTTTGATGTTTTGATGTTTTTGATGTTTTTGATGTTTTTGATGTTTTGATGTTTTTGATGTTTTTGATGTTTTTGATGTTTTTGATGTTTTTGATGTTTTTGATGTTTTTGATGTTTTTGATGTTTTTGATGTTTTTGATGTTTTTGATGTTTTGATGTTTTTGATGTTTTTGATGTTTTTGATGTTTTTGATGTTTTGATTTTTGATGTTTTTGATTTTTTGATGTTTTTGATGTTTGTTTTTTTGATGTTTTTGATGTTTTTGATTTTTTTGATGTTTTTGATGTTTTGATGTTTTTGATGTTTTGATGTTTTTGATGTTTTGATGTTTTGATGTTTTTGATGTTTTTGATGTTTTTGATGTTTTTGATGTTTTTGATGTTTTTGATGTTTTTGATGTTTTTGATATTTTTTGATGTTTTTGATGTTTTTGATGTTTTTGATGTTATTGATGTTTTTGATGTTTTGATTTTTTGATGTTTTTGATGTTTTTGATGTTTTTGATGTTTTTGATGTTTTGATGTTTTTGATGTTTTTGATGTTTTTGATGTTTTTGATGTTTTTGATGTTTTTGATGTTTTTGATGTTTTTGATTGTTTTTGATGTTTTTGATGTTTTTGATGTTTTTGATGTTTTTGATGTTTTTGATGTTTTTGATGTTTTTTGATGTTTTTGATGTTTTTGATGTTTTTGATGTTTTTGATGTTTTGATGTTTTTGATGTTTTTGATGTTTTTGATGTTTTGATGTTTTTGATGTTTTTGATGTTTTTGATGTTTTTGATGTTTTGATGTTTTGATGTTTTTGATGTTTTGATGTTTTTGATGTTTTTGATGTTTTTGATGTTTTTGATGTTTTTGATGTTTTTGATGTTTTTGATGTTTTTGATGTTTTTGATGTTTTTGATGTTTTGATGTTTTTGATGTTTTTGATGTTTTTGATGTTTGATTTTTTTGATGTTTTTGATGTTTTTGATGTTTTTGATGTTTTTGATGTTTTTGATGTTTTGATGTTTTGATGTTTTGATGTTTTTGATGTTTTTTTTGATGTTTTTGATGTTTTTGATGTTTTTAATGTTTTTGATGTTTTTGATGTTTTGATGTTTTTGATGTTTTTGATGTTTTTGATGTTTTTGATGTTTTTTGTGTTTTTGATGTTTTTGATGTTTTGATGTTTTTGATGTTTTTGATGTTTTTGATGTTTTGATGTTTTTGATGTTTTTGATGTTTTGATGTTTTTGATGTTTTTGATGTTTTTGATGTTTTGATGTTTTTGATGTTTTTGATGTTTTTGATGTTTTTGATGTTTTTGATGTTTTGATGTTTTTGATGTTTTTGATGTTTTTGATGTTTTTGATGTTTTTGATGTTTTTGATGTTTTGATGTTTTTGATGTTTTTGATGTTTTTGATGTTTTTGATGTTTTTGATGTTTTTGATGTTTTTGATGTTTTTGATGTTTTGATGTTTTTGATGTTTTGATGTTTTTGATGTTTTTGATGTTTTTGATGTTTTGATGTTTTTGATGTTTTGATGTTTTTGATGTTTTTGATGTTTTGATGTTTTTGATGTTTTTGATGTTTTATTTTTTGATGTTTTTGATGTTTTTGATGTTTTGATGTTTTTGATGTTTTTGATGTTTTTGATGTTTTTGATGTTTTTGATGTTTTGATGTTTTTGATGTTTTTTGATTTTTTGATGTTTTTGATGTTTTTGATTTTTTTGATGTTTTGATGTTTTTGATTTTTTGATGTTTTTGATTGTTTTTGATGTTTTGATGTTTTGATTTTTGATGTTTTTGATGTTTTTGATGTTTTTGATGTTTTGATGTTTTGATGTTTTTGATGTTTTGATGTTTTTGATGTTTTTGATGTTTTGATGTTTTTGATGTTTTTGATGTTTTTGATGTTTTTGATGTTTTTGATGTTTTTGATGTTTTGATGTTTTTGATTTTTTTGATGTTTTTGATGTTTTTGATGTTTTTGATGTTTTTGATGTTTTGATGTTTTTGATGTTTTTGATGTTTTTAATGTTTTTGATGTTTTTGATGTTTTTGATGTTTTTGATGTTTTTGATGTTTTGATGTTTTTGATGTTTTTGATGTTTTTGATGTTTTTGATGTTTTGATGTTTTTGATGTTTTGATTTTTTGATGTTTTTGATGTTTTTGATGTTTTGATGTTTTTGATGTTTTTGATGTTTTTGATGTTTTTGATGTTTTTGATGTTTTTGATGTTTTTGATTTTTGATGTTTTGATGTTTTTGATGTTTTTGATGTTTTGATGTTTTTGATGTTTTTGATGTTTTTGATTTTTTTGATGTTTTGATGTTTTTGATGTTTTTGATGTTTTTGAGTGTTTTTGATGTTTTTGATGTTTTGATGTTTTGATGTTTTGATGTTTTTGATGTTTTTGATGTTTTTGATGTTTTGATGTTTTTTGATGTTTTTGATGTTTTTGATGTTTTTGATGTTTTTGATGTTTTTGATGTTTTTGATGTTTTTGATGTTTTTGATGTTTTTGATGTTTTTGATGTTTTTGATGTTTTTGATGTTTTGATGTTTTTGATGTTTTTGATGTTTTGATGTTTTTTGATGTTTTTGATGTTTTTGATGTTTTTGATGTTTTTGTTTGTTTTTGATGTTTTTGATGTTTTGGATGTTTTTGATGTTTTTGATGTTTTTGATGTTTTTGATGTTTTTGATTTTTTGATGTTTTTGATGTTTTTGATGTTTTTGATGTTTTTGATGTTTTTGATGTTTTGATGTTTTTGATGTTTTGATGTTTTTGATGTTTTTGATGTTTTTGATGTTTTGATGTTTTTTGATGTTTTTGATGTTTTTGATGTTTTGATGTTGTTGATGTTTTTGATGTTTTTGATGTTTTGATGTTTTTGATGTTTTTGATGTTTTTGATGTTTTTGATGTTTTTGATGTTTTTGATGTTTTTGATGTTTTTGATGTTTTTGATGTTTTTGATGTTTTTGATGTTTTTGATGTTTTGATGTTTTTGATGTTTTTGATGTTTTGATGTTTTTGATGTTTTGATGTTTTTGATGTTTTTGATGTTTTTGATGTTTTTGATGTTTTTGATGTTTTTGATGTTTTGATGTTTTTTGATGTTTTGATGTTTTTGATGTTTTTGATGTTTTTGATGTTTTTGATGTTTTGATGTTTTTGATGTTTTGATGTTTTGATGTTTTTGATGTTTTTGATTTTTGATGTTTTTGATGTTTTTGATGTTTTTGATGTTTTTGATGTTTTTGATGTTTTTGATGTTTTTGATGTTTTTGATTTTTTGATGTTTTGATGTTTTTGATGTTTTTGATGTTTTTGATGTTTTGATGTTTTTGATGTTTTTGATGTTTTGATGTTTTTGATGTTTTTGATGTTTTTGATGTTTTTGATGTTTTTGATGTTTTTGATGTTTTTGATTTTTTTGATGTTTTTGATGTTTTTGATGTTTTTGATGTTTTTGATGTTTTTGATTGTTTTTGATGTTTTGATTTTTTGATGTTTTGATGTTTTGATGTTTTTGATGTTTTTGATGTTTTTGATGTTTTTGATGTTTTTGATGTTTTTGATTTTTTGATGTTTTTGATGTTTTTGATGTTTTTGATGTTTTTGATGTTTTTGATGTTTTTGATGTTTTTGATGTTTTTGATGTTTTTGATGTTTTTGATGTTTTTGATGTTTTTGATGTTTTTGATGTTTTTGATGTTTTTGATGTTTTTGATGTTTTGATGTTTTTGATGTTTTTGATGTTTTTGATGTTTTTGATGTTTTGATGTTTTGATGTTTTTGATGTTTTTGATGTTTTTGATGTTTTGATGTTTTTGATGTTTTGATGTTTTTGATGTTTTTGATGTTTTTGATGTTTTTGATGTTTTTGTTTTTGATGTTTTGATGTTTTTGATGTTTTTGATGTTTTTGATGTTTTTGATGTTTTTGATGTTTTTGATGTTTTTGATGTTTTTGTTTGTTTTGATGTTTTTGATGTTTTGATGTTTTGATGTTTTTGATGTTTTTGATGTTTTTGATGTTTTTGATGTTTTTGATGTTTTTGATGTTTTTGATGTTTTGATGTTTTTGATGTTTTTGATGTTTTTTGATGTTTTGATGTTTTTGATGTTTTTGATGTTATTGATTTTGATTTTTTGATGTTTTTGATGTTTTTGATGTTTTTGTATATTTTGATGTTTTTGATGTTTTGATGTTTTTTGATGTTTTTGATGTTTTTGATGTTTTGATGTTTTTGATGTTTTTGATGTTTTTGATGTTTTTGATGTTTTTGATGTTTTGATGTTTTTGATGTTTTTGATGTTTTTGATGTTTTTGATGTTTTTGATGTTTTTGATGTTTTTGATGTTTTGATGTTTTGATGTTTTTTTTGATGTTTTGATGTTTTTGATGTTTTTGATGTTTTTGATGTTTTTGATGTTTTTGTTTTTTGATGTTTTTTGATGTTTTTGATGTTTTGATGTTTTTGATGTTTTTGATGTTTTTGATGTTTTGATGTTTTTGATGTTTTTGATGTTTTTGATGTTTTTGATGTTTTTGTTTTTGATGTTTTTGATGTTTTTGATGTTTTTGATGTTTTTGATGTTTTTGATGTTTTTGATGTTTTGATGTTTTTGATATTTTTGATGTTTTTGATGTTTTTGATGTTTTTGATGTTTTTGTTGTTTTTGATGTGTTTGATGTTTTTGATTTTTTGATGTTTTTGATGTTTTTGATGTTGTTGATGTTTTTGATGTTTTTGATGTTGTTGATGTTTTTGATGTTTTTTGATGTTTTTGATGTTTTGATGTTTTTGATGTTTTTGATGTTTTGATGTTTTGATGTTTTGATGTTTTTGATGTTTTTGATGTTTTTGATGTTTTTGATGTTTTTTGATGTTTTTGATGTTTTTGATGTTTTTGATGTTTTTGATGTTTTTGATGTTTTGATGTTTTTGATGTTTTTGATGTTTTTGATGTTTTTGATGTTTTTGATGTTTTTGATGTTTTTGATGTTTTGATGTTTTTGATGTTTTTGATGTTTTTGATGTTTTTGATGTTTTTGATGTTTTGATGTTTTTGATGTTTTTGATGTTTTTGATTTTTTTGATTTTTTTTATATTTTTGATTTTTTTGATTTTCTGATGTTTTGATGTTTTTAATGTTTTTAATGTTTTTGATGTTTTTGATGTTTTTGATGTTTTTGATGTTTTTGATGTTTTTGATGTATTTGATGTTTTTGATGTTTTTGATGTTTCTGATGTTTTTGATATTTTTGATGTTTTTGATGTTCTTGATGTTTTTGAAGTTATTGACTTTTTTGACATTTTTGATGGTTGTTGATGTTTTGATGTTTTTGATGTTTTTGATGTTTTTGATGTTTTTGATGTTTTTGATGTTTTTGATGTTTTTGATGTTTTTGATGTTTTTGATGTTTTTGATGTTTTTGATGTTTTTGATGTTATTGATGTTTTTGATTTTTTTGATTTTTTGATGTTTTTGATTTTTTTGATTTTCTGATGCTTTGATGTTTTTAATGTTTTTAATGTTTTTGATGTTTTTGATGTTTTTGATGTTTTTGATGTATTTGATGTATTTGATGTTTTTGATGTTTTTGATGTTTTTGATGTTTTTGATGTTTTTGATGTTTTTGATGTTTTTGATGTTTTTGATTTTATGATGTTTTGATGTTTTTGATGTTTTTGATGTTTTTGATGTTTTTGATGTTTTTGATGTTTTTGATGTTTTTGATGTTTTTGATGTTTTTGATGTTTTTGATTTTTTTGATGTTTTGATGTTTTTGATGTTTTTGATGTTTTTGATGTTTTTGATGTTTTTGATGTTTTTGATGTATTTGATGTGTTTGATGTTTTTGATGTTTTTGATGTTTTTGATGTTTTTGATGTTTTTGTTGTTTTTGATGTGTTTGATGTTTTTGATTTTATGATGTTTTTGATGTTTATGATGTTGTTGATGTTTTTGATGTTTTTGATGTTTTTGATGTTTTTGATGTTGTTGATGTTTTTGATGTTTTTGATGTTTTGATGTTTTTGATGTTTTTGATGTTTTTGATGTTTTTGATGTTTTTGATGTTTTTGATGTTTTTGATGTTTTTAATGTTTTTAATGTTTTTGATGTTTTTGATGTTTTTGATATTTTTGATGTTTTTGATGTTTTTGATGTTATTGATGTTTTTGTTGTTTTTGTTGTTTTTGATGTGTTTGATGTTTTTGATTTTATGATGTTTTTGATGTTTTTGATGTTGTTGATGTTTTTGATGTTGTTGATGTTTTTGATGTTGTTGATGTTTTGATGTTTTGATGTTTTTGATGTTTTGATGTTTTTGATGTATTTGATGTTTTGATGTTTTTGATGTTTTTGATGTTATTGAAGTTTTGATTGTTTTGATTTTTTGATGTTTTTGATTTTTTTGATTTTCTGATGTTTTTGTTGTTTTTGATGTGTTTGATGTTTTTGATTTTATGATGTTTTTGATGTTTCTGATGTTGTTGATGTTTTTGATGTTTTTGATTTTATGATGTTTTTGATGTTTCTGATGTTGTTGATGTTTTTGATGTTTTTGATGTTGTTGATGTTTTTGATGTTGTTGATGTTTTTGATGTTTTTGATGTTTTGATGTTTTTGATGTTTTTGATGTTTTTGATGTTTTTGATGTTTTTGATGTTTTTGATGTTTTTGATGTTTTTGATGTTTTTAATGTTTTTAATGTTTTTGATGTTTTTGATGTTTTTGATATTTTTGATGTTTTTGATGTTTTTGATGTTTTTGTTGTTTTTGATGTGTTTGATGTTTTTGATTTTATGATGTTTTTGATGTTTTTGATGTTGTTGATGTTTTTGATGTTTTTGATGTTGTTGATGTTTTTGATGTTGTTGATGTTTTTGATGTTTTTGATGTTTTTGATGTTTTTGATGTTTTTGATGTTTTTGATGTTTTTGATGTTTTGATGTTATTGATGTTTTTGATTTTTTTGATTTTTTGATGTTTTTGATTTTTTTGATTTTCTGATGTTTTGATGTTTTTGATGTTTTTAATGTTTTCGATGTTTTTGATGTTTTTAATGTTTTTGATGTTTTTGATGTTTTTGATGTTTTTGATGTTTTTGATGTTTTTGATGTTTTTGATGTTTTTGATGTTTTTGATGTTTTTGATGTTTTTGATGTTTTTGATGTTCTTGATGTTTTTGAAGTTATTGACTTTTTGACTTTTTTGATGGGTGTTGATGTTTTGATGTTTTTGATGTTTTGATGTTTTTGATGTTTTTGATGTTTTTGATTTTTTTGATTTTATGATGTTTTGATGTTTTTGATGTTTTTGATGTTTTTGATGTTTTTGATGTTTTTGATGTTTTTGATGTTTTTGATGTTTTTGATTTTTTGATGTTTTTGATGTTTTTGATGTTTTTGATGTTTTTGATGTTTTTGATGTTTTTGATGTTTTTGATGTTTTTGATGTTTTTGATGTTTTTGATGTTTTTGATGTTTTTGATGTTTTTGATTTTTTTGATTTTATGATGTTTTGATGTTTTTGATGTTTTTGATGTTTTATGTTTTTGATGTTTTTGATGTTTTTGATGTTTTTGACGTTTTTGATGTTTTTGATGTTTTTGATGTTTTTGATGTTTTTGATGTTTTTAATGTTTTTGATGTTTTTGATGTTTTTGATGTTTTTTGATGTTTTTGATGGTTTTGATGTTTTTGATGTTTTTGATGTTTTTGATGTTTTTGATGTTTTTGATGTTTTTAATGTTTTTAATGTTTTTGATGTTTTTGATGTTTTTGATATTTTTGATGTTTTTGATGTTTTTGATGTTTTTGATGTTTTTGTTGTTTTTGATGTGTTTGATGTTTTTGATGTTTCTGATGTTGTGATGTTTTTGATGTTGTTGATGTTTTTGATTTTTTTGATGTTTTTGATGTTTTTGATGTTTTTGATGTTTTTGATGTTTTTAATGTTTTTGATGTTTTTGATGTTTTGATGTTTTTGATGTTTTTGATGTTTTTGATGTTTTTGATGTTTTTAATGTTTTTGATGTTTTTGATGTTTTTGATGTTTTTGATGTTTTTGATGTTTTTGATGTTTTTGATGTTTTTGATGTTTTTGTTGTTTTTGATGTGTTTGATGTTTTTGATCTTATGATGTTTTTGATGTTTTTGATGTTGTTGATGTTTTTGATGTTTTTGATGTTGTTGATGTTTTTGATGTTGTTGATGTTTTTGATGTTTTTGATGTTTTTGATGTTTTTGATGTTTTTGATGTTTTTGATGTTTTTAATGTTATTGATGTTTTTGATTTTTTTGATTTTTTGATGTTTTTGATTTTTTTGATTTTCTGATGTTTTTGTTGTTTTTGATGTTTTTAATGTTTTTAATGTTTTTGATGTTTTTGATGTTTTTGATATTATTGATGTTTTTGATGTGTTTGATGTTTTTGATGTTTTTGATGTTTTTGTTGTTTTTGATGTGTTTGATGTTTTTGATCTTATGATGTTTTTGATGTTTTTGATGTTGTTGATGTTTTTGATGTTGTTGATGTTTTTGATGTTGTTGATGTTTTTGATGTTTTTGATGTTTTGATGTTTTTGATGTTTTTGATGTTTTTGATGTTTTTGATGTTTTTAATGTTTTTAATGTTTTTGATGTTTTTGATGTTTTTGATGTTTTTGATGTTTTTAATGTTTTTGATGTTTTTGATGTTTTTGATATTTTTGATGTTTTTGATGTTTTTGATGTTTTTGATGTTTTTGATGTTTTTGTTGTTTTTGATGTGTTTGATGTTTTTGATCTTATGATGTTTTTGATGTTTTTGATGTTGTTGATGTTTTTGATGTTTTTGATGTTTTTGATGTTGTTGATGTTTTTGATGTTGTTGATGTTTTTGATGTTTTTGATGTTTTTGATGTTTTTGATGTTTTTGATGTTTTTGATGTTTTTGATGTTTTTGATGTTTTTGTTGTTTTTGATGTGTTTGATGTTTTGATCTTATGATGTTTTTGATGTTTTTGATGTTGTTGATGTTTTTGATGTTGTTGATGTTTTTGATGTTTTTGATGTTTTGATGTTTTTTGATGTTTTTGATGTTTTTGATGTTATTGATGTTTTTGATGTTTTTGATGTTTTTGATGTTTTTGATGTTTTTGATGTTTTTGATGTTTTTGATGTTTTTGATGTTATTGATATTTTTGATGTTTTTGATCTTTTTGATGTTTTTGATGTTTTTGATGTTTTTGATGTTTTTGATGTTTTTGATGTTTTTGATGTTTTTGATGTTGTTGATGATTTTGATGTTTTTGATGTTGTTGATGTTTTTGATGTTGTTGATGTTTTTGATGTTTTTGATGTGTTTGATGTTTTTGATTTTATGATGTTTTTGATGTTTTTGATGTTGTTGATGTTTTTGATGTTTTTGATGTTGTTAATGTTTTTGATGTTGTTGATGTTTTTGATGTTTTTGATGTTTTTGATGTTTTTGATGTTTTTGATGTTTTTGATGTTTTTGATGTTTTGATGTTTTTTATGTTTTTGATGTTTTTGATGTTTTTGATGTTTTTGATGTTTTTGATGTTTTTGATGTTTTTGATGTTTTTGATGTTTTGATGTTATTGATGTTTTTGATTTTATGATTTTTTTGATGTTTTTGATGTTGTTCATGTTTTTGATGTTTTTGTTGTTTTTGATATTTTTGATGTTTGTGATGTTTTTGATGTTTTTAATGTTTTTGATGTTTTTGATGTTTTTGATGTTTTTGATGTTTTTGATGTTTTTGATGTTTTTGATGTTTTTGATGTTTTTGATGTTTTTGATGTTCTTGATGTTTTTGATGTTTTTGATGTTCTTGATGTTTTTGAAGTTATTGACTTTTTTGACTTTTTTGATGGTTGTTGATGTTTTGATGTTTTTGATGTTTTTGATGTTTTTGATGTTTTTGATGTTTTTGATGTTTTTGATTTTTTTGATTTTATGATGTTTTGATGTTTTTGATGTTTTTGATGTTTTTGATGTTTTTGATGTTTTTGATGTTTTTGATGTTTTTGATGTTTTTGATGTTTTTGATGTTTTTGATGTTTTTGATGTTTTTGATGTTTTTGATGTTTTTGATGTTTTTGATTTTTTTGATGTTTTGATGTTTTTGATGTTTTTGATGTTTTTGATGTTTTTGATGTTTTTGATGTTTTTGATGTTTTTGATGTTTTTGATGTTTTTGATGTTTTTGATGTTTTTGATTTTTTTGATTTTATGATGTTTTGATGTTTTTGATGTTTTTGATGTTTTTGATGTTTTTGATGTTTTTGATGTTTTGATGTTTTTGATGTTTTTGATGTTTTTGATGTTTTTGATGTTTTTGATGTTTTTGATGTTTTTGATGTTTTTGATGTTTTTGATGTTTTTGATGTTTTTGATTTTTTTGATTTTATGATGTTTTGATGTTTTTGATGTTTTTGATGTTTTTGATGTTTTTGATGTTTTATGTTTTTGATGTTTTTGATGTTTTTAATGTTTTTAATGTTTTTAATGTTTTTAATGTTTTTGATGTTTTTGATGTTTTTGATGTTTTTGATGTTTTTGATGTTTTTGATGTTTTTGATGTTTTTGATGTTTTTGATGTTTTTGATGTTTTTGATGTTGTTAATGTTTTTGATGTTGTTGATGTTTTTGATGTTTTTGATGTTTTTGATGTTTTTGATTTTTTTGATGTTTTGATGTTTTTGATGTTGTTAATGTTTTTGATGTTTTTGATGTTTTTGATGTTTTTATGTGTTTGATGTTTTTGATGTTTTTGATGTTTTTGATGTTTTTGATGTTTTTGATGTTTTTGATGTTTTTGATGTTTTTGATGTTTTTGATGTTTTTGATGTTTTTGACGATTTTTATGTTTTTGATGTTTTTGATGTTTTTGATGTTTTTGATGTTATTGATGTTTTTGATGTTTTTGATGTTTTTGATGTTTTGATGTTTTTCATGTTTTTGATGTTTTTGATGTTTTTGATGTTTTATGTTTTTGATGTTTTTGATGTTTTTAATGTTTTTAATGTTTTTAATGTTTTTAATGTTTTTGATGTTTTTGATGTTTTTGATGTTTTTGATGTTTTTGATGTTTTTGCTGTTTTTGATGTTTTTGATGTTTTTGATGTTTTCGTTGTTTTTGATGTTTTTGATGTTTTTGATGTTTTTGATGTTTTTGATGTTTTTGATGTTTTATGTTTTTGATGTTTTTGATGTTTTTAATGTTTTTAATGTTTTTAATGTTTTTAATGTTTTTGATGTTTTGATGTTTTTGATGTTTTTGATGTTTTTGATGTTTTGATGTTTTTGATGTTTTTGATGTTTTTGATGTTTTTGATGTTTTTGATGTTTTTGATGTTTTTGATGTTTTTGATGTTTTTGATGTTTTTGATGTTTTTGATGTTTTTGATGTTTTTGATGTTTTTGATGTTTTTGATGTTTTGATGTTTTTGATGTTATTGATGTTTTTGATGTTTTGATGTTTTTGATGTTTTGATGTTTTTCATGTTTTTGATGTTTTTGATGTTTTTGATGTTTTTGATTTTTTGATGTTTTGATGTTTTTGATGTTGTTAATGTTTTTGATGTTTTTGATGTTTTTGATGTTTTGATGTTTTTGATGTTTTTGATGTTTTTGATGTTTTTGATGTTTTTGATGTTTTTGATGTTTTTGATGTTTTTGATGTTTTTGATGTTTTTGATGTTTTGATGTTTTTGCTGTTTTTGATGTTTTTGATGTTTTTTTGATGTTTTCGTTGTTTTTGATGTTTTTGATATTTTGATGTTTTTATGTTTTTTCTGTTTTTCTTCTTTTTGATGTTTTTGATGTTTTGATGTTTTTAATGTTTTTAATGTTTTTAATGTTTTTGATGTTTTTGATGTTTTTAATTTTTTTGATGTTTTTGATGTCTTTAATGTTTTTAATGTTTTTAATGTTTTTGATGTTTTTGATGTTTTTGATGTTTTTGATGTTTTTGATGTTTTTGATGTTTTGATGTTTTTGCTGTTTTTGATGTTTTTGATGTTTTTTGATGTTTTTGTTGTTTTTTGATGTTTTTGATATTTTGATGTTTTTATGTTTTTTCTGTTTTTCTTCTTTTTGATGTTTTTGATGTTTTTAATGTATTTAATGTTTTTAATGTTTTTAATGTTTTTAATGTTTTTAATGTTTTTGATGTTTTTGATGTTTTTGATGTTTTTGATTTTTTTGATGTTTTGATGTTTTTGATGTTTTTGATGTTTTTGATGTTTTTGATGTTTTTGATGTTTTTGATGTTTTTGATGTTTTTGATGTTTTATGTTTTTGATGTTTTTGATGTTTTCGATGTTTTTGATGTTTTTGATGTTTTTGATGTTTTTGATGTTTTTAATGTTTTTGCTGTTTTTGATGTTTTTGATGTTTTTGATGTTTTTTGATGTTTTTGTTGTTTTTGATTTTTTGATGGTTTTGATGTTTTTGATGTTTTTGATGTTATTGACATTTTTGACTTTTTGATGTTTGTTGATGTTTTTGATTTTTTTGATGTTTTGATGTTTTTGATGTTGTTGATGTTTTTGATGTTTTTGATGTTGTTAATGTTTTTGATGTTGTTGATGTTTTTGATGTTTTTGATGTTTTTGATGGTTTTGATATTTTTGATGTTTTTGATGTTTTTGATGTTTTTGATGTTTTTGATGTTTTTGATGTTTTTGATGTTTTTGATGTTTTTGATGTTTTTGATGTTTTTGATGTTTTTGATGTTTTTGATGTTTTTTGATTTTTTTGATTTTTGATGTTTTTGATTTTTTTGATTTTCTGATGTTTTGATGATTTTGATGTTTTTAATGTTTTTGATGTTTTTGATGTTTTTAATGTTTTTGATGTTTTTGATGTTTTTGATGTTTTTGATGTTTTTGATGTTTTTGATGTTTTTGATGTTTTTGATGTTTTTGATGTTTTTGATGTTTTTAATGTTTTTGATGTTTTTGATGTTCTTGATGTTTTTGAAGTTATTGACTTTTTGATGGTTGTTGATGTTTTGATGTTTTTGATGTTTTTGATGTTTTTGATGTTTTTGATGTTTTTGATGTTTTTGATGTTTTTGATGTTTTTGATGTTTTTGATGTTTTTGATTTTTTTGATTTTATGATGTTTTGATGTTTTTGATGTTTTTGATGTTTTTGATGTTTTTGATGTTTTTGATGTTTTTGATGTTTTTGATTTTTTTGATGTTTTGATGTTTTTGATGTTTTTGATGTTTTTGATGTTTTTGATGTTTTTGATGTTTTTGATGTTTTTGATGTTTTTGATGTTTTTGATGTTTTTGATTTTTTTGATTTTATGATGTTTTGATGTTTTGATGTTTTTGATGTTTTTGATGTTTTTGTTGTTTTTGATGTGTTTGATGTTTTTGATGTTTTTGATTTTATGATGTTTTTGATGTTTTTGATGTTTTTGATGTTTTTAATGTTTTTAATGTTTTTGATGTTTTTGATTTTTTTGATGTTTTTAATTTTTTTGATTTTATGATATTTTGATGTTTTTGATGTTTTTGATGTTTTTGATGTTTTTGATGTTTTATGTTTTTGATGTTTTTGATGTTTTTAATGTTTTTAATGTTTTTAATGTTTTTAATGTTTTTGATGTTTTTGATGTTTTTGATGTTTTTGATGTTTTTGATGTTTTTGATGTTTTTGATGTTTTTGATGTTTTTGATGTTTTTTGATGTTTTTGATGTTTTTGATGTTTTTGATGTTTTGATGTTTTTGATGTTTTTGATGTTTTTGATGTTTTTGATGTTTTGATGTTTTTGATGTTTTTGATGTTTTTGATGTTTTGATGTTTTTGATGTTTTTGATGTTTTTGATGTTTTTGATGTTTTTGATGTTTTTGATGTTTTTGATGTTTTGATGTTTTTGATGTTTTTGATGTTTTGATGTTTTGATGTTTTTGATGTTTTTGATGTTTTTGATGTTTTTGATGTTTTTGATGTTTTTGATGTTATTGATGTTTTTGATGTTTTTGATGTTTTGATGTTTTGATGTTTTGATGTTTTTGATGTTTTTGATGTTTTTGATGTTTTGATGTTTTGATGTTTTTAATGTTTTTGATGTTTTTGATGTTTTTGATGTTTTTAATGTTTTTGATGTTTTTGATGTTTTTGATGTTTTTGATGTTTTTGATGTTTTGATGTTATTGATGTTTTTGATGTTTTTGATGTTTTTGATGTTTTTGATGTTTTTGATGTTTTTGATGTTTTTGATGTTTTTGATGTTTTTGATGTTTTTGATGTTTTTGATGTTTTTGATGTTTTTGCTGTTTTTGATGTTTTTGATGTTTTTTTGATGTTTTTGTTGTTTTTGATGTTTTTGATATTTTGATGTTTTTATGTTTTTTCTGTTTTTCTTCTTTTTGATGTTTTTGATGTTTTTGATGTTTTTAATGTTTTTAATGTTTTTAATGTTTTTAATGTTTTTGATGTTTTTGATGTTTTTAATTTTTTGATGTTTTTGATGTCTTTAATGTTTTTAATGTTTTTAATGTTTTTGATGTTTTTGATGTTTTTGATGTTTTTGATGTTTTGATGTTTTGATGTTTTTGATGTTTTTGATGTTTTTGATGTTTTTGATGTTTTTTGTTGTTTTTGATGTTTTTGATATTTTGATGTTTTTATGTTTTTTCTGTTTTTCTTCTTTTTGATGTTTTTGATGTTTTTAATGTATTTAATGTTTTTAATGTTTTTAATGTTTTTAATGTTTTTGATGTTTTTGATGTTTTTGATGTTTTTGATTTTTTTGATGTTTTGATGTTTTTGATGTTTTTGATGTTTTTGATGTTTTTGATGTTTTTGATGTTTTTGATGTTTTTGATGTTTTTGATGTTTTTGATGTTTTTGATGTTTTTGATGTTTTATGTTTTTGATGTTTTTGATGTTTTTGATGTTTTTGATGTTTTTGATGTTTTTGATGTTTTTGATGTTTTTAATGTTTTTGCTGTTTTTGATGTTTTTGATGTTTTTTGATGTTTTTGTTGTTTTTGATTTTTTGATGGTTTTGATGTTTTTGATGTTTTTGATGTTATTGACATTTTTGACTTTTTTGATGTTTGTTGATGTTTTTGATTTTTTTGATGTTTTGATGTTTTTGATGTTTTGATGTTTTTGATGTTTTTGATGTTTTTGATGTTTTTGATGTTTTTGATGATTTTAATGTTTTTGATGTTTTTGATGTTTTATGTTTTTGATGTTTTTGATGTTTTCGATGTTTTTGATGTTTTTGATGTTTTTGATGTTTTTGATGTTTTTGATGTTTTTGATGTTTTTGATGTTTTTAATGTTTTTGCTGTTTTTGATGTTTTTTGATGTTTTTGTTGTTTTTGATTTTTTGATGGTTATGATGTTTTTGATGTTATTGACATTTTTGACTTTTTTGATGTTTGTTGATGTTTTTGATTTTTTTGATGTTTTGATGTTTTTGATGTTTTGATGTTTTTGATGTTTTTGATGTTTTTGATGTTTTTGATGTTTCTGATGTTTTTGATGTGTTTGATGTTTTTGATGTTTTTGATTTTATGATGTTTTTGATGTTTTTGATGTTTTTAATGTTTTTAATGTTTTTGATGTTTTTGATTTTTTTGATGTTTTTGATTTTTTTGATTTTATGATATTTTGATGTTTTTGATGTTTTTGATGTTTTTGATGTTTTTGATGTTTTATGTTTTTGATGTTTTTGATGTTTTTAATGTTTTTAATGTTTTTAATGTTTTTAATGTTTTTAATGTTTTTAATGTTTTTGATGTTTTTGATGTTTTTAATGTTTTTGATGTTTTTGATGTTTTTGATGTTTTTGATGTTTTTGATGTTTTGATGTTTTTGATGTTTTTGATGTTTTTGATGTTTTGATGTTTTTGATGTTTTTGATGTTTTTGATGATTTTGATGTTTTGATGTTTTTGATGTTTTTGATGTTTTTGATGTTTTTGATGTTTTTGATGTTTTGATGTTATTGATGTTTTTGATGTTTTTGATGTTTTGATGTTTTGATGTTTTGATGTTTTGATGTTTTTGATGTTTTTGATGTTTTTGATGTTTTTGATGTTTTTGATGTTTTTAATGTTTTTGATGTTTTTGATGTTTTTGATGTTTTTGATGTTTTGATGTTTTTGATGTTTTTGATGTTTTTGATGTTTTTGATGTTATTGATGTTTTTGATGTTTTTGATGTTTTTGATGTTTTTGATGTTTTTGATGTTTTTGATGTTTTTGATGTTTTTGATGTTTTGATGTTTTGATGTTTTTGCTGTTTTTGATGTTTTTGATGTTTTTTTGATGTTTTTGTTGTTTTTGTTGTTTTTGATGTTTTTGATATTTTGATGTTTTTATGTTTTTTTTGTTTATCTTCTTTTTGATGTTTTTGATGTTTTTGATGTTTTTAATGTTTTTAACGTTTTTAATGTTTTTGATGTTTTTGATGTTTTTAATTTTTTTGATGTTTTTGATGTCTTTAATGTTTTTAATGTTTTTAATGTTTTTGATGTTTTTGATGTTTTTGATGTTTTGATGTTTTTGATGTTTTTGATGTTTTTGATGTTTTTGATGTTTTGATGTTTTTGCTGTTTTTGATGTTTTTGATGTTTTTTGATGTTTTTGTTGTTTTTGATGTTTTTGATATTTTGATATTTTGATGTTTTTATGTTTTTTCTGTTTTTCTTCTTTTGATGTTTTTGATGTTTTTAATGTATTTAATGTTTTTAATGTTTTTAATGTTTTTGATGTTTTTGATGTTATTGATGTTTTTGATGTTTTTGATGTTTTTGATGTTTTTGATGTTTTTGATGTTTTTGATGTTTTTGATGTTTTTGATGTTTTTGATGTTTTTGATGTTTTTGATGTTTTTGATGTTTTTGATGGTTTTGATGTTTTTGATGTTTTTGATGTTTTTGATGTTTTTGATGTTTTTGATGTTTTTGATGTTTTTGATGTTTTTGATTTTTTTGATTTTTTTGTTGTTTTTGATGTTTTTGATGTTTTTAATGTTTTTGATGTTTTTGATGTTTTTGATGTTTTTGATGTTTTTGATGTTTTTGATGCTTTTGATGTTTTTGATTTTATGATGGTTTTGAAGTTTTTGATGTTTTTGATGTTTTTGATGTTTTTGATGTTTTTAATGTTTTTGATGTTTTTGATGTTTTTGATGTTTTTGATGTTTTTGATGTTTTTGATGTTTTTGATGTTTTTGATGTTATTGATGTTTTTGATGTTTTTGATGTTTTTGATGTTTTTGATGTTTTTGATGTTTTTGATGTTTTTGATGTTTTTGATGTTTTGATGTTTTGATGTTTTTGCTGTTTTTGATGTTTTTGATGTTTTTTTTGATGTTTTTGTTGTTTTTGTTGTTTTTGATGTTTTTGATATTTTGATGTTTTTATGTTTTTTCTGTTTATCTTCTTTTTGATGTTTTTGATGTTTTTGATGTTTTTAATGTTTTTAACGTTTTTAATGTTTTTGATGTTTTTGATGTTTTTAATTTTTTTGATGTTTTTGATGTCTTTAATGTTTTTAATGTTTTTAATGTTTTTGATGTTTTTGATGTTTTTGATGTTTTTGATGTTTTTGATGTTTTTGATGTTTTTGATGTTTTTGATGTTTTGATGTTTTTGCTGTTTTTGATGTTTTTGATGTTTTTTGATGTTTTTGTTGTTTTTGATGTTTTTGATATTTTGATATTTTGATGTTTTTATGTTTTTTCTGTTTTTCTTCTTTTTGATGTTTTTGATGTTTTTAATGTATTTAATGTTTTTAATGTTTTTAATGTTTTTGATGTTTTTGATGTTATTGATGTTTTTGATGTTTTTGATGTTTTTGATGTTTTTGATGTTTTGATGTTTTTGATGTTTTTGATGTTTTTGATGTTTTTGATGTTTTTGATGTTTTTAATGTATTTAATGGTTTTGATGTTTTTGATGTTTTTAATGTTTTTAATGTTTTTGATGTTTTTGATGTTTTTGATGTTTTTGATGTTTTTGATTTTTTTGATTTTTTTTTGTTGTTTTTGATGTTTTTGATGTTTTTAATGTTTTTGATGTTTTTGATGTTTTTGATGTTTTTGATGTTTTTGATGTTTTTGATGCTTTTGATGTTTTTGATTTTATGATGGTTTTGAAGTTTTTGATGTTTTTGATGTTTTTGATGTTTTTAATGTTTTTAATGTTTTTGATTTTTTTGATTTTATGATGTTTTGATGTTTTTGATGTTTTTGATGTTTTTGATGTTATTGATGTTTTTGATGTTTTTGATGTTTTTGATGTTTTTGATGTTTTTGATGTTTTTGATGTTTTTGATGTTTTTGATGTTTTTGATGTTTTGATGTTTTTGCTGTTTTTGACGTTTTTGATGTTTTGATGTTTTTATGTTTTTTCTGTTTTTCTTCTATTTGATGTTTTTGATGTTTTTAATGTTTTTAATGTTTTTAATGTTTTTGATGTTTTTGATGTTTTTAATTTTTTTGATGTTTTTGATGTCTTTAATGTTTTTAATGTTTTTAATGTTTTTGATGTTTTTGATGTTTTTGATGTTTTTGATTTTATGATGTTTTTGATGTTTTTGATATTTTGATGTTTTTATGTTTTTTCTGTTTTTCTTCTTTTGATGTTTTTGATGTTTTTGATGTTTTGATGTTTTTGATGTTTTTGATGTTTTTGATGTTTTTGATGTTTTTGAGGTTTTTGATGTTTTTGATGTTTTTGATGTTTTTGATGTTTTTGATGTTTTTGATGTTTTTGATGTTTTTGATGTTTTTGATGTTTTTGATGTTTTTGATGTTTTTGATGTTTTTGATGTTTTTGATGTTTTTGATGTTTTTGATGTTTTTGATGTTTTTGATGTTTTTGATATTTTTGATGTTTTTGATGTTTTTGATGTTTTTGATGTTTTTGATGTTTTTGATGTTTTGATGTTTTTGATGTTTTTGATGTTTTTGATGTTTTATGTTTTTGATGTTTTTGATGTTTTCGATGTTTTTGATGTTTTTGATGTTCTTGATGTTTTTGATGTTTTTAATGTTTTTGCTGTTTTTGATGTTTTTGATGTTTTTTGATGTTTTTGTTGTTTTTGATTTTTTGATGGTTTTGATGTTTTTGATGTTTTTGATGTTATTGACATTTTTGACTTTTTTGATGTTTGTTGATGTTTTTGATTTTTTTGATGTTTTGATGTTTTTGATGTTTTGATGTTTTTGATGTTTTTGATGTTTTTGATGTTTTTGATGTTTTTGATGATTTTAATGTTTTTGATGTTTTTGATGTTTTATGTTTTTGATGTTTTTGATGTTTTCGATGTTTTTGATGTTTTTGATGTTTTTGATGTTTTTGATGTTTTTGATGTTTTTGATGTTTTTAATGTTTTTGCTGTTTTTGATGTTTTTTGATGTTTTTGTTGTTTTTGATTTTTTGATGGTTATGATGTTTTTGATGTTTTTGATGTTATTGACATTTTTGACTTTTTTGATGTTTGTTGATGTTTTTGATTTTTTTGATGTTTTGATGTTTTTGATGTTTTGATGTTTTTGATGTTTTTGATGTTTTTGATGTTTTTGATGTTTCTGATGTTTTGATGTGTTTGATGTTTTTGATGTTTTTGATTTTATGATGTTTTTGATGTTTTGATGTTTTTAATGTTTTTAATGTTTTTGATGTTTTTGATTTTTTTGATGTTTTTGATTTTTTTGATTTTATGATATTTTGATGTTTTTGATGTTTTTGATGTTTTTGATGTTTTTGATGTTTTATGTTTTTGATGTTTTTGATGTTTTTAATGTTTTTAATGTTTTTAATGTTTTTAATGTTTTTAATGTTTTTAATGTTTTTAATGTTTTTAATGTTTTTGATGTTTTTGATGTTTTTAATGTTTTTGATGTTTTTGATGTTTTTGATGTTTTTGATGTTTTTGATGTTTTTGATGTTTTTGATGTTTTTGATGTTTTTGATGTTTTTGATGTTTTTGATGATTTTGATGTTTTTGATGTTTTTGATGTTTTTGATGTTTTTGATGTTTTTGATGTTTTTGATGTTTTTGATGTTATTGATGTTTTTGATGTTTTTGATGTTTTTGATGTTTTGATGTTTTGATGTTTTTGATGTTTTTGATGTTTTTGATGTTTTTGATGTTTTTGATGTTTTTAATGTTTTTGATGTTTTTGATGTTTTTGATGTTTTTGATGTTTTTGATGTTTTTGATGTTTTTGATGTTTTTGATGTTATTGATGTTTTTGATGTTTTTGATGTTTTTGATGTTTTTGATGTTTTTGATGTTTTTGATGTTTTTGATGTTTTTGATGTTTTGATGTTTTGATGTTTTTGCTGTTTTTGATGTTTTTGATGTTTTTTTGATGTTTTTGTTGTTTTTGATGTTTTTGATATTTTGATGTTTTTATGTTTTTTCTGTTTATCTTCTTTTTGATGTTTTGATGTTTTTGATGTTTTTGATGTTTTTAATGTTTTTAACGTTTTTAATGTTTTTGATGTTTTTGATGTTTTTAATTTTTTTGATGTTTTTGATGTCTTTAATGTTTTTAATGTTTTTAATGTTTTTGATGTTTTTGATGTTTTTGATGTTTTTGATGTTTTTGATGTTTTTAATGTTTTTGATGTTTTGATGTTTTTGATGTTTTTAATGTTTTTGATGTTTTTGATGTTTTTGATGTTTTTGATGTTTTTGATGTTTTTGATGTTTTTGATGTTTTTGATGTTATTGATGTTTTTGATGTTTTTGATGTTTTTGATGTTTTTGATGTTTTTGATGTTTTTGATGTTTTTGATGTTTTTGATGTTTTGATGTTTTGATGTTTTTGCTGTTTTTGATGTTTTTGATGTTTTTTTTGATGTTTTTGTTGTTTTTGATGTTTTTGATATTTTGATGTTTTTATGTTTTTTCTGTTTATCTTCTTTTTGATGTTTTTGATGTTTTTGATGTTTTTAATGTTTTTAACGTTTTTAATGTTTTTGATGTTTTTGATGTTTTTAATTTTTTTGATGTTTTTGATGTCTTTAATGTTTTTAATGTTTTTAATGTTTTTGATGTTTTTGATGTTTTTGATGTTTTTGATGTTTTTGATGTTTTTGATGTTTTGATGTTTTTGCTGTTTTTGATGTTTTTGATGTTTTTTGATGTTTTTGTTGTTTTTGATGTTTTTGATATTTTGATATTTTGATGTTTTTATGTTTTTTCTGTTTTTCTTCTTTTTGATGTTTTTGATGTTTTTAATGTATTTAATGTTTTTAATGTTTTTAATGTTTTTGATGTTTTTGATGTTATTGATGTTTTTGATGTTTTTGATGTTTTTGATGTTTTTGATGTTTTGATGTTTTTGATGTTTTTGATGTTTTTGATGTTTTTGATGTTTTTAATGTATTTAATGGTTTTGATGTTTTTGATGTTTTTAATGTTTTTGATGTTTTTGATGTTTTTGATGTTTTTGATGTTTTTGATGTTTTTGATGCTTTTGATGTTTTTGATTTTATGATGGTTTTGAAGTTTTTGATGTTTTTGATGTTTTTGATGTTTTTAATGTTTTTAATGTTTTTGATTTTTTTGATTTTATGATGTTTTGATGTTTTTGATGTTTTTGATGTTTTTGATGTTATTGATGTTTTGATGTTTTTGATGTTTTTGATGTTTTTGATGTTTTGATGTTTTTGATGTTTTTGATGTTTTTGATGTTTTTGATGTTTTGATGTTTTTGCTGTTTTTGACGTTTTTGATGTTTTGATGTTTTTATGTTTTTTCTGTTTTTCTTCTATTTGATGTTTTTGATGTTTTTAATGTTTTTAATGTTTTTAATGTTTTTGATGTTTTTGATGTTTTTAATTTTTTGATGTTTTTGATGTCTTTAATGTTTTTAATGTTTTTAATGTTCTTGATGTTTTTGATGTTTTTGATGTTTTTGATTTTATGATGTTTTTGATGTTTTTGATATTTTGATGTTTTTATGTTTTTTCTGTTTTTCTTCTTTTTGATGTTTTTGATGTTTTTGATGTTTTGATGTTTTTGATGTTTTTGATGTTCTTGATGTTTTTGATGTTTTTGAGGTTTTTGATGTTTTTGATGTTTTTGATGTTTTTGATGTTTTTGATGTTTTTGATGTTTTTGATGTTTTTGATGTTTTTGATGTTTTTGATGTTTTTGATGTTTTTGATGTTTTTGATGTTTTTGATGTTTTGATGTTTTTGATGTTTTTGATGTTTTTGATGTTTTTGATGTTTTTGATGTTTTTGATGTTTTTGATGTTTTTGATGTTTTGATGTTTTGATGTTTTTGATGTTTTTGATGTTTTTGATGTTTTTGATGTTTTTGATGTTTTTGATGTTTTTGATGTTTTTGATGTTTTTGATGTTTTTGATGTTTTCGATGTTTTTGATGTTTTTGATGTTTTTGATGTTTTTGATGTTTTTGATGTTTTTGATGTTTTTGATGTTTTTGATGTTTTTGATGTTTTTGATGTTTTTGATGTTTTTGATGTTTTTGATGTTTTTGATGTTTTTGATGTTTTTGATGTTTTTGATGTTTTTGATGTTTTTGATGTTATTGATGTTTTTGATTTTTTTGATTTTTTGATGTTTTTGATTTTTTTGATGTTTTTGATGTTTTTGATGTTTTTGATGTTTTTGATGTTTTTGATGTTTTTGATGTTTTTGATGTTTTTGATGTTTTTGATGTTTTTGATGTTTTTGATGTTTTTGATGTTATTGATGTTTTTGATTTTTTTGATTTTTTGATGTTTTTGATTTTTTGATTTTTTTGATGTTTTTGATGTTTTTGATGTTTTTGATGTTTTTGATGTTTTTGATGTTTTTGATGTTTTTGATGTTTTTGATGTTTTTGATGTTTTTGATGTTTTTGATGTTTTTGATGTTTTTGATGTTTTTGATGTTTTTGATGTTTTTGATGTTTTTGATGTTTTTGATGTTCTTGATGTTTTTGAAGTTATTGACTTTTTTTGACTTTTTGATGTTTGTTGATGTTTTTGATGTTTTTGATGTTTTTGATGTTTTCGATGTTTTTGATGTTCTTGATGTTTTTGAAGTTATTGACTTTTTTGATGTTTGTTGATGTGTTGATGTTTTTGATTTTTTTTTGATGTTTTTGATGTTTTTGATTTTATGATGTTTTGATGTTTTTGATGTTTTTGATGTTATTGATGTTTTTAATGTTTTTGATGTTTTTGATGTTTTGATGTTTTGATGTTTTTAATGTTTTTAATGTTTTTGATGTTTTTGATTTTTTCGATTTTATGATGTTTTGATGTTTTTGATGTTTTTGATGTTTTTGATGTTTTTGATGTTTTTGATGTTTTTGATATCTTTGATATCTTTGATGTTTTTGATGTTTTTGATGTTTTTGATGTTTTTGATGTTTTTGATGTTTTTGATGTTTTTGATGTTTTTGATGTTTTTGATGTTTTTGATGTTTTTGATGTTTTTGATGTTTTTGATGTTTTTGATGTTTTTAATGTTTTTGATGTTTTTGATATCTTTGATATCTTTGATGTTTTTGATGTTTTTGATGCTTTTGATGTTTTTGATGTTTTTGATGTTTTTGATGTTTTTGATGTTTTTGATGTTTTTGATGTTTTTGATTTTTTTGATGTTTTGATGTTTTTGATGTTTTTGATGTTTTTGATGTTTTTGATGTTTTTGATGTTTTTGATGTTTTTGATGTTTTTGATGTTTTTGATGTTTTTGATGTTTTTGATGTTTTTGATGTTTTTGATGTTTTTTATGTTTTTGATGGTTTTGATGTTTTTGATATTTTTGATGTTTTTGATGTTTCTGATGTTTTTGATGTTTTTGATGTTTTTGTTGTTTTTGATGTGTATGATGTTTTTGATAATATGATGTTTCTGATGTTTTTGATGTTTTTGATGTTTTTGATGTTTTGATATTTTTGATGTTGTTGATGTTTTTGATGTTTTTGATGTTTTTTATGTTTTTGTTGTTTTTGATGTTTTTGATATTTTGATGTTTTGATGTTTTTTCTGTTTTTCTTCTTTTGATGTTTTGATGTTTTTGATGTTTTTGATGTTTTTGATGTTTATAATGTTTTTAATGTTTTTAATGTTTTTAATGTTTTTAATGTTTTTGATGTTTTTGATGTTTTTGATGTTTTTGATGTTTTTGATGTTTTTGATGTTTTTGATGTCTTGATGTTATTGATGTTTTTGATGTTTTTGTTGTTTTTGATTTTTTGATGGTTTTGATGTTTTTGATGTTTTTGTTGTTATTGACTTTTTTGATGTTTGTTGATATTTTTGATTTTTTGATGTTTTTGATGTTTTTGATGTTTTTTATGTTTTTGTTGTTTTTGATGTTTTTGATATTTTGATGTTTTGATGTTTTTTCTGTTTTTCTTCTTTTTGATGTTTTGATGTTTTTGATGTTTTTGATGTTTTTGATGTTTTTGATGTTTATAATGTTTTTAATGTTTTTAATGTTTTTAATGTTTTTAATGTTTTTAATGTTTTTAATGTTTTTGATGTTTTTGATGTTTTTGATGTTTTTGATGATTTTAATGTTATTGATGTTTTTGATATCTTTGATGCTTTTGATGTTTTTGATGATTTTGATGTTTTTGATGTTTTTGATGTTTTTGATGTTTTTGATGTTTTTGTTGTTTTTGATGTGTTCGATGTTTTTGATTTTATGATGTTTTTGATGTTTTTTATTTAATGATGTTTTTGATGTTTTGATTTTTTTTATGTTTTTGATGTTATTGACTTTTTTGACTTTTTTGATGTTTGTTGATGTTTGTTGATGTTTTTGATTTTTTTGATGTTTTGATGTTTTGATGTTTTTGATGTTTTTGATGTTTTTGATGTTTTTGATGTTTTTGATGTTTTTGATGTTTTTGATGTTTTTGATGTTTTTGATGGTTTTGATGGTTTTTATGTTTTTGATGTTTTTGATGTTTTAATGTTTTTGATGTTTTTGATGTTTTGATGTTTTTGATGTTTTTGATGTTTTTGATGTTTTTGATGTTTTTGATGATTTTGATGTTTTTGATATTTTTGATGTTTTTGATGTTTTTGATGTTTTTGATGTTTTTGTTGATTTTGATGTGTTCGATGTTTTTGATTTTATGATGTTTTTGATGTTTTTGTTGTTTTTGATGTGTTCGATGTTTTTGATTTTATGATGTTTTTGATGTTTTTGATTTAATGATGTTTTTGATGTTTTGATTTTTTTTATGTTTTTGATGTTTTTGATGTTTTTGATGTTTTTGATGTTTTTGATGTTTTTGATGTTTTTGATGTTTTTGATGTTTTTGATGTTTTTGATGTTTTTGATGTTTTTTATGTTTTTGATGTTTTTGATGTTTTTGATGTTTTAATGTTTTTGATGTTTTTGATGTTTTTGATGTTTTGATGTTTTTGATGTTTTTGATGTTTTTGTTGTTTTTGATGGTTTTGATGTTTTTGATGTTTTTGTTGTTATTGACGTTTTTAACTTTTTTGATGTTTTTGATGTTTTTAATGTTTTTAATGTTTTTGATGTTTTTGATGTTTTTTATGTTTTTGATGTTTTTGATGTTTTTGATGTTTTTGATTTTATGATGTTTTTGATGTTTTTGATGTTGTTGATGTTTTTGATGTTTTTGATGTTTTTTATGTTTTTGTTGTTTTTGATGTTTTTGATATTTTGATGTTTTTTCTGTTTTTCTTCTTTTTGATGTTTTTGATGTTTTTGATGTTTTTGATGTTTTTGATGTTTTTAATGTTTTTGATGTTTTTGATGTTTTTGATGTTTTTGATGTTTTTATGTTTTTGATGTTTTTGATGTTTTTGATGTTTTTGATGTTCTTGATGTTTTTGAAGTTATTGACTTTTTTGACTTTTTTGATCTTTGTTGATGTTTTTGATGTTTTTGATGTTTTTGATGTTTTTGATGTTCTTGATGTTTTTGAAGTTATTGACTTTTTTGATGTTTGTTGATGTGTTAATGTTTTTGATTTTTTTGATTTTTTTTTGATGTTTTTGATGTTTTTGATGTTTTTGATTTTATGATGTTTTGATGTTTTTGATGTTTTTGATGTTTTTGATGTTTTTGATGTTTTTGATGTTTTTGATGTTTTTGATGTTTTTGATGTTTTTGATGTTTTTGATGTTTTTGATGTTTTTGATGTTTTTGATGTTTTTGATGTTTTTGATGTTTTTGATGTTTTTGATGTTTTTGATGTTTTTGATGTTTTTGATGTTTTTGATGTTTTTGATGTTTTTGATTTTTTTGATGTTTTTGATGTTTTTGATGTTTTTGATGTTTTTGATGTTATTGATGTTTTTGATTTTTTTTGATTTTTTGATGTTTATGATTTTTTTGATGTTTTTGATTTTATGATGTTTTTGATGTTTTTGATGTTTTTGATGTTTTTAATGTTTTTAATGTTTTTGATGTTTTTGATTTTTTTGATTTTATGATGTTTTGATGTTTTTGATGTTTTTGATGTTTTTGATGTTTTATGTTTTTGATGTTTTTGATGTCATTGACTTTTTGCCTTTTTTGATGTTTTTGATTTTTTGATGGTTTTGATGTTTTTGATGTTTTTGTTGTTATTGATTTTTTGATGGTTTTGATGTTTTTGATGTTTTTGTTGTTATTGACTTTTTTGATTTTTTTGATGTTTGTTGATATTTTTGATTTTTTTGATGTTTTTGATGTTTTTGATGTTTTTGATGTTTTTGATGTTTTGATGTTTTTGATGTTTTTGATGTTTTTGATGTTTTTGATGTTTTTGATGTTTTTGATGTTTTTGATGTTTTTTATGTTTTTGATGGTTTTGATGTTTTTGATGTTTTGATGTTTTTGATGTTTTTGATGTTTTTGATGTTTTTGATGATTTTGATGTTTTGATGTTTTTGATGTTTTTGATGTTTTTGATGTTTTGATGTTTTTGATGTTTTTGATGTTTTTGATGTTTTTGATGTTTTTGATGTTTTTGATGTTTTTAATATTTTTAATGCTTTTAATGTTTTTGATGTTTTATGTTTTTGATGTTTTTGATGTTATTGACTTTTTGCCTTTTTTGATGTTTTTGATTTTTTGATGGTTTTGATGTTTTTGATGTTTTTGTTGTTATTGATTTTTTGATGGTTTTGATGTTTTTGATGTTTTTGTTGTTATTGACTTTTTTGATTTTTTTGATGTTTGTTGATATTTTTGATTTTTTGATTTTTTTGATGTTTTTGATGTTTTTGATGTTTTTGATGTTTTTGATGTTTTGATGTTTTTGACGTTTGTTGATGTTTTTGATTTTTTTGATGTTTTGATGTTTTTGATGTTTTTGATGTTTTTGATGTTTTTGATGTTTTTGATGTTTTTGATGTTTTTGATGTTTTTGATGTTTTTGATGTTTTTGATGTTTTTGATGTTTTTGATGTTTTTGATGTTTTGATGTTTTTGATGTTTTTGATGTTTTTGATGTTTTTGATGTTTTTGATGTTTTTAATATTTTTAATGCTTTTAATGTTTTTGATGTTTTTGATGTTTTTGATATTTTTGATGTTTTTGATGTTTTTGATGTTTTTGATGTTTTTGTTGTTTTTGATGTGTTTGATGTTTTTGATATTTTGATGTTTTTTCTGTTTTTCTTCTTTTTGATGTTTTGATGTTTTTGATGTTTTTGATGTTTTTAATGTTTTTAATGTTTTTAATGTTTTTAATGTTTTTAATGTTTTTAATGTTTTTGATGTTTTTGATGTTTTTGATGTTATTGATGTTTTTGATGTTTTTAATGTTTTTGATGTTTTTGATATCTTTGATATCTTTGATGTTTTTGATGTTTTTGATGTTTTTCATGTTTTTGATGTTTTTGATGTTTTTGATGTTTTTGATGTTTTTGATTTTTTTGATGTTTTGATGTTTTTCATGTTTTTGATGTTTTTGATGTTTTTGATGTTTTTGATGTTTTTGATGTTTTTGATGTTTTTGATGTTTTTGATGTCTTGATGTTATTGATGTTTTTGATGTTTTTGTTGTTTTTGATTTTTTGATGGTTTTGATGTTTTTGATGTTTTTGTTGTTATTGACTTTTTTGACTTTTTTGATGTTTGTTGATATTTTTGATTTTTTTGATGTTTTTGATGTTTTTGATGTTTTTGATGTTTTGATGTTTTTGATGTTTTTGATGTTTTTGATGTTTTTGATGTTTTTGATGTTTTTGATGTTTTTGATGTTTTTGATGTTTTTGATGTTTTTTATGTTTTTGATGGTTTTGATGTTTTTGATGTTTTTGATGTTTTTGATGTTTTTTATGTTTTTGATGTTGTTGATGTTTTTGATGTTTTTGATGTTTTTATGTTTTTGTTGTTTTTGATGTTTTTGATATTTTGATGTTTTGATGTTTTTTCTGTTTTTCTTCTTTTTGATGTTTTGATGTTTTTGATGTTTTTGATGTTTTTGATGTTTTTAATGTTTTTAATGTTTTTAATGTTTTTAATGTTTTTAATGTTTTTAATGTTTTTAATGTTTTTGATGTCTTTGATGTTTTTGATGTTTTTGATGTTTTTAATGTTATTGATGTTTTTGATATCTTTGATGCTTTTGATGTTTTTGATGTTTTTGATGTTTTTGATGTTTTTGATGTTTTTGATGTTTTTGATGTTTTTGATGTTTTTGATGTTTTTGTTGTTTTTGATGTGTTCGATGTTTTTGATTTTATGATGTTTTTGATGTTTTTGATTTAATGTTTTGATTTTTTTTATGTTTTTGATGTTTTTGATGATTTTGATGTTTTTGATATTTTTGATGTTTTTGATGTTTTTGATGTTTTTGATGTTTTTAATGTTATTGATGTTTTTGATATCTTTGATGTTTTTGATGTTTTTGATGTTTTTGATGTTTTTGATGTTTTTGATGTTTTTGATGTTTTTGATGTTTTTGATGTTTTTGATGTTTTTGATATTTTTGATGTTTTTGATGTTTTTGATGTTTTTGATGTTTTTGATGTTTTTGTTGTTTTTGATGTGTTCGATGTTTTTGATTTTATGATGTTTTTGATGTTTTTGATTTAATGATGTTTTTGATGTTTTGATTTTTTTATGTTTTTGATGTTATTGACTTTTTTGACTTTTTTGATGTTTGTTGATGTTTTTGATTTTTTTGATGTTTTGATGTTTTGATGTTTTTGATGTTTTTGATGTTTTTGATGTTTTTGATGTTCTTGATGTTTTTTATGTTTTTGATGTTTTTGATGTTTTTGATGTTTTTGATGTTTTAATGTTTTTGATGTTTTTGATGTTTTGATGTTTTTGATGTTTTTGATGTTTTTGATGTTTTTGTTGTTTTTGATGGTTTTGATGTTTTTGATGTTTTTGTTGTTATTGACGTTTTTAACTTTTTTGATGTTTGTTGATGTTTTTGATTTTTTTGATGTTTTTGATGTTTTTGATGTTTTTGATGTTTTTGATGTTTTTGATGTTTTTGATGTTTTCGATGTTTTGATGTTTTTCATGTTTTTGATGTTTTTGATGTTTTTGATGTTTTTGATGTTTTTGATGTTTTTGATGTTTTTGATGTTTTTGATGTTTTTGATGTTTTTGATGTTTTTGATGTTTTTGATGTTTTTAATGTTTTTAATGTTTTTGATGTTTTTGATGTTTTTGATGTTTTTTATGTTTTTGATGTTTTCGATATTTTTGATGTTTTTGATGTTTTTGATGTTTTTGTTGTTTTTGATTTGTTTGTTGTTTTTGATTTTATGATGTTTTTGATGTTTTTGATGTTGTTGATGTTTTTGATGATTTTGATGCTTTTTATGTTTTTGTTGTTTCTGATGTTTTTGATATTTTGATGTTTTGATGTTTTTTCTGTTTTTCTTCTTTTTGATGTTTTTGATGTTTTTAATGTTTTTGATGTTTTTGATGTTTTTGATGTTTTTTATGTTTTTGATGTTTTTGTTGTTTTTGATGTTTTTGATGTTTTTATGTTTTTGATGATTTTGATGTTTTTGATGTTTTTGATGTTTTTGATGTTTTGATGTTTTTGATGTTTTTGATGTTTTTGTTGTTTTTGATTTTTTGATGTTTTTGTTGTTATTGACGTTTTTAACTTTTTGATGTTTGTTGATGTTTTTGATTTTTTGATGTTTTTGATGTTTTTGATGTTTTTGATGTTTTTGATGTTTTTGATGTTTTTGACGTTTTTGATGTTTTTGATGTTTTTGATGGTTTTGATATTTTTGATGTTTTTGATGTTTTTGATGTTTTTGATATTTTTGTTGTTTTCGATGTTTTTGATGTTTTTGATGTTATTGACTTTTTTGATGTTTGTTGATGTTTTTTGATGTTTTGATGTTTTTGATGTTTTTGATGTTTTTGATGTTTTTTATGTTTTTTATGTTTTTTATGTTTTTGATGTTTTTGATGTTTTTGATGTTTTGATGTTATTGATGTTTTTGATGTTTTTGTTGTTTTTGATTTTTTGATGATTTTGATGTTTTTGTTGTTATTGACTTTTTTGACTTTTTTGATGTTTGTTGACGTTTTTGATTTTTTTGATGTTTTGATGTTTTTGATGTTTTTGATGTTTTTGATGTTTTGATGTTTTGATGTTTTTGATGTTTTTGATGTTTTTGATGTTTTTGATGTTTTTAATGTTTTTAATGTTTTTGATGTTTTTGATGTTTTTGATGTTTTTTATGTTTTTGATGTTTTTGTTGTTTTTGATATTTTAGATGTATTTGATGTTTTTGATGTTATTGACTTTTTTGTGTTTTTGATGTTTGTTGATGTTTTTGATTTTTTTGATGTTTTGATGTTTTGATGTTTTTGATGTTTTTGATGTTTTTGATGTTTTTGATGTTTTTGATGTTTTTTATGTTTTTGATGTTTTTGATGTTTTTGATGTTTTTGATGTTTTTGATGTTTTTGATGTTTTTGATGTTTTGATGTATTTGATGTTTTTGATATTTTTGTTGTTTTTGATTTTTTGATGTTTTTGTTGTTATTGACGTTTTTAACTTTTTTTGATGTTTGTTAATGTTTTTGATTTTTTTGATGTTTTGATGTTTTTGATGTTTTTGATGTTTTTGATGTTTTTGATGTTTTTGATGTTTTTGATGTTTTTGATGTTTTTGATGTTTTTGATGTTTTTGATGTTTTTGATGTTTTGATGTTATTGATGTTTTTGATGTTTTTGTTGTTTTTGATTTTTTGATGATTTTGATGTTTTTGATGTTTTTGATGTTTTTGTTGTTATTGACTTTTTGATGTTTGTTGATGTTTTTGATTTTTTTGATGTTTTGATGTTTTT
This sequence comes from Drosophila pruinosa, assembly GCA_018150935.1. NCBI lineage: Eukaryota > Metazoa > Arthropoda > Insecta > Diptera > Drosophilidae > Drosophila > Drosophila pruinosa. The sequence continues at coordinate 123,510 of JAECWR010000206.1, forward strand.
GATGTTTTTGATGTTTTTGATGTTTTGATGTTTTGATGTTTTTGATGTTTTTGATGTTTTTGATGTTTTTGATGTTTTTGATGTTTTTAATGTTTTTAATGTTTTTGATGTTTTTGATGTTTTTTATGTTTTTGTTGTTTTTGATATTTTAGATGTTTTTGATGTTTTTGATGTTTTTGATGTTTTTGTTGTTTTTGATGTGTTTGATGTTTTTGATTTTATGATGTTTTTGATGTTTTTGATGTTGTTCATGTTTTTGATGTTTTTGATGTTTTTTATGTTTTTGTTGTTTTTGATGTTTTTGATATTTTGATGTTTTTTCTGTATTTCTTCTTTTTGATGTTTTGATGTTTTTTCTGTTTTTCTTCTTTTTGATGTTTTTGATGTTTTTAATGTTTTTAATGTTTTTAATGTTTTTAATGTTTTTAATGTTCTTAATGTTTTTGATGTTTTTGATGTTTTTGATGTTTTTAATGTTGTTGATGTTTTTGATATCTTTGATATCTTTGATGTTTTTGATGTTTTTGATGTTTTTGATGTTTTTGATGTTTTTGATGTTTTTGATGTTTTTGATGTTTTTGATGTTTTTGATGTTTTTGATGTTTTTGATGTTTTTGATGTTTTTAATGTTTTTAATGTTTTTGATGTTTTTGATATTTTTGATGTTTTTGATGTTTTTGATGTTTTTGATGTTTTTGATGTTTTTGATGTTTTTGATGTTTTTGATGTTTTTGACGTTTTTGATGTTTTTGATGTTTTTGATGGTTTTGATATTTTTGATGTTTTTGATGTTTTTAATGTTTTTAATGTTTTTGATGTTTTTGATATTTTTGATGTTTTTGATGTTTTTGATGTTTTTGATGTTTTTGATGTTTTTGATGTTTTTGATGTTTTTGATGTTTTTGATGTTTTTGATGTTTTTGACGTTTTTGATGTTTTTGATGTTTTTGATGGTTTTGATATTTTTGATGTTTTTGATGTTTTTGATGTTTTTTTGTTTTTGATGTTTTTGATGTTATTGACTTTTTTGATGTTTGTTGATGTTTTTGATTTTTTTGATGTTTTTGATGTTTTTGATGTTTTTGATATTTTTTATGTTTTTGATGTTTTTGATGTTTTTTATGTTTTTGTTGTTTTTGATATTTTAGATGTTTTTGATGTTTTTGATGTTTTTGTTGTTTTTGATGTGTTTGATGTTTTTGATTTTATGATGTTTTTGATGTTTTTGATGTTGTTCATGTTTTTGATGTTTTTTATGTTTTTGTTGTTTTTGATGTTTTTGATATTTTGATGTTTTTTCTGTATTTCTTCTTTTTGATGTTTTGATGTTTTTTCTGTTTTTCTTCTTTTTGATGTTTTTGATGTTTTTAATGTTTTTAATGTTTTTAATGTTTTTAATGTTTTTAATGTTTTTAATGTTTTTAATGTTCTTAATGTTTTTGATGTTTTTGATGTTTCTGATGTTTTTAATGTTGTTGATGTTTTTGATATCTTTGATGTTTTTGATGTTTTTGATGTTTTTGATGTTTTTGATGTTTTTGATGTTTTTGATGTTTTTAATGTTTTTAATGTTTTTGATGTTTTTGATATTTTTGATGTTTTTGATGTTTTTGATGTTTTTGATGTTTTTGATGTTTTTGATGTTTTTGATGTTTTTGATGTTTTTGATGTTTTTGATATTTTTATGTTTTTGATGTTTTTGATGTTTTTGATGTTTTTGATGTTTTTGATGTTTTGATGTTATTGATGTTTTTGATGTTTTTGTTGTTTTTGATTTTTTGATGATTTTGATGTTTTTGATGTTTTTGTTGATATTGTTTTTTATTTTTGTTGATGTTTTTGATTTTTTGATGTTTTTGATGTTTTTGATGTTTTTGATGTTTTTGATGTTTTTGATGTTTTTGATGTTTTTGATGTTTTTGATGTTTTTGATTTTTTTGATGTTTTTGATGTTTTTGATGTTTTTGATGTTTTTGATGTTTTTGATGTTTTTGATGTTTTTGATGTTTTTGATGTTTTTAATGTTTTTAATGTTCTTGATGTTTTTTATGTTTTTTATGTTTTTGATGTTTTTGATGTTTTTGATGTTTTTGATGTTTTTGATGTTTTTGATGTTTTTGATGTTTTTGATGTTTTTGATGTTTTGATGTTATTGATGTTTTTGATTTTATGATTTTTTTGATGTTTTTGATGTTGTTCATGTTTTTGATGTTTTTGTTGTTTTTGATATTTTTGATGTTTGTGATGTTTTTGATGTTTTTGATGTTTTTGATGTTTTTGTTGTTTTTGATGTGTTTGATGTTTTTGATTTTATGATGTTTTTGATGTTTTTGATGTTGTTCATGTTTTTGATGTTTTTGATGTTTTTGTTGTTATTGACGTTTTTAACTTTTTTGATGTTTGTTAATGTTTTTGATTTTTTGATGTTTTTGATGTTTTTGATGTTTTTGATGTTTTTGACGTTTTTGATGTTTTTGATGTTTTTGATGGTTTTGATATTTTTGATGTTTTTGATGTTTTTGATGTTTTTGATGTTTTTGATGTTTTTGATGTTTTTGATATTTTTGTTGTTTTTGATGTTTTTGATGTTTTTGATGTTATTGACTTTTTTGATGTTTGTTGATGTTTTTGATTTTTTTGATGTTTTGATGTTTTTGATGTTTTTGATGTTTTTGATGTTTTTGATGTTTTTGATGTTTTTATGTTTTTATGTTTTTGATGTTTTTGATGTTTTTGATGTTTTTGATGTTTTGATGTTATTGATGTTTTTGATGTTTTTGTTGTTTTTGATTTTTTGATGATTTTGATGTTTTTGATGTTTTTGATGTTTTTGTTGTTATTGACTTTTTTGACTTTTTTGATGTTTGTTGATGTTTTTGATTTTTTTGATGTTTTTGATGTTTTTGATGTTTTTGATGTTTTGATGTTTTGATGTTTTTGATGTTTTTGATGTTTTTGATGTTTTTGATGTTTTTGATGTTTTTAATGTTTTTAATGTTTTTGATGTTTTTGATGTTTTTGATGTTTTTGATGTTTTTTATGTTTTTGATGTTTTTGTTGTTTTTGATATTTTAGATGTTTTTGATGTTTTTGATGTTTTTGATGTTTTTGATGTTTTTGTTGTTTTTGATGTGTTTGATGTTTTTGATTTTATGATGTTTTTGATGTTTTTGATGTTGTTCATGTTTTTGATGTTTTTGATGTTTTTGATGTTTTTGATGTTTTTGATGTTTTTGATGTTTTTAATGTTTTTAATGTTTTTAATGTTTTTGATGTTTTTGATATTTTTGATGTTTTTGATGTTTTTGATGTTTTTGATGTTTTTGATGTTTTTGATGTTTTTGATGCTTTTGATGTTTTTGATGTTTTTGACGTTTTTGATGTTTTTGATGTTTTTGATGGTTTTGATATTTTTGATGTTTTTGATGTTTTTGATGTTTTTGATGTTTTTTTGTTTTTGATGTTTTTGATGTTATTGACTTTTTTGATGTTTGTTGATGTTTTTGATTTTTTTGATGTTTTTGATGTTTTTGATATTTTTTATGTTTTTGATGTTTTTGATGTTTTTGATGTTTTTGATGTTTTTGATGTTTTTGATGTTTTTGATGTTTTTGATGTTTTTGATGTTTTTGATGTTTTTGATGTTTTTGATGTTTTGATGTTATTGATGTTTTTGATGTTTTTGTTGTTTTTGATTTTTTGATGATTTTGATGTTTTTGATGTTTTTGATGTTTTTGTTGTTATTGACTTTTTGATTTTGTTGATGTTTTTGATTTTTTGATGTTTTGATGTTTTTGATGTTTTTGATGTTTTTGATGTTTTTGATGTTTTTGATGTTTTTGATGTTTTTGATGTTTTTGATGTTTTTGATGTTTTTGATGTTTTTGATGTTTTTATTGTTTTTGATGTTTTTAATGTTTTTGATTTTTTGATGTTTTTGATGTTTTTGATGTTTTTGATGTTTTTGACGTTTTTGATGTTTTTGATGTTTTTGATGTTTTTGATATTTTTGATGTTTTTGATGTTTTTGATATTTTTGTTGTTTTCGATGTTTTTTGATGTTTTTGATGTTATTGACTTTTTTGATGTTTGTTGATGTTTTTTGATGTTTTGATGTTTTTGATGTTTTTGATGTTTTTGATGTTTTTTATGTTTTTTATGTTTTTTATGTTTTTGATGTTTTTGATGTTTTTGATGTTTTGATGTTATTGATGTTTTTGATGTTTTTGTTGTTTTTGATTTTTTGATGATTTTGATGTTTTTGTTGTTATTGACTTTTTTGACTTTTTGATGTTTGTTGACGTTTTTGATTTTTTGATGTTTTGATGTTTTTGATGTTTTTGATGTTTTTGATGTTTTGATGTTTTGATGTTTTTGATGTTTTTGATGTTTTTGATGTTTTTGATGTTTTTAATGTTTTTAATGTTTTTGATGTTTTTGATGTTTTTGATGTTTTTATGTTTTTGATGTTTTTGTTGTTTTTGATATTTTAGATGTATTTGATGTTTTTGATGTTATTGACTTTTTTTGTGTTTTGATGTTTGTTGATGTTTTTGATTTTTTTGATGTTTTGATGTTTTGATGTTTTTGATGTTTTTGATGTTTTTGATGTTTTTGATGTTTTTGATGTTTTTATGTTTTTGATGTTTTTGATGTTTTTGATGTTTTTGATGTTTTTGATGTTTTTGATGTTTTTGATGTTTTGATGTATTTGATGTTTTTGATATTTTTGTTGTTTTTGATTTTTTGATGTTTTTGTTGTTATTGACGTTTTTTAACTTTTTTGATGTTTGTTAATGTTTTTGATTTTTTTGATGTTTTGATGTTTTTGATGTTTTTGATGTTTTTGATGTTTTTGATGTTTTTGATGTTTTTGATGTTTTTGATGTTTTTGATGTTTTTGATGTTTTTGATGTTTTTGATGTTTTGATGTTATTGATGTTTTTGATGTTTTTGTTGTTTTTGATTTTTTGATGATTTTGATGTTTTTGATGTTTTTGATGTTTTTGTTGTTATTGACTTTTTGATGTTTGTTGATGTTTTTGATTTTTTTGATGTTTTGATGTTTTTGATGTTTTTGATGTTTTTGATGTTTTGATGTTTTGATGTTTTTGATGTTTTTGATGTTTTTGATGTTTTTGATGTTTTTGATGTTTTTAATGTTTTTAATGTTTTTGATGTTTTGATGTTTTGATGTTTTTATGTTTTTGTTGTTTTTGATATTTTAGATGTTTTTGATGTTTTTGATGTTTTTGATGTTTTTGTTGTTTTTGATGTGTTTGATGTTTTTGATTTTATGATGTTTTTGATGTTTTTGATGTTGTTCATGTTTTTGATGTTTTTGATGTTTTTTATGTTTTTGTTGTTTTTGATGTTTTGATATTTTGATGTTTTTTCTGTATTTCTTCTTTTTGATGTTTTGATGTTTTTTCTGTTTTTCTTCTTTTTGATGTTTTTGATGTTTTTAATGTTTTTAATGTTTTTAATGTTTTTAATGTTTTTAATGTTCTTAATGTTTTTGATGTTTTTGATGTTTTTGATGTTTTTAATGTTGTTGATGTTTTTGATATCTTTGATATCTTTGATGTTTTTGATGTTTTTGATGTTTTTGATGTTTTTGATGTTTTTGATGTTTTTGATGTTTTTGATGTTTTTGATGTTTTTGATGTTTTTGATGTTTTTGATGTTTTTGATGTTTTTAATGTTTTTAATGTTTTTTGATGTTTTTGATGTTTTTGATGTTTTTGATGTTTTTGATGTTTTTGATGTTTTTGATGTTTTTGATGTTTTTGATGTTTTTGATGTTTTTGATGTTTTTGATGTTTTTGATGTTTTTGATGGTTTTGATGTTTTTGATGTTTTTGATGTTTTTAATGTTTTTAATGTTTTTGATGTTTTTGATGTTTTTGATGTTTTTGATGTTTTTGATGTTTTTGATGTTTTTGATGTTTTTGATGTTTTTGATGTTTTTGATGTTTTTGATGTTTTTGATGTTTTTTGACGTTTTTGATGTTTTTGATGTTTTTGATGGTTTTGATATTTTTGATGTTTTTGATGTTTTTGATGTTTTTTTGTTTTTGATGTTTTTGATGTTATTGACTTTTTTGATGTTTGTTGATGTTTTTGATTTTTTTGATGTTTTTGATGTTTTTGATATTTTTTATGTTTTTGATGTTTTTGATGTTTTTTATGTTTTTGTTGTTTTTGATATTTTAGATGTTTTTGATGTTTTTGATGTTTTTGTTGTTTTTGATGTGTTTGATGTTTTTGATTTTATGATGTTTTTGATGTTTTTGATGTTGTTCATGTTTTTGATGTTTTTTATGTTTTTGTTGTTTTTGATGTTTTTGATATTTTGATGTTTTTTCTGTATTTCTTCTTTTTGATGTTTTGATGTTTTTTCTGTTTTTCTTCTTTTTGATGTTTTTGATGTTTTTAATGTTTTTAATGTTTTTAATGTTTTTAATGTTTTTAATGTTTTTAATGTTCTTAATGTTTTTGATGTTTTTGATGTTTTTGATGTTTTTAATGTTGTTGATGTTTTTGATATCTTTGATGTTTTTGATGTTTTTGATGTTTTGATGTTTTGATGTTTTTGATGTTTTGATGTTTTTAATGTTTTTAATGTTTTTGATGTTTTTGATATTTTTGATGTTTTTGATGTTTTTGATGTTTTTGATGTTTTGATTTTTTGATGTTTTTGATGTTTTTGATGTTTTTGATGTTTTTGATGTTTTTGATATTTTTTATGTTTTTGATGTTTTTGATGTTTTTGATGTTTTTGATGTTTTTGATGTTTTGATGTTATTGATGTTTTTGATGTTTTTGTTGTTTTTGATTTTTTGATGATTTTGATGTTTTTGATGTTTTTGTTGATATTGACTTTTTTTATTTTTGTTGATGTTTTTGATTTTTTTGATGTTTTGATGTTTTTGATGTTTTTGATGTTTTTGATGTTTTTGATGTTTTTGATGTTTTTGATGTTTTTGATGTTTTTGATGTTTTTGATGTTTTTGATGTTTTTGATGTTTTTGATGTTTTTGATGTTTTTGATGTTTTTGATGTTTTTAATGTTTTTAATGTTCTTGATGTTTTTATGTTTTTATGTTTTTGATGTTTTTGATGTTTTTGATGTTTTTGATGTTTTTGATGTTTTTGATGTTTTTGATGTTTTTGATGTTTTTGATGTTTTGATGTTATTGATGTTTTTGATTTTATGATTTTTTTGATGTTTTTGATGTTGTTCATGTTTTTGATGTTTTTGTTGTTTTTGATATTTTTGATGTTTTTGATGTTTTTGATGTTTTTGATGTTTTTGATGTTTTTGTTGTTTTTGATGTGTTTGATGTTTTTGATTTTATGATGTTTTTGATGTTTTTGATGTTTTTGATGTTTTTGATGTTTTTGATGTTTTTGTTGTTATTGACGTTTTTAATTTTTTGATGTTTGTTAATGTTTTTGATTTTTTGATGTTTTTGATGTTTTTGATGTTTTTGATGTTTTTGACGTTTTTGATGTTTTTGATGTTTTTGATGTTTTTGATGTTTTTGATGTTTTGATGTTTTTGATGTTTTTGATGTTTTTGATGTTTTTGATATTTTTGTTGTTTTTGATGTTTTTGATGTTTTTGATGTTATTGACTTTTTGATGTTTGTTGATGTTTTTGATTTTTTTGATGTTTTGATGTTTTTGATGTTTTTGATGTTTTTGATGTTTTTGATGTTTTTGATGTTTTTGATGTTTTTGATGTTTTTGATGTTTTTGATGTTTTTGATGTTTTTGATGTTTTGATGTTATTGATGTTTTTGATGTTTTTGTTGTTTTTGATTTTTGATGATTTTGATGTTTTTGATGTTTTTGATGTTTTTGTTGTTATTGACTTTTTGACTTTTTTGATGTTTGTTGATGTTTTTGATTTTTTGATGTTTTTGATGTTTTTGATGTTTTTGATGTTTTGATGTTTTGATGTTTTTGATGTTTTTGATGTTTTTGATGTTTTTGATGTTTTTGATGTTTTTGATGTTTTTGATGTTTTTGATGTTTTTGATGTTTTTGATGTTTTTATGTTTTTGATGTTTTTGTTGTTTTTGATGTTTTTGATGTTTTTGATGTTTTTGATGTTTTTGATGTTTTTGATGTTTTTGATGTTTTTGATGTTTTTGATGTTTTTGATGTTTTTGATGTTTTTGATGTTTTTGATGTTGTTCATGTTTTTGATGTTTTTGATGTTTTTGATGTTTTTTGATGTTTTTGATGTTTTTGATGTTTTTAATGTTTTTAATGTTTTTAATGTTTTTGATGTTTTTGATATTTTTGATGTTTTTGATGTTTTTGATGTTTTGATGTTTTTGATGTTTTTGATGTTTTTGATGCTTTTGATGTTTTTGATGTTTTTGACGTTTTTGATGTTTTTGATGTTTTTGATGGTTTTGATATTTTTGATGTTTTTGATGTTTTTGATGTTTTTGATGTTTTTTTGTTTTTGATGTTTTTGATGTTATTGACTTTTTGATGTTTGTTGATGTTTTTGATTTTTTTGATGTTTTTGATGTTTTTGATGTTTTTGATATTTTTATGTTTTTGATGTTTTTGATGTTTTTGATGTTTTTGATGTTTTTGATGTTTTTGATGTTTTTGATGTTTTTGATGTTTTTGATGTTTTTGATGTTTTTGATGTTTTTGATGTTTTGATGTTATTGATGTTTTTGATGTTTTTGTTGTTTTTGATTTTTTGATGATTTTGATGTTTTTGATGTTTTTGATGTTTTTGTTGTTATTGACTTTTTTGATTTTTGTTGATGTTTTTGATTTTTTTGATGTTTTTGATGTTTTTGATGTTTTTGATGTTTTTGATGTTTTTGATGTTTTTGATGTTTTTGATGTTTTTGATGTTTTTGATGTTTTTGATGTTTTTATTGTTTTTGATGTTTTTGATGTTTTTAATGTTCTTGATGTTTTTGATGTTTTTGATGTTTTTATGTTTTTGATGTTTTTGATGTTTTTGATGTTTTTGATGTTTTTGATGTTTTTGATGTTTTTGATGTTTTTGATGTTTTGATGTTATTGATGTTTTTGATTTTATGATTTTTTGATGTTTTGATGTTGTTCATGTTTTGATGTTTTTGTTGTTTTTGATATTTTTGATGTTTGTGATGTTTTTGATGTTTTTGATGTTTTTGATGTTTTTGATGTTTTTGATGTTTTTGATGTTTTGATGTTTTGATGTTTTTGATGTTTTTGATGTTTTTGATGTTTTTGATGTTTTTAATGTTTTTAATGTTTTTGATGTTTTTGATGTTTTTTATGTTTTTTATGTTTTTGTTGTTTTTGATATTTTAGATGTTTTTGATGTTTTTGATGTTTTTGATTTTATGATGTTTTTGATGTTTTTGATGTTGTTCATGTTTTTGATGTTTTTGATGTTTTTTATGTTTTTGTTGTTTTTGATGTTTTTGATATTTTGATGTTTTGATGTTTTTTCCGTATTTCTTCTTTTTGATGTTTTGATGTTTTTGATGTTTTTAATGTTTTTAATGTTTTTAATGTTTTTAATGTTTTTAATGTTTTTGATGTTTTTGATGTTTTTGATGTTTTTGATATTTTTGTTGTTTTTGTTGTTTTTGATGTTTTTGATGTTTTTGATGTTATTGACTTTTTTGATGTTTGTTGATGTTTTTGATTTTTTTGATGTTTTCATGTTTTTGATTTTTTTTGATGTTTTTGATGTTTTTTATGTTTTTTATGTTTTTGATGTTTTTGATGTTTTTGATGTTTTTGATGTTTTTGATGTTTTGATGTTTTGATGTTTTTGATGTTTTTGATGTTTTTGATGTTTTTGATGTTTTTAATGTTTTTAATGTTTTTGATGTTTTTGATGTTTTTTATGTTTTTTATGTTTTTGTTGTTTTTGATATTTTAGATGTTTTTGATGTTTTTGATGTTTTTGATGTTTTTGATGTTTTGATGTATTGATGTTTTTGATGTTTTTGATGTTTTTGATGTTTTTGATGTTTTTGATGTTTTTGATGTTTTTGATGTTTTTGATGTTTTGATGTTTTGATGTTTTTGATGTTTTTGATGTTTTTGATGTTTTTGATGTTTTTGATGTTTTTAATGTTTTTTAATGTTTTTGATGTTTTTGATGTTTTTAATGTTTTTTATGTTTTTGATGTTTTTGTTGTTTTTGATATTTTAGATGTTTTTGATGTTTTTGATGTTTTTGATGTTTTTGTTGTTTTTGATGTGTTTGATGTTTTTGATTTTATGATTTTTTTGATGTTTTGATGTTGTTCATGTTTTTGATGTTTTTGATGTTTTTTATGTTTTTGTTGTTTTTGATGTTTTTGATATTTTGATGTTTTTTCTGTATTTCTTCTTTTTGATGTTTTGATGTTTTTTCTGTTTTTCTTCTTTTTGATGTTTTTGATGTTTTTAATGTTTTTAATGTTTTTAATGTTTTTAATGTTTTTAATGTTTTTAATGTTTTTAATGTTCTTAATGTTTTTGATGTTTTTGATGTTTTTGATGTTTTTAATGTTGTTGATGTTTTTGATATCTTTGATGTTTTTGATGTTTTTGATGTTTTTGATGTTTTTGATGTTTTTGATGTTTTTGATGTTTTTGATGTTTTTGATGTTTTTGATGTTTTTGATGTTTTTGATGTTTTTAATGTTTTTAATGTTTTTGATGTTTTTGATATTTTTGATGTTTTTGATGGTTTTGATGTTTTTGATGTTTTTGATGTTTTTGATGTTTTTGATGTTTTTGATGTTTTTGATGTTTTTGATGTTTTTGACGTTTTTGATGTTTTTGATGTTTTTGATGGTTTTGATATTTTTGATGTTTTTGATGTTTTTGATGTTTTTTTGTTTTTTTGATGTTTTTGATGTTTTTGATGTTTTTGATGTTATTGACTTTTTTGATGTTTGTTGATGTTTTTGATTTTTTTGATGTTTTGATGTTTTTGATGTTTTTGATGTTTTTGATGTTTTTGATGTTTTTTATGTTTTTGATGTTTTTGTTGTTTTTGATATTTTTGATGTTTGTGATGTTTTTGATGTTTTTGATGTTTTTGATGTTTTTGATGTTTTTGTTGTTTTTGATGTGTTTGATGTTTTTGATTTTATGATGTTTTTGATGTTTTTGATGTTGTTCATGTTTTTGATGTTTTTGATGTTTTTTATGTTTTTGTTGTTTTTGATGTTTTTGATATTTTGATGTTTTGATGTTTTTTCTGTATTTCTTCTTTTTGATGTTTTGATGTTTTTGATGTTTTTAATGTTTTTAATGTTTTTAATGTTTTTGATGTTTTTGATGTTTTTGATGTTTTTGATGTTTTTGATGTTTTTGATGTTTTTGATCTTTTTGATGTTTTTGATGTTTTTGATGTTTTTGATGATTTTAATGTTTCATAATGTTTTTGATGTTTTTGATGTTTTTAATGTTTTTGATGTTTTTGATGATTTTGATGTTTTTGATGTTTTTGATGTTTTTGATGTTTTTGATGTTTTTCATGTTTTTGATGTTTTTGATGTTTTTAATGTTTTTGTTGTTTTTGATGTGTTTGATGTTTTTGATTTTATAATGTTTTTGATGTTTTTGATTTTATGATGATTTTGATGTTTTTGATTATTTTGATTTTATGATGTTTTGATATTTTATGTTTTTGATGTTTTTAATGTTTTTGATGTTTTTGATGTTTTTGATGTTTTTGATGTTTTTGATGTTTTTGATGTTACTGATGTTTTTGATGTTTTTGATGTTTTTGATGTTTTTGATGTTTTTGATGTTTTTGATGTTTTTGATGTGTTTGATGTGTTTGATGTTTTTGATGTTTTTGATGTTTTGATGTTTTTGATGTTTTTGATGTTTTTGATGTTTTTGATGTTTTTGATGTTTTTGATGTTTTTGATGTTTTTGATGTTTTTGATGTTTTTGATGTTTGTGATGTTTTCGATGTTTTTGATGTTTTTAATGTTATTGATGTTTTTGATGTTTTTGATGTTTTTTGATGTTTTTGATGTTTTTGATGTTTTTGATGTTTTTGATGTTTTTGATGTTTTTGATGTTTTTGATGTTTTGATGTTTTTGCTGTTTTTGATATTTTTTGATGTTATTGTTGTTTTTGATTTTTTGATGGTTTTGATGTTTTTGATGTTTTTGATGTTATTGACTTTTTTGATGTCTTTGATGTTTTTGATGTGTTTGATGTTTTTGATGTTTTTGATGTTTTTGATGTTTTTGATGTTTTTAATGTATTTAATGTTTTTGATGTTTTTGATGTTTTTGATGTTTTTTTATATTTTTGATGTTTTTGATGTTTTTGATGTTTTTGTTGTTTTTAATGTGTTTGATGTTTTTGATGTTTTTGATTTTATGATGTTTTTGATGTTTTTGATTTTTTTGATTTTTTTATGTTTTTGATTTTTTTGATTTTATGATGTTTTGATGTTTTTGTTTTTATGATGTTTTTGATGTTTTTGATTTTATGATGTTTTGATTTTTTTGATTTTATGATGTTTTGATGTTTTATGTTTTTGATATTTTTGATGTTTTTGATGTTTTTGATGTTATTGATGTTTTTGATGTTTTTGATGTTTTTGATATTTTTGTTGTTTTTGATTTTATAATGTTTTTGATGTTTTTGATGTTTTTGATTTTATGATGATTTTGATGTTTTTGATTTTTTTGATTTTATGATGTTTTGATATTTTATGTTTTTGATGTTGTTGATGTTTTTAATGTTTTTAATGTTTTTGATGTTTTTGATGTTTTTGATGTTTTTGATTTTATGATGTTTTGATTTTTTTGATTTTATGATGTTTTGATGTTTTATGTTTTTGATATTTTTGATGTTTTTGATGTTATTGATGTTTTTGATGTTTTTGATGTTTTCGATGTTTTTGATGTTTTTGATGTTTTTAATGTTTTTGATGTTTTTGATGTTTTTGTTGTTTTTGATGTGTTTGATGTTTTTGATTATATAATGTTTTTAATGTTTTTGATGTTTTTGATTTTATGATGATTTTGATGTTTTTGATTTTTTTGATTTTATGATATTTTATGTTTTTTTATGTTTTTGATGTTTTTAATGTTTTTAATGTTTTTGATGTTTGTGATGTTTTCGATGTTTTTGATGTTTTTAATGTTATTGATGTTTTTGATGTTTTTTGATGTTTTTGATGTTTTTGATGTTTTTGATGTTTTTGATGTTTTTGATGTTTTTGATGTTTTTGATGTTTTTGATGTTTTTGATGTTTTTGATGTTTTTGATGTTTTTGATGTTTTTGATGCTTTGATGTTTTTGATGTTTTTGATGTCTTTGATGTTTTGATGTTTTTGATGTTTTTGATGTTTTTGATGTTTTTGATGTTTTTGATGTTTTCAATGTTTTTGATGTTTTTGATGTTTTTGATGTTTTTGATGTTTTTGATGTTTTTGATGTTTTTGATGTTTTTGATGTTTTTGATGTTTTTGATGTTTTTGATGTTTTTGATGTTTTTATGTTTTTGATGTTTTTGATGTTTTTGATGTTTTTGATGTTTTTGATGTTTTGATGTTTTTGCTGTTTTTGATATTTTTTGATGTTATTGTTGTTTTTGATTTTTTGATGGTTTTGATGTTTTTGATGTTATTGACTTTTTTGATGTCTTTGATGTTTTTGATGTGTTTGATGTTTTTGATGTTTTTGATGTTTTTGATGTTTTTGATGTTTTTGATGTTTTTGATGTTTTTAATGTATTTAATGTTTTTGATGTTTTTGATGTTTTTGATGTTTTTGATGTTTTTTTATATTTTTGATGTTTTTGATGTTTTTGATGTTTTTGTTGTTTTTAATGTGTTTGATGTTTTTGATGTTTTTGATTTTATGATGTTTTTGATGTTTTTGATTTTTTTGATTTTTTTATTTTTTTTTGTTTTGATTTTTTGATTTTATGATGTTTTGATGTTTTTGTTTTTATGATGTTTTTGATGTTTTTGATTTTATGATGTTTTGATTTTTTTGATTTTATGATGTTTTGATGTTTTTATGTTTTTGATGTTTTTGATGTTTTTGATGTTTTTGATGTTTTTGATGTTTTTGATGTTTTTGATGTTTTTGATGTTTTTGATGTTTTTAATGTTTTTGATGTTTTTGATGTTTTTGTTGTTTTTTTTTTTTATTTTATAATGTTTTTAATGTTTTTGATGTTTTCGATGTTTTTGATGTTTTTGATGTTATTGATGTTTTTGATGTTTTTGATGTTTTTTGATGTTTTTGATGTTTTTGATGTTTTCGATGTTTTTGATTTTATGATGTTTTTGATATTTTTGATGTTTTTGATGTTTTTGATGTTTTTGATTTTATTGATTTTTTTATGTTTTTGATTTTTTTGATTTTATGATGTTTTGATGTTTTTGATGTTTTTGATGTTTTTGATGTTTTTGATGTTTTTGATGTTTTTGATGTTTTTGATGTTTTTGATGTTTTTGATGTTTTTGATGTTTTTGATGTTTTTGATGTTTTTGATGTTTTTGATGTTTTTGATGTTTTTGATGTTTTTGATGTTTTTGATGTTTTTGATGTTTTTGATGATTTTGATGTTTTTGATATTTTTGATGTTTTTGATGTTTTTCATGTTTTTGATGTTTTTGATGTTTTTGATGTTTTTGATGTTTTTGATGTTTTTGATGTTTTTGATGTTTTTGATGTTTTTGATGTTTTTGATGATTTTGATGTTTTTGATATTTTTGATGTTTTTCATGTTTTTCATGTTTTTGATGTTTGTGATGTTTTTGATGTTTTTGATGTTTTTGATGTTTTTGATGTTTTTGATGTTTTTGATGTTTTTGATGTTTTTGATGTTGTTGATGTTTGTGATGTTTTTGATGTTTTTGTTGTTTTTGATGTGTTTGATGTTTTTGATGTGTTTGATGTTTTTGATGTTTTTGATGTTTTTGATGTTTTTGATGTTTTTGATGATTTTGATGTTTTTGATATTTTTGATGTTTTTCATGTTTTTCATGTTTTTGATGTTTGTGATGTTTTTGATGTTTTTGATGTTTTTGATGTTTTTGATGTTTTTGATGTTTTTGATGTTTTTGATGTTTTTGATGTTTTTGATGTTTTTGATGTTGTTGATGTTTGTGATGTTTTTGATGTTTTTGTTGTTTTTGATTTTATAATGTTTTTGATGTTTTTGATGTTTTTGATTTTATGATGATTTTGATGTTTTTGATTTTTTTGATTTTATGATGTTTTGATATTTTATGTTTTTGATGTTGTTGATGTTTTTAATGTTTTTAATGTTTTTGATGTTTTTGATGTTTTTGATGTTTTTGATGTTTTTGATGTTTTTGATGTTTTTGATGTTTTTGATGTTTTGATGTTTTTGATGTTTTTGATGTTTTTGATGTCTTTGATGTTTTTGATGTTTTGATGTTTTTGATGTTTTTGATGTTTTTGATGTTTTCAATGTTTTTGATGTTTTTGATGTTTTTGATGTTTTTGATGTTTTTGATGTTTTTGATGTTTTTGATGTTTTTAATTTTATGATGATTTTGATGTTTTTGATTTTTTTGATTTTATGATGTTTTGATATTTTATGTTTTTGATGTTTTTGATGTTTTTAATGTTTTTAATGTTTTTGATGTTTTTGATGTTTTTGATGTTTTTGATGTTTTTGATGTTTTTGATGTTTTTGATGTTTTTGTTTTTGATTTTTGATGTTTTTGATGTTTTTGATGTTTTGATGTTTTTGATGTTTTTGATGTTTTTGATGTTTTTGATGTTTTTGATGTTTTTGATGTTTTTGATGTTTTGATGTTTTGATGTTTTTGATGTTTTTGATGTTTTTGATGTTATTGATGTTTTTGATTTTATGATGTTTTTGATGTTTTGATTTTTTTGATTTTATGATGTTTTGATGTTTTTTATGTTTTTGATATTTTTGATGTTTTTGATGTTTTTGATGTTTTTGATGTTTTTGTTGTTTTTGATGTGTTTGATGTTTTTGATTTTATAATGTTTTTAATGTTTTTGATGTTTTTGATTTTATGATGATTTTGATGTTTTTGATTTTTTTGATTTTATGATGTTTTGATATTTTATGTTATTGATGTTTTTGATGTTTTTGATGTTTTTAATGTTTTTGATGTTTTTGATGTTTTTGATGTTTTTGTTGTTTTTGATGTGTTTGATGTTTTTGATTTTATAATGTTTTTAATGTTTTTGATGTTTTTGATGTTTTTTGATTTTATGATGTTTTGATATTTTATGTTTTTGATGTTTTTAATGTTTTTAATGTTTTTGATGTTTTTGATGTTTTTGATGTTTTCGATGTTTTTGATGTTTTTGATGTTATTGATGTTTTTAATATTTTTGATGTTTTTGATGTTTTTGATGTTTTTGATGTTTTTGATGTTTTTGATGTTTTTGATGATTTTGATGTTTTTGATATTTTTGATGTTTTTCATGTTTTTCATGTTTTTCATGTTTTTGATGTTTTTGATGTTTTTGATGTTTTTGATGTTTTTGATGTTTTTGATTTTTTTGATTTTATGATGTTTTGATATTTTATGTTTTTGATGTTGTTGATGTTTTTAATGTTTTTAATGTTTTTGATGTTTTTGATGTTTTTGATGTTTTCGATGTTTTTGATGTTTTTGATGTTTTTGATGTTTTTGATGTTTTTGATGTTTTTGATGTTTTTGATGTTTTTGATGTTTTTGATGTTTTTGATGTTTTTGATGTTTTTGATGTTTTTGATGTTTTTGATGTTTTTGATTTTATGATGATTTTGATGTTTTTGATTTTTTTGATTTTATGATGTTTTGATATTTTATGTTTTTGATGTTTTTAATGTTTTTAATGTTTTTGATGTTTTTGATGTTTTTGATGTTTTTGTTTTTGATGTTTTTGATGTTTTTTTTTGATGTTTTTGATGTTTTGATGTTTTTGATGTTTTTGATGTTTTTGATGTTTTTGATGTTTTTGATGTTTTTGATGTTTTTGATGTTTTTGATGTTTTGATGTTTTTGATGTTTTGATGTTTTTGATGTTTTGATGTTTTTGATGTTTTTGATGTTTTTGATGTTTTTGATGTTTTTGATGTTTTTGATGTTTTTGATGTTTTTGATGTTTTTGATGTTTTTGATATTTTTTGATGTTATTGTTGTTTTTGATTTTTTGATGTTTTTGATGTTTTTGATGTTATTGATTTTTTGATGTTTTTGATGTTTTTGATGTGTTTGATGTTTTTGATGTTTTTGATGTTTTTTTTGTTTTTGATGTTTTTGATGTTTTTGATGTTTTTGATGTTTTTGATGTTTTTGATGTTTTTGATGTTTTTGATGTTTTTGATGTTTTTGATGTTTTTGATGTTTTTGATGTTTTTGATGTTTTTGATGTTTTTTTTGATGTTTTGATGTTTTGATGTTTTTGATGTTTTTGATGTTTTTGATGTTTTTGATGTTTTTGATGTTATTGATGTTTTTGATTTTATGATGTTTTTGATGTTTTGATTTTTTTGATTTTATGATGTTTTGATGTTTTATGTTTTTGATATTTTTGATGTTTTTGATGTTTTTGATGTTATTGATGTTTTTGATGTTTTTGATGTTTTTGATGTTTTTGATGTTTTTGATGTTTTTGATGTTTTTGTTGTTTTTGATGTGTTTGATGTTTTTGATTTTATAATGTTTTTAATGTTTTTGATGTTTTTGATTTTATGATGATTTTGATGTTTTTGATTTTTTTGATTTTATGATGTTTTGATATTTTATGTTTTTGATGTTTTTAATGTTTTTAATGTTTTTAATGTTTTTGATGTTTTTGATGTTTTTGATGTTTTTGATGTTTTTGATGTTTTTGATGTTTTTGATGTTTTTGATGTTTTTGATGTTTTTGATGTTTTTGATGTTTTTGATGTTTTTGATGTTTTTGATGTTTTTGATGTTTTTGATGTTTTTGATGTTTTGATGTTTTTGATGTTTTTGATGTTTTTGATGTTTTTGATGTTTTTGATGTCTTTGATGTTTTTGATGTTTTTGATGTTTTTGATGTTTTTGATGTTTTTGATGTTTTTGATGTTTTTGATGTTTTTGATGTTTTTGATGTTTTTGATGTTTTTGATGTTTTTGATGTTTTTGATGTTTTTGATGTTTTTGATGTTTTTGATGTTTTTGATGTTTTTGATGTTTTTGATGTTTTTGATGTTTTTGATGTTTTTGATGTTTTTGATGTTTTGATGTTTTTGCTGTTTTTGACGTTATTGTTGTTTTTGATTTTTTGATGGTTTTGATGTTTTTGATGTTTTTGATGTTATTGACGTTTTTGATGTTTTTGATGTTTTTTATGTTTTTGATGTTTTTGATGTTTTTGATGTTTTTAATGTTTTTAATGTTTTTGATGTTGTTGATGTTTTTTATATTTTTGATGTTTTTGATGTTTTTGTTGTTTTTGATGTGTTTGTGTTTTTGATGTTTTTGATGTTTTTGATGTTTTGATGTTTTTGATGTTTTTGATGTTTTTGATGTTTTTGATGTTTTTGATGTTTTTGATGTTTTTGATGTTTTTGATGTTTTTGATGTTTTGATGTTTTGATGTTTTTGATGTTTTTGATGTTTTTGATGTTTTTGATGTTTTTGATGTTTTTGATGTTTTTGATGTTTTTGATGTTTTTGATGTTTTTGATGTTTTTGATGTTTTTGATGTTTTTGATGTTTTGATGTTTTTGATGTTTTTGATGTTTTTGATGTTTTTGATGTTTTTGATGTTTTTGATGATGTTTTTGATGTTTTTGATGTTTTTGATGTTTTTGATGTTTTTGATGTTTTTGATGTTTTTGATGTTTTTGATGTTTTTGATGTTTTTGATGTTTTTGATGTTTTTGATGTGTTTGATGTTTTTGTTGTTTTTGATGTGTTTGATGTTTTTGATTTTATGATGTTTTTGATGTTTTTGATTTTATGATGTTTTTGATGTTTTGATTTTTTTGATTTTATGATGTTTTGATGTTTTATGTTTTTGATATTTTTGATGTTTTTGATGTTTTTGATGTTTTTGATGTTTTGATGTTTTTGATGTTTTTGATGTTTTTAATGTTTTTGATGTTTTTGATGTTTTTGATGTTTTTGTTGTTTTTGATGTGATTGGTGTTTTTGATTTTATAATGTTTTTGATGTTTTTGATTTTATGATTTTGATGTTTTTGATTTTATGATGTTTTGATATTTTATGTTTTTGATGTTTTTGATGTTTTTGATGTTTTTAATGTTTTTAATGTTTTTGATGTTTTTGATGTTTTTGATGTTTTCGATGTTTTTGATGTTTTTGATGTTATTGATATTTTTGATGTTTTTAATGTTTTTGATGTTTTTGATGGTTTTGATGTTTTTGATGTTTTTGATGTTTTTGATGGTTTTGATGTTTTGATGTTTTGATGTTTTTGATGTTTTTGATGTTTTGATGTTTTTGATGTTTTTGATGTTTTTGATGTTTTTGATGTTTTTGATGTTTTTGATGTTTTTGATGTTTTTGATGTTTTTGATGTTTTTGATGTTTTTGATGTTTTTGATTTTATGATGATTTTGATGTTTTTGATTTTTTTGATTTTATGATGTTTTGATATTTTATGTTTTTGATGTTTTTAATGTTTTTAATGTTTTTGATGTTTTTGATGTTTTTGATGTTTTTGATGTTTTTGATGTTTTTGATGTTTTTGATGTTTTTGATGTTTTTGATGTTTTTGATGTTTTTGATGTTTTTGATGTTTTTGATGTTTTTGATGTTTTGATGTTTTTGATGTTTTTGATGTTTTTGATGTTTTTGATGTTATTGATGTTTTTGATTTTATGATGTTTTTGATGTTTTGATTTTTTTGATTTTATGATGTTTTGATGTTTTATGTTTTTGATATTTTTGATGTTTTTGATGTTTTTGATGTTATTGATGTTTTTGATGTTGTTGATGTTTGTGATGTTTTTGATGTTTTTGTTGTTTTTGATGTGTTTGATGTTTTTGATGTGTTTGATGTTTTTGATTTTATAATGTTTTTGATGTTTTTGATGTTTTTGATTTTATGATGATTTTGATGTTTTTGATTTTTTTGATTTTATGATGTTTTGATATTTTATGTTTTTGATGTTGTTGATGTTTTTAATGTTTTTAATGTTTTTGATGTTTTTGATGTTTTTGATGTTTTCGATGTTTTTGATGTTTTTGATGTTGTTGATGTTTGTGATGTTTTTGATGTTTTTGTTGTTTTTGATGTGTTTGATGTTTTTGATGTGTTTGATGTTTTTGATTTTATAATGTTTTTGATGTTTTTGATTTTATGATGATTTTGATGTTTTTGATTTTTTTGATTTTATGATGTTTTGATATTTTATGTTTTTGATGTTTTTGATGTTTTTAATGTTTTTAATGTTTTTGATGTTTTTGATGTTTTTGATGTTTTTGATGTTTTTGATGTTTTTGATGTTTTTGATGTTTTTGATGTTTTTGATGTTGTTGATGTTTGTGATGTTTTTGATGTTTTTGTTGTTTTTGATGTGTTTGATGTTTTTGATGTGTTTGATGTTTTTGATTTTATAATGTTTTTGATGTTTTTGATTTTATGATGATTTTGATGTTTTTGATTTTTTTGATTTTATGATGTTTTGATATTTTATGTTTTTGATGTTGTTGATGTTTTTTTTTTTAATGTTTTTGATGTTTTTGATGTTTTTGATGTTTTTGATGTTTTTGATGTTTTTGATGTTTTTGATGTTTTGATGTTTTTGATGTTTTTGATGTTTTTGATGTTTTGATGTTTTTGATGTTTTGATGTTTTTGATGTTTTTGATGTTTTTGATGTTTTTGATGTTTTTGATGTTTTTGATGTTTTTGATGTTTTTGATGTTTTTGATGTTTTGATGTTTTTGATGTTTTTGATGTTTTTGATGTTTTTGATGTTTTTGATGTTTTTGATGTTTTTGATGTTTTTGATGTTTTTGATGTTTTTGATGTTTTTGATGTTTTTGATGTTTTTGATGTTTTTGATGTTTTTGATGTTTTTGATGTTTTTGATGTTTTTGATGTTTTTGATTTTATGATGATTTTGATGTTTTTGATTTTTTTGATTTTATGATGTTTTGATATTTTATGTTTTTGATGTTTTTGATGTTTTTGATGTTTTTGATGTTTTTGATGTTTTCGATGTTTTTGATGTTTTTGATGTTGTTGATGTTTGTGATGTTTTTGATGTTTTTGTTGTTTTTGATGTGTTTGATGTTTTTGATGTGTTTGATGTTTTTGATTTTATAATGTTTTTGATGTTTTTGATGTTTTTGATTTTATGATGATTTTGATGTTTTTGATTTTTTTGATTTTATGATGTTTTGATATTTTATGTTTTTGATGTTGTTGATGTTTTTAATGTTTTTAATGTTTTTGATGTTTTTGATTTTTTTTGATGTTTTTGATGTTTTTGATGTTGTTGATGTTTGTGATGTTTTTGATGTTTTTGTTGTTTTTGATGTGTTTGATGTTTTTGATGTTTTTGATGTTTTTGATTTTATAATGTTTTTGATGTTTTTGATTTTATGATGATTTTGATGTTTTTGATTTTTTTGATTTTATGATGTTTTGATATTTTATGTTTTTGATGTTGTTGATGTTTTTAATGTTTTTAATGTTTTTGATGTTTTTGATGTTTTTGATGTTTTCGATGTTTTTGATGTTTTTGATGTTTTTGATGTTATTGATGTTTTTGATGTTTTTGATGTTTTTGATGTTTTTGATGTTTTTGATGTTTTTGATGTTTTTGATGTTTTTGATGTTTTTGATGTTTTTGATGTTTTTGATGTTTTTGATGTTTTTGATGTTTTTGATGTTTTTGATGTTTTTTGATGTTTTGATGTTTTGTTTTTGATGTTTTTGATGTTTTTGATGTTTTGATGTTTTTGATGTTTTGATGTTTTGATGTTTTTGATGTTTTTGATGTTTTTGATGTTTTTGATGTTTTTGATGTTTTTGATGTTTTTGATGTTTTTGATGTTTTGATGTTTTTGATGTTTTTGATGTTTTTGATGTTTTTGATGTTTTTGATGTTTTTGATGTTTTTGATGTTTTTGATGTTTTTGATGTTTTTGATGTTTTTGATGTTTTTGATTTTATGATGATTTTGATGTTTTTGATTTTTTTGATTTTATGATGTTTTGATATTTTATGTTTTTGATGTTTTTAATGTTTTTAATGTTTTTGATGTTTTTGATGTTTTTGATGTTTTTGATGTTTTTGATGTTTTTGATGTTTTTGATGTTTTTGATGTTTTTGATGTTTTTGATGTTTTTGATGTTTTTGATGTTTTTGATGTTTTTGATGTTTTTGATGTTTTTGATGTTTTTGATGTTTTGTTTTTGATGTTTTTGATGTTTTGATGTTTTTGATGTTTTTGATGTTTTTGATGTTTTTGATGTTTTTGATGTTTTTGTGATGTTTTTGATGTTTTTGATGTTTTGATGTTTTTGATGTTTTTGATGTTTTTGATGTTTTTGATGTTTTTGATGTTATTGATGTTTTTGATTTTATGATGTTTTTGATGTTTTGATTTTTTTGATTTTATGATGTTTTGATGTTTTATGTTTTTGATATTTTTGATGTTTTTGATGTTTTTGATGTTATTGATGTTTTTGATGTTTTTAATGCTTTTGATGTTTTTGATGTTTTTGATGTTTTTGTTGTTTTTGATGTGTTTGATGTTTTTGATTTTATAATGTTTTTAATGTTTTTGATGTTTTTGATTTTATGATTATTTTGATGTTTTTGATTTTTTTGATTTTATGATGTTTTGATATTTTATGTTTTTGATGTTTTTAATGTTTTTAATGTTTTTAATGTTTTTGATTTTTTTGATTTTATGATGTTTTGATATTTTATGTTTTTGATGTTTTTAATGTTTTTAATGTTTTTGATGTTTTTGATGTTTTTGATGTTTTTGATGTTTTTGATGTTTTTGATGTTTTTGATGTTTTTGATGTTTTTGATGTTTTTGATGTTTTTGATGTTTTTGATGTTTTTGATGTTTTTGATGTTTTTGATGTTTTTGATGTTTTTGATGTTTTTGATGTTTTTGATGTTTTTGATGTTTTTGATTTTTTTGATGTTTTTGATGTTTTTTTTGATGTTTTTGATGTTTTTGATGTTTTTGATGTTTTTGATGTTTTTGATGTTTTTGATGTTTTTGATGTTTTGATGTTTTTGATGTTTTTGATGTTTTTGATGTTTTTGATGTTTTGATTTTTTGATTTTATGATGTTTTGATGTTTTTATGTTTTTGATGTTTTTGATGTTTTTGATGTTTTTGATGTTATTGATGTTTTTGATGTTTTTAATGCTTTTGATGTTTTTGATGTTTTTGATGTTTTTGTTGTTTTTGATGTGTTTGATGTTTTTGATTTTATAATGTTTTTAATGTTTTTGATGTTTTTGATTTTATGATGATTTTGATGTTTTTGATTTTTTTGATTTTATGATGTTTTGATATTTTATGTTTTTGATGTTTTTAATGTTTTTAATGTTTTTGATGTTTTTGATGTTTTTGATGTTTTTGATGTTTTTGATGTTTTTGATGTTTTTGATGTTTTTGATGTTTTTGATGTTTTTGATGTTTTTGATGTTTTTGATGTTTTTGATGTTTTTGATGTTTTGATGTTTTTGATGTTTTTGATGTTTTTGATGTTTTTGATGTTTTTGATGTTTTTGATGTTTTTGATGTTTTTGATGTTTTTGATGTTTTTGATGTTTTTGATGTTTTTGATGTTTTTGATGTTTTGATGTTTTTGATGTTTTGATGTTTTTGATGTTTTTGATGTTTTTGATGTTTTTGATGTTTTTGATGTTTTTGATGTTTTTGATGTTTTTGATGTTTTTGATGTTTTTGATGTTTTGATGTTTTTGCTGTTTTTGACGTTATTGTTGTTTTTGATTTTTTGATGGTTTTGATGTTTTTGATGTTTTTGATGTTATTGACTTTTTTGATGTTTTTGATGTTTTTTATGTTTTTTATGTTTTTGATGTTTTTAATGTTTTGAATGTTTTTGATGTTTTTGATGTTGTTGATGTTTTTTATATTTTTGATGTTTTTGATGTTTTTGATGTTTTTGTTGTTTTTGATGTGTTTGTGTTTTTGATGTTTTTGATGTTTT
This sequence comes from Drosophila pruinosa, assembly GCA_018150935.1. Taxonomy (NCBI): domain Eukaryota; kingdom Metazoa; phylum Arthropoda; class Insecta; order Diptera; family Drosophilidae; genus Drosophila; species Drosophila pruinosa. The sequence continues at coordinate 147,678 of JAECWR010000206.1, forward strand.
TGATGTTTTTGATGTTTTTGATGTTTTTGATGTTTTTGATGTTTTTGATGTTTTTGATGTTTTTGATGTAGTTGATGTTTTTGATGTTTTTGATGTTTTTGATGTTTTTAATGTTTTTGATGATTTTGATATTTTTGATGTTTTTGATGTTTTTGATGTTTTTGATGTTTTTGATGTTTTTGATGTTTTTGATGTTTTTGATGTTTTTGATGTTTTTGTTGTTTTTGATGTTTTTGATGTTTTTGATGTTTTTGATGTTTTTGATGTTTTTGATGTTTTTGATGTTTTTGATGTTTTTGATGTTTTTGATGTTTTTGATGTTTTTGATGTTATTGATGTTTTTGATGTGTTTGATGTTTTTGTTGTTTTTGATGTGTTTGATGTTTTTGATGTTATTGATGTTTTTGATTTTATGATGTTTTGATTTTTTTGATTTTATGATGTTTTGATGTTTTATGTTTTTGATATTTTTGATGTTTTTGATGTTTTTGATGTTATTGATGTTTTTGATGTTTTTGATGTTTTTAATGTTTTTGATGTTTTTGATGTTTTTGATGTTTTTGTTGTTTTTGATGTGTTTGATGTTTTTGATTTTATAATGTTTTTAATGTTTTTGATGTTTTTGATTTTATGATGATTTTGATGTTTTTGATTTTTTTGATTTTATGATGTTTTGATATTTTATGTTTTTGATGTTTTTAATGTTTTTAATGTTTTTAATGTTTTTGATGTTTTTGATGTTTTTGATGTTTTCGATGTTTTTGATGTTTTTGATGTTTTTGATGTTTTTGATGTTTTTGATGTTTTTGATGTTTTTGATGTTTTTGATGTTTTTGATGTTTTTGATGTTTTGATGTTTTTGATGTTTTTGATGTTTTTGATGTTTTGATGTTTTTGATGTTTTTGATGTTTTTGATGTTTTTGATGTTTTGATGTTTTTGATGTTTTTGATGTTTTTGATGTTTTTGATGTTTTTGATGTTTTTGATGTTTTTGATGTTTTTGATGTTTTTGATGTTTTTGATGTTTTTGATGTTTTTGATGTTTTTGATGTTTTTGATGTTTTTGATGTTTTTGATGTTATTGATGTTTTTGATGTTTTTGATGTTTTTGATGTTTTTGATGTTTTTGATGTTTTTGATGTTTTTGATGTTTTGATGTTTTTGCTGTTTTTGACGTTATTGTTGTTTTTGATTTTTTGATGGTTTTGATGTTTTTGATGTTTTTGATTTTATTGACTTTTTTGATGTTTTTGATGTTTTTTATGTTTTTGATGTTTTTGATGTTTTTAATGTCTTTAATGTTTTTGATGTTTTTGATGTTGTTGATGTTTTTTATATTTTTGATGTTTTTGATGTTTTTGATGTTTTTGTTGTTTTTGATGTTTTTGATGTGTTTGATGTTTTTGTTGTTTTTGATGTGTTTGATGTTTTTGATTTTATGATGTTTTTAATGTTTTTTATGTTTTTGATGTTTTTGATGTTTTGATGTTTTTGATGTTTTTGATGTTTTTGATGTTTTTAATGTTTTTAATGTTTTTGATGTTTTTGATGTTGTTGATGTTTTTGATGTTTTTGATGTTTTTGATGTTTTTGATGTTTTTGATGTTTTTGATGTAGTTGATGTTTTTGATGTTTTTGATGTTTTTGATGTTTTTGATGTTTTTGATGTTTTTGATGATTTTGATATTTTTGATATTTTTGATGTTTTTGATGTTTTTGATGTTTTTGATGTTTTTGATGTTTTTGATGTTTTTGATGTTTTTGATGTTTTTGATGTTTTTGATGTTTTTGATGTTTTTGATGTTTTTGATGTTTTTGATGTTTTTGATGTTTTTGATGTTTTTGATGTTTTTGATGTGTTTGATGTTTTTGTTGTTTTTGATGTGTTTGATGTTTTTGATTTTATGATGTTTTTGATGTTTTTGATTTTATGATGTTTTTGATGTTTTGATTTTTTTCATTTTATGATGTTTTGATATTTTATGTTTTTGATATTTTTGATGTTTTTGATGTTATTGATGTTTTTGATGTTTTTGATGTTTTTAATGTTTTTGATGTTTTTGATGTTTTTGATGTTTTTGTTGTTTGTGATGTGATTGGTGTTTTTGATTTTATAATGTTTTTGATGTTTTTGATGTTTTTGATGTTTTTGATTTTATGATTTTGATTTTTTTGATTTTATGATGTTTTGATATTTTATGTTTTTGATGTTTTTGATGTTTTTGATGTTTTTAATGTTTTTAATGTTTTTGATGTTTTTGATGTTTTTGATGTTTTCGATGTTTTTGATGTTTTTGATGTTATTGATATTTTTGATGTTTTTAATGTTTTTGATGGTTTTGATGTTTTTGATGTTTTTGATGTTTTTGATGGTTTTGATGTTTTGATGTTTTTGATGTTTTTGATGTTTTTGATGTTTTGATGTTTTTGATGTTTTTGATGTTTTTGATGTTTTTGATGTTTTTGATGTTTTTGATGTTTTTGATGTTTTTGATGTTTTTGATGTTTTTGATGTTTTTGATGTTTTTGATGTTTTTGATGTTTTTGATGTTTTTGATGTTTTTGATGTTTTGATGTTTTTGATGTTTTTGATGTTTTTGATGTTTTTGATGTTTTTGATGTTTTTGATGTTTTTGATGTTATTGATGTTTTTGATTTTATGATGTTTTTGATGTTTTGATTTTTTTGATTTTATGATGTTTTGATGTTTTATGTTTTTGATATTTTTGATGTTTTTGATGTTTTTGATGTTATTGATGTTTTTGATGTTGTTGATGTTTGTGATGTTTTTGATGTTTTTGTTGTTTTTGATGTGTTTGATGTTTTTGATGTGTTTGATGTTTTTGATTTTATAATGTTTTTGATGTTTTTGATGTTTTTGATTTTATGATGATTTTGATGTTTTTGATTTTTTTGATTTTATGATGTTTTGATATTTTATGTTTTTGATGTTGTTGATGTTTTTAATGTTTTTAATGTTTTTGATGTTTTTAATGTTTTTGATGTTTTCGATGTTTTTGATGTTTTTGATGTTGTTGATGTTTGTGATGTTTTTGATGTTTTTGTTGTTTTTGATGTGTTTGATGTTTTTGATGTGTTTGATGTTTTTGATTTTATATTGTTTTTGATGTTTTTGATGTTTTTGATTTTATGATGATTTTGATGTTTTTGATTTTTTTGATTTTATGATGTTTTGATATTTTATGTTTTTGATGTTGTTGATGTTTTTAATGTTTTTAATGTTTTTGATGTTTTTGATGTTTTTGATGTTTTTGATGTTTTTGATGTTTTTGATGTTTTTGATGTTTTTGATGTTTGTGATGTTTTTGATGTTTTTGTTGTTTTTGATGTGTTTGATGTTTTTGATGTGTTTGATGTTTTTGATTTTATAATGTTTTTGATGTTTTTGATTTTATGATGATTTTGATGTTTTTGATTTTTTTGATTTTTTTGATTTTATGATGTTTTGATATTTTATGTTTTTGATGTTGTTGATGTTTTTAATGTTTTTGATGTTTTTGATGTTTTTGATGTTTTCGATGTTTTTGATGTTTTTGATGTTTTTGATGTTATTGATGTTTTTGATGTTTTTGATGTTTTTGATGTTTTGATGTTTTTGATGTTTTTGATGTTTTTGATGTCTTTGATGTTTTTGATGTTTTGATGTTTTCAATGTTTTTGATGTTTTTGATGTTTTTGATGTTTTTGATGTTTTTGATGTTTTTGATGTTTTTGATGTTTTTGATGTTTTTGATGTTTTTGATGTTTTTGATGTTTTTGATTTTATGATGATTTTGATGTTTTTCTTATGTTTTTGATATTTTTGATGTTTTTGATGTTTTTGATGTTATTGATGTTTTTGATGTTTTTGATGTTTTTAATGTTTTTGATGTTTTTGATGTTTTTGATGTTTTTGTTGTTTTTGATGTGTTTGATGTTTTTGATTTTATAATGTTTTTAATGTTTTTGATGTTTTTGATTTTATGATGATTTTGATGTTTTTGATGTTTTTGATGTTTTTGATGATTTTGATGTTTTTGATATTTTTGATGTTTTTCATGTTTTTCATGTTTTTGATGTTTGTGATGTTTTTGATGTTTTTGATGTTTTTGATGTTTTTGATGTTTTTGATGTTTTTGATGTTGTTGATGTTTGTGATGTTTTTGATGTTTTTGTTGTTTTTGATGTGTTTGATGTTTTTGATGTGTTTGATGTTTTTGATTTTATAATGTTTTTGATGTTTTTGATGTTTTTGATGTTTTTGATGTTTTTGATTTTATGATGATTTTGATGTTTTTGATTTTTTTGATTTTATGATGTTTTGATATTTTATGTTTTTGATGTTGTTGATGTTTTTAGTGTTTTTGATGTTTTTGATGTTTTTGATGTTTTCGATGTTTTTGATGTTTTTGATGTTATTGATGTTTTTGATGTTTTTGATGTTTTTGATGTTTTTGATGTTTTTGATGTTTTTGATGTTTTGATGTTTTTGATGTTTTTGATGTTTTTGATGTTTTTGATGTTTTTGATGTTTTTGATGTTTTTGATGTTTTTGATGTTTTTGATGTTTTGATGTTTTTGATGTTTTTGATGTTTTTGATGTTTTTGATGTTTTGATGTTTTGATGTTTTTGATGTTTTTGATGTTTTTGATGTTTTCAATATTTTTGATGTTTTTGATGTTTTTGATGTTTTTGATGTTTTTGATGTTTTTGATGTTTTTGATGTTTTTGATGTTTTTGATGTTTTTGTTGTTTTTGATGTGTTTGATGTTTTTGATTTTATGATGTTTTTGATGTTTTTGATGTTTTTGATGTTTTTGATGTTTTTGATGTTTTTGATGTTTTTGATGTTTTTGATGTTTTTGATGTTTTTGATGTTTTGATGTTTTTGATGTTTTTGATGTTTTTGATGTTTTGATGTTTTTGATGTTTTTGATGTTTTTGATGTTTTTGATGTTTTTGATGTTTTTGATGTTTTTGATGTTATTGATGTTTTTGATTTTATGATGTTTTTGATGTTTTGATTTTTTTGATTTCATGATGTTTTGATGTTTTATGTTTTTGATATTTTTGATGTTTTTGATGTTTTTGATGTTATTGATGTTTTTGATGTTTTTGATGTTTTTGATGTTTTTGATGTTTTTGATGTTTTCGATGTTTTTGATGTTATTGATGTTTTTGATGTTTTTGATGTTTTTGATGTTTTTGATGTTTTGATGTTTTTGATGTTTTTGATGTTTTTGATGTTTTTGATGTTTTTGATGTTTTTGATGTTTTTGATGTTTTTGATGTTTTGATGTTTTGATGTTTTGATGTTTTTGATGTTTTTGATGTTTTTGATGTTTTGTTGTTTTTGATGTTTTGATGTTTTTGATGTTTTTGATGTTTTTGATGTTTTTGATGTTTTTGATGTTTTTGATGTTTTGATGTTTTTGATGTTTTTGATGTTTTTGATGTTTTTGATGTTTTTGATGTTTTTGATGTTTTTGATGTTTTTGATGTTTTTGATGTTTTTGATGTTTTTGATGTTTTTGATGTTTTTGATGTTTTTGATGTTTTTGATGTTTTTGATGTTTTTGATGTTTTTGATGTTTTTGATGTTTTTGATGTTTTTGATGTTTTTGATGTTTTTGATGTTTTTGCTGTTTTTGACGTTATTGTTGTTTTTGATTTTTTGATGGTTTTGATGTTTTTGATGTTATTGACTTTTTTGATGTTTTTGATGTTTTTGATGTTTTTAATGTTTTTAATGTTGTTGATGTTTTTTATATTTTTGATGTTTTTGATGTTTTTGATGTTTTTGATGTTTTTGTTGTTTTTGATGTGTTTGTGTTTTTGATGTTTTTGATGTTTTTGATGTTTTTGATGTTTTTGATGTTTTTGATGTTTTTGATGTTTTTGATGTTTTTGATGTTTTTGATGTAGTTGATGTTTTTGATGTTTTTGATGTTTTTGATGTTTTTGATGATTTTGATATTTTTGATATTTTTGATGTTTTTGATGTTTTTGATGTTTTTCATGTTTTTGATGTTTTTGATGTTTTTGATGTTTTTGATGTTTTTGATGTTTTTGATGTTTTTGATGTTTTTGTTGTTTTTGATGTGTTTGATGTTTTTGTTGTTTTTGATGTGTTTGATGTTTTTGATTTTATGATGTTTTTGATGTTTTTGATTTTATGATGTTTTTGATGTTTTGATTTTTTTGATTTTATGATGTTTTGATGTTTTATGTTTTTGATGTTTTTAATGTTTTTGATGTTTTTGATGTTTTTGATGTTTTTGATATTTTTGATATTTTTGATGTTTTTGATGTTTTTGATGTTTTTCATGTTTTTGATGTTTTTGATGTTTTTGATGTTTTTGATGTTTTTGATGTTTTTGATGTTTTTGATGTTTTTGTTGTTTTTGATGTGTTTGATGTTTTTGTTGTTTTTGATGTGTTTGATGTTTTTGATGTTTTTGATGTTTTTCATGTTTTTGATGTTTTTGATGTTATTGATGTTTTTGATGTTTTTGATGTTTTTAATGTTTTTAATGTTTTTGATGTTTTTGATGTTTTTGATGTTTTCGATGTTTTTGATGTTTTTGATGTTATTGATATTTTTGATGTTTTTAATGTTTTTGATGTTTTTGATGTTTTTGATGGTTTTGATGTTTTTGATGTTTTTGATGTTTTTGATGGTTTTGATGTTTTGATGTTTTTGATGTTTTTGATGTTTTTGATGTTTTTGATGTTTTTGATGTTTTTGATGTTTTTGATGTTTTTGATGTTTTTGATTTTATGATGATTTTGATGTTTTTGATTTTTTTGATTTTATGATGTTTTGATATTTTATGTTTTTGATGTTTTTAATGTTTTTAATGTTTTTGATGTTTTTGATGTTTTTGATGTTTTTGATGTTTTTGATGTTTTTGATGTTTTTGATGTTTTTGATGTTTTTGATGTTTTTGATGTTTTTGATGTTTTGATGTTTTTGATGTTTTTGATGTTTTTGATGTTATTGATGTTTTTGATTTTATGATGTTTTTGATGTTTTGATTTTTTTGATTTTATGATGTTTTGATGTTTTATGTTTTTGATATTTTTGATGTTTTTGATGTTTTTGATGTTTTTGATGTTATTGATGTTTTTGATGTTTTTGATGTTTTTAATGTTTTTGATGTTTTTGATGTTTTTGATGTTTTTGATGTTTTTGTTGTTTTTGATGTGTTTGATGTTTTTGATTTTATAATGTTTTTAATGTTTTTGATGTTTTTGATTTTATGATGATTTTGATGTTTTTGATTTTTTTGATTTTATGACGTTTTGATATTTTATGTTTTTGATGTTTTTAATGTTTTTGATGTTTTTGATGTTTTTGATGTTTTCGATGTTTTTGATGTTTTTGATGTTATTGATGTTATTGATGTTTTTGATGTTTTTGATGTTTTTGATGTTTTTGATGTTTTTGATGTTTTTGATGTTTTTGATGTTTTTGATGTTTTTGATGTTTTTGATGTTTTTGATGTTTTTGTTGTTTTTGATGTGATTGGTGTTTTTGATTTTATAATGTTTTTGATGTTTTTGATTTTATGATTTTGATGTTTTTGATTTTTTTGATTTTATGATGTTTTGATATTTTATGTTTTTGATGTTTTTGATGTTTTTGATGTTTTTGATGTTTTTGATGTTTTTGATGTTTTTAATGTTTTTAATGTTTTTGATGTTTTTGATGTTTTTGATGTTTTCGATGTTTTTGATGTTTTTGATGTTATTGATATTTTTGATGTTTTTAATGTTTTTGATGTTTTTGATGGTTTTGATGTTTTTGATGTTTTTGATGTTTTTGATGGTTTTGATGTTTTGATGTTTTTGATGTTTTTGATGTTTTGATGTTTTTGATGTTTTTGATGTTTTTGATGTTTTTGATGTTTTTGATGTTTTTGATGTTTTTGATGTTTTTGATGTTTTTGATGTTTTTGATGTTTTTGATGTTTTTGATGTTTTTGATGTTTTTGATCTTTTTGATTTTATGATGATTTTGATGTTTTTGATTTTTTTGATTTTATGATGTTTTGATATTTTATGTTTTTGATGTTTTTAATGTTATTAATGTTTTTGATGTTTTTGATGTTTTTAATGTTTTTGATGTTTTTGATGTTTTTGATGTTATTGATATTTTTGATGTTTTTAATGTTTTTGATGTTTTTGATTCTTTTGATGTTTTTGATGTTTTTGATTGTTTTGATGTTTTGATGTTTTTGATGTTTTTGATGTTTTCGATGTTTTTGATGTTTTTGATGTTATTGATGTTATTGATGTTTTTGATGTTTTTGATGTTTTTGATGTTTTTGATGTTTTTGATGTTTTTGATGTTTTTGATGTTTTTGATGTTTTTGATGTTTTTGATGTTTTTGATGTTTTTGATGTTTTTGATGTTTTTGATGTTTTTGATGTTTTTGATGTTTTTGATGTCTTTGATGTTTTTGATGTTTTTGATGTTTTTGATGTTTTTGATGTTTTTGATGTTTTTGATTTTTTTGATGTTTTTGATGTTTTTGATGTTTTTGATGTTTTTGATGTTTTTGATGTTTTTGATGTTTTTGATGTTTTTGATGTTTTTGATGTTTTTGATGTTTTTGATGTTTTTGATGTTTTTGATGTTTTTGATGTTTTTTGATGTTATTATTGTTTTTGATTTTTTGATGGTTTTGATGTTTTTCATGTTATTGACTTTTTTGACTTTTTTGATGTTTGTTGTTTTTGATGTTTTTAATGTATTTAATGTTTTTGATGTTTTTGATGTTTTTGATGTTTTTTATATTTTTGATGTTTTTGATGTTTTTGATGTTTTTGTTGTTTTTGATGTGTTTGATGTTTTTGATGTTTTTGATTTTATGATGTTTTTGATGTTTTTGATGCTTTTGATGTTTTTGATTTTTTGATGTTTTTGATGTTTTTGATGTTTTTGATGTTTTTGATGTTTTTGATGTTTTTGATGTTTTTGATGATTTTGATGTTTTTGATCTTTTCGATGTTTTTGATGTTTTTGATGTATTTGATGTTTTTGATGTTTTTGATGTTTTTGATGTTTTTGATGTTTTTGATGTTTTTGGTGTTTTTGATGTTTTTGATGTTTTTGATGTTTTTGATGCTTTTGATGTTTTTGATGTTTTTGATCTTCTTGATGTTTTTGAAGTTATTGACTTTTTTGACTTTTTTGATGTTTGTTGATGTTTTGATGTTTTTGATGTTTTTGATGTTTTTGATTTTTTTGATGTTTTGATGTTTTTGATGTTTTTGATGTTTTTGATGTTTTTGATGTTTTTGATGTTTTTGATGTTTTTGATGTTTTTGATGTTTTTGATGTTTTTGATTTTTTTGATGTTTTTGATTTTTTTGATGTTTTGATGTTTTTGATGTTTTTGATGTTTGTGATGTTTTTGATGTTTTTGATGTTTTGATGTTTTGATGTTTTTGATGTTTTTGATGTTTTGATGTTTTGATGTTTTTGATGTTTTTGATGTTTTTGATGTTTTTGATGTTTTTGATGTTTTTGATGTTTTTGATGTTTTTGATGTTTTTGATGTTTTTGATGTTTTTGATGTTTTTGATGTTTTTGATGTTTTTGATGTTTTTGATGTTTTTGATGTTTTTGATGTTTTTGATGTTTGTGATGTTTTGATGTTTTTGATGTTTTGATGTTTTGATGTTTTTGATGTTTTTGATGTTTTTGATGTTTTTGATGTTTTTGATGTTTTTGATGTTTTGATGTTTTTGATGTTTTTGATGTTTTTGATGTTTTTGATGTTTTTGATGTTTTTGATGTTTTGATGTTTTTGATGTTTTTATGTTTTTGATGTTTTTGATATTTTGATGTTTTTTCTGTTTTTCTTCTGTTTTTCTTCTTTTGATGTTTTTGATGTTTTTGATGTTTTTGATGTTTTTGATGTTTTTGATGTTTTGATGTTTTGATGTTTTTGATGTTTTTGATGTTTTTGATGTTTTTGATGTTTTTGATGTTTTTGATGTTTTTGATGTTTTGATGTTTTGATGTTTTTGATGTTTTTGATGTTTTTGATTTTTTTGATGTTTTTGATTTTTTGATGTTTTTGATGTTTTTGATGTTTTTGATGTTTTTGATGTTTTTGATGTTTTTGATGTTTTTGATGTTTTTGATGTTTTTGATGTTTTTGATGTTTTTGATGTTTTTGATGTTTTTGATGTTTTTGTTGTTTTTGAAGTGTTTGATATTTTTGATTTTATGATGTTTTGATGTTTTTGATGTTTTTTAACGTTTTTGATGTTATTGATGATTTTGATGTTTTTGATATTTTTGATGTTTTTCATGTTTTTGATGTTTGTGATGTTTTTGATGTTTTTGATGTTTTTGATGTTTTTGATGTTGTTGATGTTAGTGATGTTTTTGATGTTTTTGTTGTTTTTGATGTGTTTGATGTTTTTGATGTGTTTGATGTTTTTGATTTTATAATGTTTTTGATGTTTTTGATGTTTTTGATTTTATGATGATTTTGATGTTTTTGATTTTTTTGATTTTATGATGTTTTGATATTTTATGTTTTTGATGTTTTTGATGTTTTTGATGTTTTTGATGTTTTTAATGTTATTAATGTTTTTGATGTTTTTGATGTTTTTGATGTTTTCGATGTTTTTGATGTTTTTGATGTTATTGATATTTTTGATGTTTTTGATGTTTTTGATGGTTTTGATGTTTTTGATGTTTTTGATGTTTTTGATGGTTTTGATGTTTTGATGTTTTTGATGTTTTTGATGTTTTCGATGTTTTTGATGTTTTTGATGTTATTGATGTTATTGATGTTTTTGATGTTTTTGATGTTTTTGATGTTTTTGATGTTTTTGATGTTTTTGATGTTTTTGATGTTTTTGATGTTTTTGATGTTTTTGATGTTTTTGATGTTTTTGATGTTTTTGATGTTTTTGATGTTTTGATGTTTTGATGTTTTTGATGTTTTTGATGTCTTTGATGTTTTTGATGTTTTTGATGTTTTTGATGTTTTTGATGTTTTTGATGTTTTTGATGTTTTTGATGTTTTTGATGTTTTTGATGTTTTTGATGTTTTTGATGTTTTTGATGTTTTTGATGCTTTTGATGTTATTGATGTTTTTGATGTTTTTGAAGTTTTTGATGTTTTTGATGTTTTTGATGTTTTTGATGTTTTTTGATGTTATTGTTGTTTTTGATTTTTTGATGGTTTTGATGTTTTTGATGTTATTGACTTTTTTGACTTTTTTGATGTTTGTTGTTTTTGATGTTTTTAATGTATTTAATGTTTTTGATGTTTTTGATGTTTTTGATGTTTTTGATGTTTTTGATGTTTTTGATGTTTTTTATATATTTGATGTTTTTGATGTTTTTGATGTTTTTGTTGTTTTTGATGTGTTTGATGTTTTTGATGTTTTTGATTTTATGATGTTTTTGATGTTTTTGATGCTTTTGATGTTTTTGATTTTTTGATGTTTTTGATGTTTTTGATGTTTTTGATGTTTTTGATGTTTTTGATGTTTTTGATGTTTTTGATCTTTTCGATGTTTTTGATGTTTTTGATGTATTTGATGTTTTTGATGTTTTTGATGTTTTTGATGTTTTTGATGTTTTCGATGTTTTTGATGTTTTTGGTGTTTTTGGTGTTTTTGATGTTTTTGATGTTTTTGATGTTTTTGATGCTTTTGATGTTTTTGATGTTTTTGATGTTCTTGATGTTTTTGAAGTTATTGACTTTTTTGACTTTTTTGATGTTTGTTGATGTTTTGATGTTTTTGATGTTTGTGATTTTTTTGATGTTTTGATGTTTTGATGTTTTTGATGTTTTTGATGTTTTTTATGTTTTTGATGTTTTTGATGTTTTTGATGTTTTTGATGTTTTTGATGTTTTTGATGTTTTTGATGTTTTTGATGTTTTTGATGTTTTTGATGTTTTTGATGTTTTTGATGTTTTTAATGTTTTTAATGTTTTTGATGTTTTTGATGTTTTTGATGTTTTTGATGTTTTTGATGTTTTTGATGTTTTGATGTTTTTGATGTTTTGATGTTTTTGATGTTTTTGATGTTTGTGATGTTTTGATGTTTTGATGTTTTTGATGTTTTGATGTTTTGATGTTTTTTTGATGTTTTTGATGTTTTTGATGTTTTGATGTTTTGATGTTTTTGATGTTTTTGATGTTTTGATGTTTTTGATGTTTTTGATGTTTTTGATGTTTTTGATGTTTTGATGTTTTTGATGTTTTTGATGTTTTTGATGTTTTTGATGTTTTCGATGTTTTTGATGTTTTTGATGTTATTGATGTTATTGATGTTTTTGATGTTTTTGATGTTTTTGATGTTTTTGATGTTTTTGATGTTTTTGATGTTTTGATGTTTTTGATGTTTTTGATGTTTTTGATGTTTTCGATGTTTTTGATGTTTTTGATGTTATTGATATTTTTGATGTTTTTGATGTTTTTGATGGTTTTGATGTTTTTGATGTTTTTGATGTTTTTGATGGTTTTGATGTTTTGATGTTTTTGATGTTTTTGATGTTTTCGATGTTTTTGATGTTTTTGATGTTTTTGATGTTATTGATGTTTTTGATGTTTTTGATGTTTTGATGTTTTTGATGTTTTGATGTTTTTGATGTTTTGATGTTTTGATGTTTTTGATGTTTTTGATGTTTTTGATGTTTTGATGTTTTTGATGTTTTTGATGTTTTTGATGTTTTGATGTTTTGATGTTTTTGATGTTTTTGATGTTTTGATGTTTTTGATGTTTTGATGTTTTTGATGTTTTTGATGTTTTTGATGTTTTTGATGTTTTTGATGTTTTTGATGTTTTTGATGTTTTTGATGTTTTTGATGCTTTTGATGTTAGTGATGTTTTTGATGTTTTTGAAGTTTTTGATGTTTTTAATGTTTTTGATGTTTTTGATGTTTTTTGATGTTATTGTTGTTTTTGATTTTTTGATGGTTTTGATGTTTTTGATGTTATTGACTTTTTTGATTTTTTGATGTTTGTTGTTTTTGATGTTTTTAATGTATTTAATGTTTTTGATGTTTTTGATGTTTTTGATGTTTTTGATGTTTTTGATGTTTTTGATGTTTTTATATTTTTGATGTTTTTGATGTTTTTGATGTTTTTGTTGTTTTTGATGTGTTTGATGTTTTTGATGTTTTTGATTTTATGATGTTTTTGATGTTTTTGATGCTTTTGATGTTTTTGATTTTTTGATGTTTTTGATGTTTTGATGTTTTTGATGTTTTGATGTTTTTGATGTTTTTGATGTTTTTGATGTTTTTGATGTTTTTGATGTTTTTGATGTTTTTGATGTTTTTGATGTTTTTGATGTTTTTGATGTTTTTGATGTTTTTGATGTTTTTGGTGTTTTTGGTGTTTTTGATGTTTTGATGTTTTTGATGTTTTTGATGCTTTTGATGTTTTTGATGTTTTTGATGTTCTTGATGTTTTTGAAGTTATTGACTTTTTTGACTTTTTTGATGTTTGTTGATGTTTTGATGTTTTTGATGTTTGTGATTTTTTTGATGTTTTGATGTTTTGATGTTTTTGATGTTTTTGATGTTTTTTATGTTTTGATGTTTTTGATGTTTTTGATGTTTTTGATGTTTTTGATGTTTTTGATGTTTTTGATGTTTTTGATGTTTTTGATGTTTTTGATGTTTTTGATGTTTTTAATGTTTTTAATGTTTTTGATGTTTTTGATGTTTTTGATGTTTTTGATGTTTTTGATGTTTGTGATGTTTTTGATGTTTTTGATGTTTTGATGTTTTGATGTTTGTTTTGATGTTTTTGATGTTTTTGATGTTTTTGATGTTTTGATGTTTTTGATGTTTTTGATGTTTTGATGTTTTTGATGTTTTTGATGTTTTTGATGTTTTTGATGTTTTGATGTTTTTGATGTTTTGATGTTTTTGATGTTTTTGATGTTTTTGATGTTTTTGATGTTTTTGATGTTTTTGATGTTTTGATGTTTTTGATGTTTTTGATGTTTTTGATGTTTTTGATGTTTTTGATGTTTTTGATGTTTTTGATGTTTTTGATGTTTTTGATGTTTTTGATGTTTTTGATGTTTTTGATGTTTTTGGTGTTTTTGGTTTTTTTGATGTTTTTGATGTTTTTGATGTTTTTGATATTTTGATGTTTTTTCTGTTTTTCTTCTGTTTTTCTTCTTTTGATATTTTTGATGTTTTTGATGTTTTTGATGTTTTTGATGTTTTGATGTTTTTGATGTTTTTGATGTTTTGATTTTTTTGATGTTTTTGATTTTTTTGATGTTTTTGATGTTTTTGATGTTTTTGATGTTTTTGATGTTTTTGATGTTTTTGATGTTTTTGATGTTTTTGATGTTTTTGTTGTTTTTGAAGTGTTTGATATTTTTGATTTTATGATGTTTTGATGTTTTTGATGTTTTTTAACGTTTTTGATGTTTTTGATGTTTTTGATGTTTTTGATGTTTTTGATGTTTTTGATGTTTTTGATGTTTTTGATGTTTTTGATGTTTTTGATGTTTTTGATGTTTTTGATGTTTTTGATGTTTTTGTTGTTTTTGATGTGATTGGTGTTTTTGATTTTATAATGTTTTTGATGTTTTTGATGTTTTTGATTTTATGATTTTGATGTTTTTGATTTTTTTGATTTTATGATGTTTTGATATTTTATGTTTTTGATGTTTCTGATGTTTTTGATGTTTTTGATGTTTTTGATGTTTTTAATGTTTTTAATGTTTTTGATGTTTTTGATGTTTTTGATGTTTTCGATGTTTTTGATGTTTTTGATGTTATTGATATTTTTGATGTTTTTAATGTTTTTGATGTTTTTGATGGTTTTGATGTTTTTGATGTTTTTGATGTTTTTGATGGTTTTGATGTTTTGATGTTTTTGATGTTTTTGATGTTTTGATGTTTTTGATGTTTTTGATGTTTTTGATGTTTTTGATGTTTTTGATGTTTTTGATGTTTTTGATGTTTTTGATGTTTTTGATGTTTTTGATGTTTTTGATCTTTTTGATTTTATGATGATTTTGATGTTTTTGATTTTTTTGATTTTATGATGTTTTGATATTTTATGTTTTTGATGTTTTTAATGTTTTTAATGTTTTTGATGTTTTTGATGTTTTTGATGTTTTGATGTTTTTGATGTTTTTGATGTTTTTGATGTTTTTGATGTTTTTGATGTTTTTGATGTTTTGATGTTTTTGATGTTTTGATGTTTTTGATGTTTTTGATGTTTTTGATGTTTTTGATGTTTTTTGATGTTTTTGATGTTTTGATGTTTTTGATGTTTTTGATGTTTTTGATGTTTTGATGTTTTTGATGTTTTTGATGTTTTTGATGTTTTTGATGTTTTTTGATGCTTTTGATGTTTTTGATGTTTTGATGTTTTTGATGTTTTTGATGTTTTTGATGTTTTTGATGTTTTGATGTTTTGATGTTTTTGATGTTTTGATGTTTTGATGTTTTTGATGTTTTTAATGTTTTTAATGTTTTTGATGTTTTTGATGTTTTTGATGTTTTTGATGTTATTGATATTTTTGATGTTTTTAATGTTTTTGATGTTTTGATTCTTTTGATGTTTTTGATGTTTTTGATGGTTTTGATGTTTTGATGTTTTTGATGTTTTTGATGTTTTCTATGTTTTTGATGTTTTTGATGTTATTGATGTTTTGATGTTTTTGATGTTTTTGATGTTTTTGATGTTTTTGATGTTTTTGATGTTTTGATGTTTTTGATGTTTTTGATGTTTTTGATGTTTTTGATGTTTTTGATGTTTTTGATGTTTTTGATGTTTTTGATGTTTTTGATGTTTTTGATGTTTTTGATGTTTTTGATGTTTTTGATGTTTTTGATGTTTTTGATGTTTTTGATGTTTTTGATGTTTTTGATGTCTTTGATGTTTTGATGTTTTTGATGTTTTTGATGTTTTTGATGTTTTTGATGTTTTTGATGTTTTTGATGTTTTTGATGTTTTTGATGTTTTTGATGTTTTTGATGTTTTTGATGTTTTTGATGTTTTTGATGTTTTTGATGTTTTTGATGTTTTTGATGTTTTTGATGTTATTGATGTTTTTGATGTTTTTGATGTTTTTTGATGTTATTGTTGTTTTTGATTTTTTGATGGTTTTGATGTTTTTCATGTTATTGACTTTTTTGACTTTTTTGATGTTTGTTGTTTTTGATGTTTTTAATGTATTTAATGTTTTTGATGTTTTTGATGTTTTTGATGTTTTTTATATTTTTGATGTTTTTGATGTTTTTGATGTTTTTGTTGTTTTTTATGTGTTTGATGTTTTTGATGTTTTTGATTTTATGATGTTTTTGATGTTTTTGATGCTTTTGATGTTTTTGATTTTTTGATGTTTTTGATGTTTTTGATGTTTTTGATGTTTTTGATGTTTTTGATGTTTTTGATGTTTTTGATGTTTTTGATGTTTTTGATGTTTTTGATGTTTTTGATGTTTTTGATGTTTTTGATCTTTTCGATGTTTTTGATGTTTTTGATGTATTTGATGTTTTTGATGTTTTTGATGTTTTTGATGTTTTTGATGTTTTTGATGTTTTTGATGTTTTTGGTGTTTTTGATGTTTTTGATGTTTTTGATGTTTTTGATGCTTTTGATGTTTTTGATGTTTTTGATGTTCTTGATGTTTTTGAAGTTATTGACTTTTTTGACTTTTTTGATGTTTGTTGATGTTTTGATGTTTTTGATGTTTTGATGTTTTTGATGTTTTTGATTTTTTTGATGTTTTGATGTTTTTGATGTTTTTGATGTTTTTGATGTTTTTGATGTTTTTGATGTTTTTGATGTTTTTGATGTTTTTGATGTTTTTGATGTTTTTGATGTTTTTGATGTTTTTGATTTTTTTGATGTTTTTGATTTTTTTGATGTTTTGATGTTTTTGATGTTTTTGATGTTTTTGATGTTTATGATGTTTTTGATGTTTTTGATGTTTTTGATGTTTTTGATGTTTTTGATGTTTTTGATGTTTTTGATGTTTTGATGTTTTTGATGTTTTTGATGTTTTTGATGTTTTTGATGTTTTTGATGTTCTTGATGTTTTTGAAGTTATTGACTTTTTTGACTTTTTTGATGTTTGTTGATGTTTTGATGTTTTTGATGTTTTTGATGTTTTTGATTTTTTTGATGTTTTGATGTTTTTGATGTTTTTGATGTTTTTGATGTTTTTGATGTTTTTGATGTTTTTGATGTTTTTGATTTTTTTGATGTTTTTGATTTTTTTGATGTTTTGATGTTTTTGATGTTTTTGATGTTTTTGATGTTTTTGATGTTTGTGATGTTTTGATGTTTTTGATGTTTTTGATGTTTTTGATGTTTTTGATGTTTTTGATGTTTTGATGTTTTTGATTTTTGATGTTTTTGATGTTTTTGATGTTTTTGATGTTTTTGATGTTTTTGATGTTTTTGATGTTTTTGATGTTTTGATGTTTTTGATGTTTTTGATGTTTTTGATGTTTTTGATGTTTTTGATGTTTTTGATGTTTTTGATGTTTGTGATGTTTTTTGATGTTTTTGATGTTTTGATGTTTTGATGTTTTGATGTTTTTGATGTTTTTGATGTTTTTGATGTTTTTGATGTTTTTGATGTTTTGATGTTTTTGATGTTTTTGATGTTTTTGATGTTTTTGATGTTTTTGATGTTTTTGATGTTTTTGATGATTTTGATGTTTTTGATATTTTTGATGTTTTTCATGTTTTTCATGTTTTTGATGTTTGTGATGTTTTGATGTTTTTGATGTTTTTGATGTTTTTGATGTTTTTGATGTTATTGATGTTTTTGATGTTTTTGATGTTATTGATGTTTTTGATGTTTTTGATGTTTTTGATGTTTTTGATGTGTTTGATGTTTTTGATGTGTTTGATGTTTTTGATTTTATAATGTTTTTGATGTTTTTGATGTTTTTGATTTTATGATGATTTTGATGTTTTTGATTTTTTTGATTTTATGATGTTTTGATATTTTATGTTTTTGATGTTTTTGATGTTTTTGATGTTTTTGATGTTTTTAATGTTTTTAATGTTTTTGATGTTTTTGATGTTTTTGATGTTTTTGATGTTATTGATATTTTTGATGTTTTTAATGTTTTTGATGTTTTTGATTCTTTTGATGTTTTTGATGTTTTTGATGGTTTTGATGTTTTGATGTTTTTGATGTTTTTGATGTTTTCGATGTTTTTGATGTTTTTGATGTTATTGATGTTTTTGATGTTTTTGATGTTTTTGATGTTTTTGATGTTTTTGATGTTTTTGATGTTTTTGATGTTTTTGATGTTTTTGATGTTTTTGATGTTTTTGATGTTTTGATGTTTTTGATGTTTTTGATGTTTTTGATGTTTTTGATGTTTTTGATGTTTTTGATGTTTTTGATGTTTTTGATGTTTTTGATGTTTTTGATGTTTTTGATGTTTTTGATGTCTTTGATGTTTTTGATGTTTTTGATGTTTTTGATGTTTTTGATGTTTTTGATGTTTTTGATGTTTTTGATGTTTTTGATGTTTTTGATGTTTTTGATGTTTTTGATGTTTTTGATGTTTTTGATGTTTTTGATGTTTTTGATGTTTTTGATGTTTTTGATGTTTTTGATGTTTTTGATGTTTTTGATGTTTTTGATGTTTTTGATGTTTTTGATGTTATTGATGTTTTTGATGTTTTTGATGTTATTGATGTTTTTGATGTTTTTGATGTTTTTGATGTTTTTTGATGTTATTGTTGTTTTTGATTTTTTGATGGTTTTGATGTTTTTCATGTTATTGACTTTTTTGACTTTTTTGATGTTTGTTGTTTTTGATGTTTTTAATGTATTTAATGTTTTTGATGTTTTTGATGTTTTTGATGTTTTTGATGTTTTTTATATTTTGATGTTTTTGATGTTTTTGATGTTTTTGTTGTTTTTGATGTGTTTGATGTTTTTGATGTTTTTGATTTTATGATGTTTTGATGTTTTTGATGCTTTTGATGTTTTTGATTTTTTGATGTTTTGATGTTTTT
Organism: Drosophila pruinosa; assembly: GCA_018150935.1. Lineage (NCBI taxonomy): Eukaryota > Metazoa > Arthropoda > Insecta > Diptera > Drosophilidae > Drosophila > Drosophila pruinosa. The sequence goes on from JAECWR010000206.1 coordinate 166,692, forward strand.
GATGTTTTTGATGTTTTTGATGTTTTTGATGTTTTTGATGTTTTTGATGTTTTTGATGTTTTTGATGTTTTGAGGTTTTTGATGTTTTTGATGTTTTTGATGTTTTGATGTTTTTGATGTTTTTGATGTTTTTGATGTATTTGATGTTTTTGATGTTTTTGATGTTTTTGATGTTTTTGATGTTTTTGATGTTTTTGATGTTTTTGGTGTTTTTGATGTTTTTGATGTTTTTGATGTTTTTGATGTTTTTGATGCTTTTGATGTTTTTGATGTTTTTGATGTTCTTGATGTTTTTGAAGTTATTGACTTTTTTGACTTTTTTGATGTTTGTTGATGTTTTGATGTTTTTGATGTTTTTGATGTTTTTGATTTTTTTTGATGTTTTTGATGTTTTTGATGTTTTTGATGTTTTTGATGTTTTTGATGTTTTTGATTTTTTTGATGTTTTTTTTGTTTTTTTTGTTGTTTTGATGTTTTTGATGTTTTTGATGTTTTTGATGTTTTTGATGTTTTTGATGTTTTTGATGTTTTTGATGTTTTTGATGTTTTTGATGTTTTTGATGTTTTTGATGTTTTTGATGTTTTTGATGTTTTTGATGTTTTTGATGTTTTTGATGTTTTGATGTTTTGATGTTTTTGATGTTTTTGATGTTTTTGATGTTTTTGATGTTTTTGATGTTTTTGATGTTTTTGATGTTTTTGATGTTTTTGATGTTTTTGATGTTTTTGATGTTTTTGATGTTTGTGATGTTTTTGATGTTTTTGATGTTTTTGATGTTTTTGATGTTTTTGATGTTTTGATGTTTTTGATGTTTTTGATGTTTTTGATGTTTTTGATGTTTTTGATGTTTTTGATGTTTTTGATGTTTTTGATGTTTTTGGTGTTTTTGGTGTTTTGATGTTTTTTATGTTTTTGATGTTTTTGATATTTTGATGTTTTTTCTGTTTTTCTTCTGTTTTTCTTCTTTTTGATGTTTTTGATGTTTTTGATGTTTTGATGTTTTGATGTTTTTGATGTTTTTGATGTTTTTGATTTTTTTGATGTTTTTGATTTTTTTGATGTTTTTGATGTTTTTGATGTTTTTGATGTTTTTGATGTTTTTGATGTTTTTGATGTTTTTGATGTTTTTGATGTTTTTGATGTTTTTGTTGTTTTTGAAGTGTTTGATATTTTTGATTTTATGATGTTTTGATGTTTTTGATGTTTTTTAACGTTTTTGATGTTTTTGATGATTTTGATGTTTTTGATATTTTTGATGTTTTTCATGTTTTTGATGTTTGTGATGTTTTTGATGTTTTTGATGTTTTTGATGTTTTTGATGTTTTTGATGTTGTTGATGTTTGTGATGTTTTTGATGTTTTTGTTGTTTTTGATGTGTTTGATGTTTTTGATGTGTTTGATGTTTTTGATTTTATAATGTTTTTGATGTTTTTGATGTTTTTGATTTTATGATGATTTTGATGTTTTTGATTTTTTTGATTTTATGATGTTTTGATATTTTATGTTTTTGATGTTTTTGATGTTTTTGATGTTTTTGATGTTTTTGATGTTTTTAATGTTTTTAATGTTTTTGATGTTTTTGATGTTTTTGATGTTTTCGATGTTTTTGATGTTTTTGATGTTATTGATATTTTTGATGTTTTTAATGTTTTTGATGTTTTTGATGGTTTTGATGTTTTTGATGTTTTTGATGTTTTTGATGGTTTTGATGTTTTGATGTTTTTGATGTTTTTGATGTTTTCGATGTTTTTGATGTTTTTGATGTTATTGATGTTATTGATGTTTTTGATGTTTTGATGTTTTTGATGTTTTTGATGTTTTTGATGTTTTTGATGTTTTTTGATGTTTTTGATGTTTTTGATGTTTTTGATGTTTTTGATGTTTTTGATGTTTTTGATGTTTTGATGTTTTGATGTTTTTGATGTTTTTGATGTTTTTGATGTTTTTGATGTTTTGATGTTTTTGATGTTTTTGATGTTTTTGATGTTTTTGATGTTTTTGATGTCTTTGATGTTTTTGATGTTTTTGATGTTTTTGATGTTTTTGATGTTTTTGATGTTTTTGATGTGTTTGATGTTTTTGATGTTTTTGATGTTTTTGATGTTTTTGATGTTTTTGATGTTTTTGATGTTATTGATGTTTTTGATGTTTTTGATGTTTTTGATGTTTTTGATGTTTTTGATGTTTTTGATGTTTTTGATGTTTTTTGATGTTATTGTTGTTTTTGATTTTTTGATGGTTTTGATGTTTTTGATGTTATTGACTTTTTTGACTTTTTTGATGTTTGTTGTTTTTGATGTTTTTAATGTATTTAATGTTTTTGATGTTTTTGATGTTTTTTATATTTTTGATGTTTTTGATGTTTTTGATGTTTTTGTTGTTTTTGATGTTTTTGATGTTTTTGATGTTGTTCAGCTACACGCTTAACCAGGCAGCAAAACACAGCTGAAAGAGAAGTCAAAGTGACCGCTGAGAGTGCATCCTAAATGCTCTTATTTTGTCGCCTACTCTTTGTAGCTTGCAATAGTCGCATTGGATACTCCAGCTCATGATCTAACTAAACATTCTTCGTTGTTCTATCGTTGCATTCACATGCATTTTGTAGTTTTCGACGCGAGCCAAGCACGTTTGCTTGCCGACTTGCCAATAAAGAACAAATTCTAATTCTAAAGTCAATTTGTTTAATTTGTGAAGGCTGAGGCCAAGGTGCTAGCGAAAACTCTCGTTCTAGCCGCAACATAATTTGGTGACCCCGACGTGATTATTAGAAAAAATACATTGCTAAGAACACGCGTATACTACATACACATATGCATACTTATATTGTATGTTTTATCAAGCGCTTCTGATGAAATCGTTTTACCTATCGCTTGACCATCGTTTCTCCGTTCTTCGTACGAGATAATTTGCTAGCAATCGCTCAAGAGTGGTGTGCGAGTGGAAAGTGGACACCAAAAAGAGCAATGTTGAGTGAAGAAGCAAGCAATGGACCAGCACAAAGTCGAGTGCAATTTCTAAAGCGAAAGGTCAA
>JAECWR010000207.1:0-44536 GCA_018150935.1 Drosophila pruinosa
ATTTTTTTGATGTTTTTGATGTTTTGATGTTTTTGATGTTTTTGATGTTTTTGATGTTTTTGATGTTTTGATATTTTTTGATGTTTTTGATGTTTTGATGTTTTGATGTTTTTTTTGATGTTTTTGATGTTTTTTGATGTTTTTGATGTTTTTTGATGTTTTTTGATGTTTTTGATGTTTTTGATGTTTTGTTGTTTTTGATGTGTTTGATGTTTTTGATTTTATGATGGTTTTGATGTTTTTTTGATTTTTTGATGTTTTTGATGTTTTTGATTTTTTTTGATGTTTTGATGTTTTTGATGTTTTTTTTTGATGTTTTTGATGTTTTTTTGATGTTTTTGATGTTTTGATGTTTTTGATGTTTTTGATGTTTTTTTGATGTCTTTTGATGTTTTTGATGTTTTTGATGTTTTTGATGTTTTTGATGTTTTGATACTTTTGATGTTTTTTGATGTTTTTGATGTTTTTGATGTTTTTGATGTTTTGATGTTTTTGATGTTTTTGATGTTTTTGATGTTTTTGATGTTTTTTGATGTTTTTTGATGCTTTTGATGCTTTTGATGTTTTGTTGATGTTTTTGATGTTTTTGATGTTTTTGATGTTTTTTGATGTTTTGATGTTTTTTGATGTTTTTGATGTTTTGATGTTTTTTTTGATGTTTTTGATGTTTTTGATGTTTTGATGTTTTTGATGTTTAATTTTTGATGTTTTTGATGTTTTTGATGTTTTTGATGTTTTTTGATGTTTTTTGACGTTTTTGATGTTTTGATGTTTTTGATGTTTTTGATGTTTTTTGATGTTTTTGATGTTTTTTGATGTTTTTGATGTTTTGATGTTTTGATGTTTTGATGTTTTGATGTTTTTGATGTTTTTGATGTTTTTTGATGTTTTTGATGTTTTTGATGTTTTTGATTTTTTTTTGATGTTTTTTGATGTTTTTGATGTTTTGATGTTTTGATGTTTTGATGTTTTTTGATGTTTTTGATGTGTTTTTGATTGTTAAATTTTTTTTGATTTTTTGATGTTTTTGATGTTTTATGTTTTATGATGTTTTGATTGTTTTTGATTTTTGATGTTTTGATGTTTTTGATGTTTTATGTTTTTGATGTTTTTGATTGAGATTTTGATGTTTTTGATGTTTTTGATGTTTTTGATGTTTTTGATGTTTTTGATATTTTTTGATGTTTTTGATGTTTTTGATGTTTTTGATGTTTTTTATGTTTTGTTTTGTTTTTGATGTTTTTTTGATGTTTTGAGATTTTATGATGTTTTTGATGTTTTTGATTTTTTGATGTTTTTGATTTTTTGATTTTATGATGTTTTGATGTTTTTGATGTTTTATGTTTTTGATGTTTTTGATGTTTTTGATGTTTTGATGTTATTGTTGTTTTTGATGTGTTTGATGTTTTTGATTTTATGATGTTCTTGATGTTTTTGATTTTTTGATTTTTTGATGTTTTTGATTGTTTTTGATGTTTTTGATTTTTGATGTTTTGATGTTTTTGATGTTTTGATGTTTTTGATGTTTTGATGTTTTTGATATTTTGATGTTTTTGATGTTTTTTTGATTTTTTGATGTTTTTGATGTTTTTGATGTTTTTGATGTTTTTGATGTTTTTGATGTTTTTGATGTTTTTGATTTTTTGATGTTTTTGATGTTTTGATGTTTTTGATGTTTTGATGTTTTGATGTTTTTGATGTTTTTGATGTTTTTGATGTTTTTGTGTTTTTTGATGTTTTGATGTTTTGATGTTTTGATGTTTTTGATGTTTTTGATGTTTTGATATTTTTGATGTTTTTGATGTTTTTGATGTTTTTGATGTTTTGATGTTTTTGATGTTTTTGATGTTTTTGATGTTTTGATGTTTTTGATGTTTTTGATGTTTTTGATGTTTTTGATGTTTTGTTTGATGTTTTTGATGTTTTTTATGTTTTTGATGTTTTTGTTTTGATGTTTTTGATGTTTTGATGTTTTTGATGTTTTTGTTGTTTTTGATGTTTTTGATGTTTTTGATTTTCTGATGTTTTTGATGTTTTGATTTTTTGATGTTTTCATTTTTTTGATTTTTTATGTTTTGATGTTTTTGATGTTTTTGATGTTTTTGATGTTTTTGATATTTTGATGTTTTTGATGTTTTTATGTTTTTGTACTTTTTGATGTTTTTGATGTTTTTGATGTTTTTGATGTTTTGATGTTTTTGGTTTTGTTTTTTTGATGTGTTTGATGTTTTTGATTTTATGATGTTTTTGATGTTTTTGATTTTATGATGTTTTTGATTTTTTGATTTTATGATGTTTTGATGTTTTTGATGTTTTTGATGTTTTTGATGTTTTGATGTTTTTGATTTTTTGATGTTTTTGATGTTTTGATGTTTTTGATGTTTTTTTGATGTTTTTTGATGTTTTTGATGTTTTTGATGTTTTTGATGTTTTTTTGATGTTTTTGATTTTTTGATGTTTTTGATGTTTTTGATGTTTTTGATGTTTTTGATGTTTTTGATGTTTTTGATGTTTTGATGTTTTTGATGTTTTTGATGTTTTTGATGTTTTTGATGTTTTTGATGTTTTTGATTTTTTTGATGTTCTTGATGTTTTGATTTTATGATGTTTTAATTTTTTGATTTTATGATGTTTTGATGTTTTTGTGATGTTTTGATGTTTTTGATGTTTTTGATGTTTTTGATGTTTTTGATGTTTTTGATGTTTTTGATGTTTTGATGTTTTTGATGTTTTTGATGTTTTTGATGTTTTTGATGTTTTTGATGTTTTTGATGTTTTTGATGTTTTTGATGTTTTGATGTTTTTGATGTTTTTGATGTTTTTGATGTTTTTTTGTTTTTGATGTTTTTGATGTTTTTGATTTTATGATGTTTTGATGTTTTTTGATGTTTTTGATGTTTTTGATTTTTTTGATTTTTTTGATGTTTTTGATGTTTTTGATGTTTTTATGTTTTTGATGTTTTTGATGTTTTTGATGTTTTTGATGTTTTTGATGTTTTTGATGTTTTTGATGTTTTTGATGTTTTTGATGTTTTGATGTTTTTGATGTTTTTGATGTTTTTGATGTTTTTGATGTTTTGATGTTTTTGATGTTTTTGATGTTTTTGATGTTTTTTGTTTTTTTGATGTTTTGATGTTTTTGATGTTTTTGATGTTTTGATGTTTTTGATGTTTTTGATGTTTTTGATGTTTTTGATGTATTTTTGATGTTTTTGATGTTTTGATTTTTTGATGTTTTTGATGTTTTTTTGTTTTTGACTTTTTTGACTTTTTTGATGTTTTTGATGTTTTTGATGTTTTTGATGTTTTTGATGTTTTTGATGTTTTTTGATGGTTTTGATGTTTTTGATGTTTTGATGTTTTTGATGTTTTTGATGTTTTTGATGTTTTTGATTTTTTGATGTTTTTGATGTTTTTGATGTTTTTGATGTTTTGATGTTTTTGATGTTTTTGATGTTTTTGATGTTTTTGATGTTTTTGATGTTTTTTGATGATGTTTTTGATGTTTTTGATGTTTTTGATGTTTTTGATGTTTTTGATGTTTTGATGTTTTTGATGTTTTTGATGTTTTTGTTGTTTTTGATTTTTTTGATGGTTTTTATGTTTTTGATGTTTTTGATGTTTTTGACTTTTTGATGTTTTTGATGTTTTTGATGTTTTGATGTTTTTTGATGTTTTTGATGTTTTTGATGTTTTGATGTTTTTGATGTTTTTGATGTTTTTGATGTTTTTGATGTTTTTGATGTTTTTGATGTTTTGATGTTTTTGATGTTTTTGATGTTTTGATGTTTTGATGTTTTTGATGTTTTTTGATGTTTTTGATGTTTTTGATGTTTTTGATGTTTTTGATGTTTTTGATGTTTTTGATGTTTTTGATGTTTTTGATGTTTTTGATGTTTTTGATGTTTTTGATGTTTTTGATGTTTTTGATGTTTTTGATGTTTTTGATGTTTTTGATGTTTTTGATGTTTTTGATGTTTTTGATGTTTTGATGTTTTTGATGTTTTTGATGTTTTTGATGTTTTTTGATTTTTTGATGTTTTTGTTTTTGTTTTTGATGTTTTTGATGTTTTTGATTTTTTGATGTTTTTGATGTTTTTGATGTTTTTGATGTTTTTTGATGTTTTGATTTTTGATGTTTTGATGTTTTTGATGTTTTTGATGTTTTTGATGTTTTTTGATGTTTTGGTGTTTTTGATGTTTTGATGTTTTTGATGTTTTTGATGTTTTTGATGTTTTGATGTTTTTGATGTTTTTGATGTTTTTGATGTTTTGATGTTTTTGATGTTTTTGATGTTTTTGATGTTTTTGATGTTTTGATGTTTTTGATGTTTTTGATGTTTTTGATGTTTTTGATGTTTTTTGATGTTTTTGATGTTTTGATGTTTTTGATGTTTTTGATGTTTTTGTTTTTGATGTTTTTGATGTTTTTGATGTTTTTGATGTTTTTGATGTTTTTGATGTTTTTGATGTTTTTTGATGTTTTTGATGTTTTGATGTTTTTTTTTGATGTTTTTGATGTTTTTGATGTTTTTGATGTTTTTGATGTTTTTGATGTTTTTGATGTTTTTGATGTTTTTGATGTTTTTGATGTTTTGATGTTTTTGATGTTTTTGATGTTTTTGATGTTTTTGATGTTTTTGATGTTTTGATGTTTTTGATGTTTTTGATGTTTTTGATGTTTTTGATGTTTTTGATGTTTTTGATGTTTTTGATGTTTTTGATGTTTTTGATGTTTTTGATGTTTTTGATGTTTTTGATGTTTTTGATGTTTTTGATGTTTTTGATGTTTTGATGTTTTTTTGATGTTTTTGATGTTTTTGATGTTTTTGATGTTTTTGATGTTTTTTTGATGTTTTTGATGTTTTGATGTTTTTGATGTTTTTGATGTTTTTGATGTTTTTGATGTTTTTGATGTTTTTGATGTTTTTGATGTTTTGATGTTTTTGATGTTTTTGATGTTTTTGATGTTTTTGATGTTTTTGATGTTTTTGATGTTTTTGATGTTTTTGATGTTTTTGATTTTTTGATGTTTTTGATGTTTTTTGATGTTTTTGATGTTTTTGATGTTTTTGATGTTTTTGATGTTTTGTTGTTTTTGATGTTTTTGATGTTTTTGATTTTTTGATGTTTTGATGTTTTTGATTTTTTGATGTTTTGAATTTTTTTGATTTTTTGATGTTTTGATGTTTTTGATGTTTTTGATGTTTTTGATGTTTTTGATGTTTTTGATGTTTTTGATGTTTTGATGTTTTTGATGTTTTTGATGTTTTTGATGTTTTTTGTTTTTGATGTTTTTGATGTTTTTTGATGTTTTTGATGTTTTTGATGTTTTTGATGTTTTTGATGTTTTTGATGTTTTTGATGTTTTTGATGTTTTTGATGTTTTGATGTTTTGATGTTTTTGATGTTTTTGATGTTTTTGATGTTTTTGATTTTTGATGTTTTTGATGTTTTTTGATGTTTTTGATGTTTTTGATGTTTTTGATGTTTTGATGTTTTGATGTTTTTGATGTTTTTGATGTTTTGATGTTTTTGATGTTTTTGATTTTTTTGATGTTTTTGATGTTTTTGATGTTTTTGATGTTTTTTGATGTTTTTGATGTTTTTGATGTTTTTGATGTTTTTGATGTTTTGATGTTTTTGATGTTTTTGATGTTTTTGGTGTTTTGATTTTTTGATGTTTTTGATGTTTTTGATGTTTTGATGTTTTTGATGTTTTTGATGTTTTGATGTTTTTGATGTTTTTGATGTTTTTGATGTTTTGATGTTTTTGATGTTTTTGATGTTTTTGATGTTTTTGATGTTTTTGATGTTTTTGATGTTTTGATGTTTTTGATGTTTTTGATGTTTTTGATGTTTTTGATGTTTTTGATTTTTGATGTTTTTGATGTTTTTGATGTTTTTGATGTTTTTGATGTTTTTGATTTTTTGATGTTTTTGATGTTTTTGATGTTTTTGAGTTTTGATGTTTTTTGATGTTTTTGATGTTTTTGATGTTTTTGATGTTTTTGATGTTTTGATGTTTTTGATGTTTTTGATGTTTTTGATGTTTTGATGTTTTTGATGTTTTTGATGTTTTTGATGTTTTGATGTTTTTGATGTTTTTGATGTTTTTGATGTTTTTGATGTTTTGATGTTTTTGATGTTTTTGATGTTTTTGATTTTTTTGATGTTTTGATGTTTTTGTTGTGATGTTTTTGATGTTTTTGATGTTTTTGATTTTTTGATGTTTTTGATGTTTTTGATGTTTTGATGTTTTTGATTTTTTGATTTTTTGATGTTTTTGATGTTTTTGATGTTTTTGATGTTTTTGATGTTTTTGATGTTTTTGATGTTTTTGATGTTTTTGATGTTTTTGACTTTTTGATGTTTTTGATGTTTTTGATGTTTTGATGTTTTTGATGTTTTTTGATGTTTTTGATGTTCTTGATGTTTTTGATGTTTTTGATGTTTTTGATGTTTTTGATGTTTTTGATGTTTTTGATGTTTTTGATGTTTTTGATGTTTTGATGTTTTTGATGTTTTTGATGTTTTTGATGTTTTTGATGTTTTTGATGTTTTTGATGTTTTTGATGTTTTTGATGTTTTTTGATGTTTTTGATGTTTTTGATGTTTTGATGTTTTTGATGTTTTTGATGTTTTTGATGTTTTTGATGTTTTTGATGTTTTTGATGTTTTTGATGTTTTTGATGTTTTGATGTTTTTGATGTTTTTTGATGTTTTTGATGTTTTTGATGTTTTTGATGTTTTTGATGTTTTTTGATGTTTTTGATGTTTTTGATGTTTTTGATTTTTTGATGTTTTTGATGTTTTTTGATGTTTTTGATGTTTTGATGTTTTTGATGTTTTTGATGTTTTTGATGTTTTTGATGTTTTTGATGTTTTTGATGTTTTTGATGTTTTTGATTTTTGATGTTTTGATGTTTTTGATGTTTTTGTTGTTTTGATGTTTTTGATGTTTTTGATGTTTTTGATGTTTTTTTGATTGTTTTTTGATGTTTTTGATGTTTTTGATGTTTTTGATGTTTTGATGTTTTGATGTTTTTGATGTTTTTGATGTTTTTGATGTTTTGATGTTTTTGATGTTTTTGATGTTTTTGATGTTTTTGATGTTTTTGATGTTTTTGATGTTTTTGATGTTTTTGATGTTTTTGATGTTTTTGATGTTTTGATGTTTTTGATGTTTTTGATGTTTTTGATGTTTGATGTTTTTGATGTTTTTGATGTTTTGATGTTTTTGATGTTTTTGATGTTTTTGATGTTTTTGATGTTTTTGATGTTTTTGATGTTTTTGATGTTTTTGATGTTTTTGATGTTTTGATGTTTTTGATGTTTTTGATGTTTTTGATGTTTTTGATGTTTTTGATGTTTTTGATGTTTTTGATTTTTTGATGTTTTTGATGTTTTTGATGTTTTTGATGTTTTTGATGTTTTTGATGTTTTTGATGTTTTTGATGTTTTTGATGTTTTTGATTTTTTGATGTTTTTGATGTTTTTGATGTTTTGATGTTTTGATTTTTTTGATTTTTTGATGTTTTGATGTTTTTGATGATGTTTTTGATGTTTTTGATGTTTTTGATATTTTTGAAGGTTTTTATGTTTTTGATGTTTTTGATTTTTTTGATGTTTTTGATGTTTTTGATGTTTTTTGATGTTTTTGATGTTTTGATGTTTTTGATGTTTTTGATGTTTTTGATGTTTTGATTTTTTGATGTTTTTGATGTTTTTGTTGTTATTGATGTTTTTGATGTTTTTGATGTTTTTGATGTTTTTGATGTTTTTGATGTTTTGATGTTTTGATGTTTTTGATGTTTTTGATGTTTTTGATGTTTTTGATGTTTTTGATGTTTTTGATGTTTTGATGTTTTTGATGTTTTTGATGTTTTTGATGTTTTTGATGTTTTTGATGTTTTTGATGTTTTTGATGTTTTTGATGTTTTTGATGTTTTTGATGTTTTTGATGTTTTTGATGTTTTTGATGTTTTTGATGTTTTTGATGTTTTTTGATGTTTTTGATGTTTTGATGTTTTTGATGTTTTTGATGTTTTTGATGTTTTTGATTGATTTTTTTTGATGTTTTTGATTTTTTTGATTTTATGTTTTGATGTTTTGATGTTTTTGATGTTTTGATGTTTTTTTTTTGATGTTTTTGATGTTTTTTTGATGCTTTTTTTTGATGTTTTGATGTTTTTGATGTTTTGATGTTTTGATGTTTTTGATGTTTTGATGTTTTGATGTTTTTTGATGTTTTGTTTTTTTGATGTTTTTGATGTTTTGATGTTTTTGATGTTTTTGATGTTTTGATGTTTTGATGTTTTTGATGTTTTGATGGTTTTTGATGTTTTTGATGTTTTATTTTTGATGTTTTTGATGTTTTTGATGTTTTTGATGTTTTTGATGTTTTTGATGTTTTTAATGTTTTTGATGTTTTTGATGTTTTTGATGTTTTTGATGTTTTGATGTTTTTGATGTTTTTGATTTTTTGATGTTTTTGATGTTTTGTTTTTGATGTTTTTGATGTTTTTGATGTTTTTATGTTTTGTTTTGATGTTTTTAATGTTTTTGATGTTTTTGATGTTTCGATGTTTTTGATGTTTTGATGTTTTATGTTTTTGATGTTTTGATGTTTTTGATGTTTTTGATGTTTTTGATGTTTTTGATGTTTTTGATGTTTTTGATGTTTTGATTTTTGATGTTTTTGATGTTTTTGATGTTTTTGATGTTTTTGATGTTTTTGATGTTTTTGATGTTTTTGATGTTTTTGATGTTTTTGATTTTTTGATGTTTTTGATGTTTTTGATTTTTTTTGATGTTTTTGATGTTTTTGATGTTTTTGATGTTTTTGATGTTTTTGATGTTTTTGATGTTTTTGATGTTTTTGATGTTTTTTGATGTTTTTGATTTTTTGATGTTTTTGATGTTTTTGATTTTTTTGATGTTTTTGATGTTTTTGATGTTTTTGATGTTTTTGATGTTTTTGATGTTTTTGATGTTTTTGATGTTTTTGATGTTTTTGATGTTTTTGATGTTTTTGATGTTTTTGATGTTTTTGATGTTATTGATTTTTGATGTTTTTGATGTTTTTGATGTTTTTGATGTTTTTGATGTTTTTGATGTTTTTGATTTTTTGATGTTTTTGATGTTTTTGATGTTTTTGATGTTTTGATGTTTTTGATGTTTTTGATGTTTTTGATGTTTTGATGTTTTTGATGTTTTTGATGTTTTTGATGTTTTTGATGTTTTTGATGTTTTTGATGTTTTTGATGTTTTTGATGTTTTTGATGTTTTTGATGTTTTTGATGTTTTTGATGTTTTTGATGTTTTTGATGTTTTTGATGTTTTTGTTTTTGTTTTTGATGTGTTTGATGTTTTTTTGATTTTATGATGTTCTTGATGTTTTTGATTTTATGATGTTTTTGATGTTTTTTTTTGATTTTTTGATGTTTTTGATGTTTTTGATGTTTTTGATGTTTTTGATGTTTTTGATGTTTTTGATGTTTTTGATGTTTTTGATGTTTTTGATGTTTTTGATGTTTTTGATGTTTTTGATGTTTTTGATGTTTTTGATGTTTTTGATGTTTTTGATGTTTTTGATGTTTTTGATGTTTTGATGTTTTTGATGTTTTTGATTTGATGTTTTTGATGTTTTTGATGTTTTTGATGTTTTTGATGTTTTTGATGTTTTTGATGTTTTTGATGTTTTTGATGTTTTTGATTTTTTGATGGTTTTGATGTTTTTGATGTTTTTGTTGTTTTGATGTTTTTGATGTTTTTGATGTTTTTGATGTTTTTGATGTTTTTGATGTTTTTGATGTTTTTGATGTTTTTGATGTTTTTGATGTTTTTGATGTTTTTGATGTTTTTGATGTTTTTGATGTTTTTGATGTTTTTGATGTTTTTGATGTTTTTGATTTTTGATGTTTTTGATGTTTTTGATGTTTTTGATGTTTTTGATGTTTTTGATGTTTTTGATGTTTTTGATGTTTTTGATGTTTTGATGTTTTTGATGTTTTTGATGTTTTGATGTTTTTGATGTTTTTGATGTTTTTGATGTTTTTGATGTTTTTGATGTTTTTTTGATGTTTTTGATGTTTTTGATGTTTTTGATGTTTTTGATGTTTTTGTTGTTTTTGATGTTTTTGATGTTTTTGATTTTTTGATGTTTTGATGTTTTTGATTTTTTGATGTTTTTGATGTTTTTGATGTTTTTGATGTTTTTGATGTTTTGATGTTTTTGATGTTTTTGATGTTTTTGATGTTTTTGATGTTTTGATGTTTTTGATGTTTTTGATGTTTTTGATGTTTTTGATGTTTTTGATGTTTTTGATGTTTTTGATGTTTTTGATGTTTTTGATGTTTTTGATGTTTTTGATGTTTTTGATGTTTTTGATGTTTTTGATGTTTTTGATGTTTTTTTTTGATGTTTTTGATGTTTTTGATGTTTTTGATGTTTTTGATGTTTTTGATGTTTTTGATGTTTTTGATGTTTTGATGTTTTTGATGTTTTTGATGTTTTTGATGTTTTTGATGTTTTTGATGTTTTTGATGTTTTTGATGTTTTTGATGTTTTGATGTTTTTGATGTTTTTGATGTTTTTGATGTTTTTGATGTTTTGATGTTTTTGATGTTTTTGATGTTTTTGATGTTTTTGATGTTTTTGATGTTTTTGATGTTTTTGATGTTTTTGATGTTTTTGATGTTTTTGATGTTTTTGATGTTTTTGATGTTTTTGATGTTTTTGATGTTTTTGATGTTTTGTTTTTGATGTTTTTTGTTTTGTTTTTGATGTGTTTGATGTTTTTGATTTTTTGATGTTTTTGATGTTTTTGATTTTTTGATGTTTTGATGTTTTTTTTTGATTTTATGATGTTTTGATGTTTTGATGTTTTTGATGTTTTTGATGTTTTTGATGTTTTTGATGTTTTTGATGTTTTTGATGTTTTTGATGTTTTTGATGTTTTTGATGTTTTTGATGTTTTTGATGTTTTTGATGTTTTTTGATGTTTTTGATGTTTTTGATGTTTTTGTTGTTTTTGATGTTTTTGATGTTTTGATTTTTTGATGTTTTTGATTTTATGATGTTTTGATGTTTTTGATGTTTTTGATGTTTTTGATGTTTTGTTGTTTTTGATGTTTTTTTTTGATGTTTTTGATGTTTTTGATGTTTTTGATGTTTTGATTTTTTGATTTTTTTGATGTTTTTGATGTTTTTGATGTTTTTGATGTTTTTGATGTTTTTGATGTTTTTGATGTTTTTGATGTTTTTGATGTTTTTGATGTTTTTGATGTTTTTGATGTTTTTGATGTTTTTGATGTTTTTGATGTTTTTGATGTTTTTGATGTTTTTGATGTTTTTGATGTTTTTGATGTTTTTGATGTTTTTGATGTTTTTGATGTTTTTGATGTTTTTGATGTTTTTGATGTTTTTGATGTTTTTGATGTTTTTGATGTTTTTGATGTTTTTGATGTTTTTGATGTTTTTGATGTTTTTGATTTTTTTGATGTTTTTGATGTTTTTGATGTTTTTGATGTTTTTGATGTTTTTGATGTTTTTGATGTTTTTGATGTTTTTGATGTTTTTGATGTTTTTGATGTTTTTGATGTTTTTGATGTTTTTGATGTTTTTGATGGTTTTGATGTTTTTGATGTTTTTGATGTTTTTGATGTTTTTGATGTTTTTGATGTTTTTGATGTTTTGATGTTTTTGATGTTTTTGATGTTTTTGATGTTTTTGATGTTTTTGATGTTTTTGATGTTTTGATGTTTTTGATGTTTTTGATGTTTTTGATGTTTTTGATGTTTTTGATGTTTTTGATGTTTTTGATGTTTTGATGTTTTTGATGTTTTTTGATGTTTTTGATGTTTTTGATGTTTTTGATGTTTTTGATGTTTTTGATGTTTTTGATGTTTTTGATGTTTTTGATGTTTTTGATTTTTTGATGTTTTTGATGTTTTTGATGTTTTTGATGTTTTGATGTTTTTGATGTTTTGATGTTTTTGATGTTTTGGATGTTTTTGATGTTTTTGATGTTTTTGATGTTTTTGATGTTTTTGATGTTTTTGATGTTTTTGATGTTTTTGATGTTTTTGATGTTTTTGATTTTTTGATGTTTTTGATGTTTTTGATGTTTTTGATGTTTTTGATGTTTTGATGTTTTTGATGTTTTGATGTTTTTGATGTTTTTGATGTTTTGATGTTTTTGATGTTTTGATGTTTTTTGTTTTGATTTTTTGATTTTTTGATGTTTTGATGTTTTTGATGTTTTGATGTTTTTGATGTTTTTGATGTTTTTGATGTTTTTGATGTTTTTGATGTTTTTGTTGTTTTTGATGTGTTTGATGTTTTTGATTTTTTGATGTTTTTGATGTTTTTGATTTTTTGATTTTTTGATGTTTTTGATGTTTTGATGTTTTTGATGTTTTTGATGTTTTTGATGTTTTTGATGTTTTTGATGTTTTTGATGTTTTTGATGTTTTTGATGTTTTTTTTGTTTTTGATGTTTTTGATGTTTTTGATGTTTTTGATGTTTTTGATGTTTTTGATGTTTTTGATGTTTTTGATGTTTTTGATGTTTTTGATGTTTTTGATGTTTTTGATGTTTTTGATGTTTTTGATGTTTTTGATGTTTTTGATGTTTTTGATGTTTTTGATGTTTTTGATGTTTTTGATGTTTTTGATGTTTTTGATGTTTTTGATGTTTTTGATGTTTTTGATGTTTTTGATGTTTTTGATGTTTTTGATGTTTTTGATGTTTTTTGATGTTTTTGATGTTTTTGATGTTTTTGATGTTTTTGATGTTTTTGATGTTTTTGATGTTTTTGATGTTTTTGATGTTTTTGATGTTTTGATGTTTTTGATGTTTTTGATGTTTTTGATGTTTTTGATGTTTTTGATGTTTTGATGTTTTTGATGTTTTTGATGTTTTTGATGTTTTTGATGTTTTTGATGTTTTTGATGTTTTTGATGTTTTTGATGTTTTTGATGTTTTTGATGTTTTTGATGTTTTTGATGTTTTTGATTTTTTGATGTTTTTGATGTTTTTGATTTTTTGATGTTTTGAGTTTTTTTTGATTTTTTGATGTTTTGATGTTTTTTGATGTTTTGATGTTTTTGATGTTTTTGATGTTTTTGATGTTTTTGATGTTTTTGATGTTTTTGATGTTTTTGATGTTTTTGATGTTTTGATGTTTTTGATGTTTTTGATGTTTTTGATGTTTTTGATGTTTTTGATGTTTTTGATGTTTTTGATGTTTTTGATGTTTTTGATGTTTTTGATGTTTTTGATGTTTTGTTTTTGATGTTTTTGATGTTTTGATGTTTTTGATGTTTTTGATGTTTTTGATGTTTTGATGTTTTGATGTTTTTGATATTTTGATGTTTTTGATGTTTTTGATGTTTTTGATGTTTTTGATGTTTTTGATGTTTTTGATGTGTTTGATGTTTTTTGATTTTTTGATGTTTTTGATGTTTTGATTTTTTGATGTTTTAAATTTTTTGATTTTATGATGTTTTTGATGTTTTGATGTTTTTGATGTTTTTGATGTTTTTGATTTTTTGATGTTTTTGATGTTTTTGATGTTTTTGATGTTTTTGATGTTTTTGATGTTTTTGATGTTTTTGATGTTTTTGATGTTTTTGATGTTTTTGATGTTTTTGATGTTTTTGTTGTTTTTGATGTGTTTGATGTTTTTGATTTTATGATGTTTTTGATGTTTTTGATTTTTTGATGTTTTTGATTTTTTTGATTTTGATGTTTTGATGTTTTGATTTTTTATGTTTTTGATGTTTTTGATGTTTTTGATGTTTTTGATGTTTTTGATGTTTTTGATGTTTTTGATGTTTTTGATGTTTTTGATGTTTTTGATGTTTTTGATGTTTTTGATGTTTTTGTTTTTTGATGTTTTTGATGTTTTTGATGTTTTTGATGTTTTTGATGTTTTTGATGTTTTTGATGTTTTCGATGTTTTTGATGTTTTTGATGTTTTTGATGTTTTTGATGTTTTTGATGTTTTTGATGTTTTTGATGTTTTTGATGTTTTTGATGTTTTTGATGTTTTTGATGTTATTGATTTTTTTGATTTTTTGATGTTTTTGATGTTTTTGATGTTTTTGATGTTTTTGATGTTTTTGATGTTTTTGATGTTTTTGATGTTTTTGATGTTTTTGATGTTTTTGATGTTTTTGATGTTTTTGATGTTTTTGATGTTTTTGATGTTTTTGATGTTTTTGATGTTTTTGATGTTTTTGATGTTTTGATGTTTTGATGTTTTTGATGTTTTTGATGTTTTTGATGTTTTTGATGTTTTTGATGTTTTGATGTTTTTGATGTTTTTGATGTTTTTGATGTTTTTGATGTTTTGATGTTTTTGATGTTTTTGATGTTTTTGATGTTTTTGATGTTTTTGATTGTTTTTGATGTTTTGATGTTTTTGATGTTTTTGATGTTTTGATGTTTTTGATGTTTTTGATGTTTTTGATGTTTTTGATGTTTTGATGTTTTTGATGTTTTTGATGTTTTTGATGTTTTTGATGTTTTTGATGTTTTTGATGTTTTTGATGTTTTTGATGTTTTTGATGTTTTTGATGTTTTTTGATGTTTTTGATGTTTTTGATGTTTTTGATGTTTTTGATGTTTTTGATGTTTTTGATGTTTTTGATGTTTTTGATGTTTTTGATGTTTTTGATGTTTTGATGTTTTTGATGTTTTTTGATGTTTTTGATGTTTTTGATGTTTTGATGTTTTTGATGTTTTTGATGTTTTTGATTTTTTGATGTTTTTGATGTTTTTGATTTTTTGATGTTTTAAATTTTTTTGATTTTTTGATGTTTTGATGTTTTTGATGTTTTGATGTTTTTGATGTTTTTGATGTTTTTGTTTTTGATGTTTTTGATGTTTTTGATGTTTTTGATGTTTTTGATGTTTTGATGTTTTTGATGTTTTTGATGTTTTTGATGTTTTTGATGTTTTTGATGTTTTTGATGTTTTTGATGTTTTTGATGTTTTTGTTGTTTTGATGTGTTTGATGTTTTTTTGATTTTTTGATGTTTTGATGTTTTTGATTTTCTGATGTTTTTTGTGTTTTTTTGATTTTTTGATGTTTTTGATGTTTTTTGATGTTTTGTTTTGATGTTTTTGATGTTTTTGATGTTTTTGATGTTTTTGATGTTTTTGATGTTTTTGATGTTTTGATGTTTTTGATGTTTTGATGTTTTTGATGTTTTTGATGTTTTGATGTTTTTGATTTTTTTGATGTTTTGATGTTTTTGATGTTTTTGATGTTTTTGATGTTTTTGATGTTTTTGATGTTTTTGATGTTTTTGATGTTTTTGATGTTTTTGATGTTTTTGATGTTTTTGATGTTTTTGATGTTTTTTTTGATGTTTTTGATGTTTTTGATGTTTTTGATGTTTTTGATGTTTTTGATGTTTTTGATGTTTTTGATGTTTTTGATGTTTTTGATGTTTTTGATGTTTTTGATGTTTTTGATGTTTTTGATGTTTTGATGTTTTTGATGTTTTTGATGTTTTTGATGTTTTTGATGTTTTTGATGTTTTTGATGTTTTTGATGTTTTTGATGTTTTGATGTTTTTGATGTTTTTGATGTTTTTGATGTTTTTGATGTTTTTGATGTTTTTGATGTTTTGATGTTTTTGATGTTTTTGATGTTTTTGATGTTTTTGATGTTTTTGATGTTTTTGATTTTTGATGTTTTTGATGTTTTTGATGTTTTTGATGTTTTTGATGTTTTTGATTTTTTGATGTTTTTGATGTTTTTGATGTTTTTGATGTTTTTGATGTTTTTGATGTTTTTGATGTTTTTGATGTTTTTGATGTTTTTGATGTTTTTTTGATGTTTTGATGTTTTTGATGTTTTTGATGTTTTTGATGTTTTTGATGTTTTTGATGTTTTTGATGTTTTTGATGTTTTTGATGTTTTTGATTTGTTTTTGATGTTTTTGATGTTTTTTGATGTTTTTGATGTTTTTGATGTTTTTGATTTTTTGATGTTTTTGATGTTTTTGATGTTTTTGATGTTTTTGATGTTTTTGATGTTTTGATGTTTTTGATGTTTTTGATGTTTTTGATGTTTTGATGTTTTTGATGTTTTTGATGTTTTTGATGTTTTTGATGTTTTTGATGTTTTTGATGTTTTTGATGTTTTTGATGTTTTTGATGTTTTTGATGTTTTGATGTTTTTGATGTTTTTGATGTTTTTGATGTTTTTGATGTTTTTGATGTTTTTGATGTTTTTTGATGTTTTTGATGTTTTTGATGTTTTTGATGTTTTTGATGTTTTTGATGTTTTTGATGTTTTTGATGTTTTTGATGTTTTTGATGTTTTTGATGTTTTTGATGTTTTTTTGATGTTTTTGATGTTTTTGATGTTTTTGATGTTTTTGATGTTTTTGATGTTTTTGATGTTTTTGATGTTTTGATGTTTTTGATGTTTTGATGTTTTGATGTTTTTGATGTTTTGATGTTTTTGATGTTTTTGATGTTTTTGATGTTTTTGATGTTTTTGATGTTTTTGATGTTTTTGATGTTTTGATGTTTTTGATGTTTTTGATGTTTTTGATGTTTTTGATGTTTTTGATGTTTTTGATGTTTTTGATGTTTTTGATGTTTTGATGTTTTGATGTTTTTGATGTTTTTGATGTTTTTGATTTTTTGATGTTTTTGATGTTTTTGATGTTTTGATGTTTTTGATGTTTTTGATGTTTTTGATGTTTTGATGTTTTTGATGTTTTTGATGTTTTTGATGTTTTGATGTTTTTGATGTTTTTGATGTTTTTGATGTTTTTGATGTTTTTTGATGTTTTTGATGTTTTTGATGTTTTTGATGTTTTTGATGTTTTTGATGTTTTTTGATGTTTTTGATGTTTTTGATTTTTTGATGTTTTGATGTTTTTTGATTTTTTGATGTTTTTGATGTTTTTTGATGTTTTTGATTGATGTTTTTGATGTTTTTGATGTTTTTGATGTTTTTGATGTTTTTGATGTTTTTGATGTTTTTGATGTTTTTTGATTTTTGATGTTTTTGATGTTTTTGATGTTTTTGATGTTTTTGATGTTTTGTTTTTGATTTTTTGATGTTTTTGATGTTTTTGATGTTTTTGATGTTTTTGATGTTTTTGATGTTTTTGATGTTTTTGATGTTTTTGATGTTTTTGATGTTTTTGATGTTTTTGATGTTTTTGATGTTTTGATGTTTTTGATGTTTTTGATGTTTTTGATGTTTTTGATGTTTTTTGATGTTTTTGATGTTTTTGATGTTTTTGATGTTTTTGATGTTTTTGATGTTTTGATGTTTTTGATGTTTTTGATGTTTTTGATGTTTTTGATGTTTTTGATGTTTTTGATGTTTTTGATGTTTTGATGTTTTTGATGTTTTTGATGTTTTTGATGTTTTTGATGTTTTTGATGTTTTTGATGTTTTTTTGATGTTTTTGATGTTTTTGATGTTTTTGATTTTTTTGATGTTTTGATGTTTTTGATGTTTTTGATGTTTTTGATGTTTTTGATGTTTTTGATGTTTTTGATGTTTTTGATGTTTTTGATTTTTTGATGTTTTTGATGTTTTTGATGTTTTTTGATGTTTTTGATGTTTTTGATGTTTTTGATGTTTTGATGTTTTTGATGTTTTTTGATGTTTTTGATGTTTTTGATGTTTTTGATGTTTTTGATGTTTTTGATGTTTTTGATGTTTTTGATGTTTTTGATGTTTTTGATGTTTTTGATGTTTTTGATGTTTTTTGATGTTTTTGATGTTTTTGATGTTTTTGATGTTTTTGATGTTTTTGATGTTTTTGATGTTTTGATGTTTTTGATGTTTTTGATGTTTTTGATGTTTTTGATGTTTTTGATGTTTTTGATGTTTTTGATGTTTTTGATGTTTTTGATGTTTTTTTGATGTTTTTGATGTTTTGATGTTTTTGATTTTTTTGATGTTTTTGATGTTTTTGATGTTTTTTGATGTTTTTTGATGTTTTTGATTGTTTTGATGTTTTTGATGTTTTTGATGTTTTTGATGTTTTTGATGTTTTGATGTTTTTGATGTTTTTGATGTTTTTGATGTTTTGATTTTTTGATGTTTTTGATGTTTTTGATGTTTTTGATGTTTTTGATGTTTTTGATGTTTTTGATGTTTTTGATGTTTTTGATGTTTTTGATGTTTTGATGTTTTTGATGTTTTTGATGTTTTTGATGTTTTTGATGTTTTTGATGTTTTTGATGTTTTTGATGTTTTTGATGTTTTTGATGTTTTTGATGTTTTTGATGTTTTTGATGTTTTTGATGTTTTTGATGTTTTTGATGTTTTTGATGTTTTTGATGTTTTTGATGTTTTTGATGTTTTTGATGTTTTTGATGTTTTTTGATGTTTTTGATGTTTTTGATGTTTTTGATGTTTTTGATGTTTTTGATGTTTTTGATGTTTTTGATGTTTTTGATGTTTTTGATGTTTTTGATGTTTTTGATGTTTTTGATGTTTTTGATGTTTTTGATGTTTTGATGTTTTTGATGTTTTTGATGTTTTGATGTTTTTGATGTTTTTGATGTTTTTGATGTTTTTTGATGTTTTTGATGTTTTTGATGTTTTTGATGTTTTTGATGTTTTTGATGTTTTTGATGTTTTTTGTGATGTTTTTGATGTTTTTGATGTTTTTGATGTTTTGATGTTTTGATGTTTTGATGTTTTTGATGTTTTTGATGTTTTGATGTTTTTGATGTTTTTGATGTTTTTGATGTTTTTGATGTTTTTGATGTTTTTGATGTTTTTGATGTTTTTGATGTTTTTGATGTTTTTGATGTTTTTGATGTTTTTGATGTTTTTGATGTTTTTGATTTTTTGATGTTTTTTGATGTTTTTGATTTTTTGATGTTTTGATGTTTTTTGATTTTTATGTTTTTGATGTTTTTGATGTTTTTGATGTTTTTGATGTTTTTGATTTTTTGATGTTTTTGATGTTTTTGATTTTTGATGTTTTTGATGTTTTTGATGTTTTTGATGTTTTATGTTTTTGATTTTTGATTTTTTGATGTTTTTGATGTTTTTGATGTTTTTGATGTTTTTGATGTTTTTGATGTTTTTGATGTTTTTGATGTTTTTGATGTTTTTGATGTTTTTGATGTTTTTGATGTTTTTGATGTTTTTGATGTTTTTGATGTTTTTGATGTTTTTGATGTTTTTGATGTTTTTGATGTTTTTGATGTTTTTGATGTTTTTGATGTTTTTGATGTTTTGATGTTTTTGATGTTTTTGATGTTTTTGATGTTTTTGATGTTTTTGATGTTTTGATGTTTTTGATGTTTTTGATGTTTTTGATGTTTTTGATGTTTTGATGTTTTTGATGTTTTTGATGTTTTTGATGTTTTTGATGTTTTGATGTTTTTGATGTTTTTGATGTTTTTGATGTTTTTGATGTTTTGATGTTTTTGATGTTTTTGATGTTTTTTGATGTTTTTGATGTTTTTGATGTTTTTGATGTTTTTGTTGTTTTGTTTTTGATGTTTTTGATGTTTTTGATGTTTTTGATGTTTTTGATGTTTTTGATGTTTTTGATGTTTTGATGTTTTTGATGTTTTGATGTTTTTGATGTTTTTGATGTTTTTGATGTTTTTGATGTTTTTGATGTTTTTGATGTTTTTGATGTTTTGATGTTTTGATGTTTTTGATGTTTTTGATGTTTTTGATGTTTTTGATGTTTTTGATGTTTTTGATGTTTTTGATGTTTTTGATGTTTTTGATGTTTTTGATTTTTATGTTTTTTGATGTTTTTGATGTTTTTGATGTTTTGATGTTTTGATGTTTTGATGTTTTTGATGTTTTTGATGTTTTTGATGTTTTTGATGTTTTTGTTTTTGATGGTTTTGATTTTTTGATTTTATAATGTTTTTGATGTTTTTGATTTTTTTGATTTTATGATGTTTTTGATGTTTTATGTTTTTGATGTTTTTGACGTTTTTGATGTTTTTGATGTTTTTGATGTTTTTGATGTTTTTGATGTTTTTGATGTTTTTGATGTTTTTGATGTTTTTGATGTTTTTGATGTTTTTGATATTTTTGATATTTTTGATGTTTTTGATGTTTTTGATGTTTTTGATTTTTTGATGGTTTTGATGTTTTTGATGTTATTAACTTTTTTGACTTTTTTGATGTTTGTTGATGTTTTTGATATTTTGATGTTTTGATGTTTTGATGTTTTTGATGTTTTTGATGTATTTGATGTATTTGATGTTTTTGATGTTTTGATGTTTTTGATGTTTTTGATGTTTTTGATGTTTTTGATGTTTTTGATGTTTTTGATGTTTTTGATGTTTTTGATGTTTTTGATGTTTTTGATGTTTTTGATGTTTTTGATGTTTTTGATGTTTTTTATGTTTTTGATGTTTTTGATGTTTTTGATGTTTTTGATGTTTTTGATGTTTTTGATGTTTTTGATATTTTTGATGTTTTTGATGTTTTTGATGTTTTTGATGTTTTTGATGTTTTTGATGTTTTTGATGTTTTTGATGTTTTTGATGTTTTTGATGTTTTTGTTGTTTTTGATGTGTTTGATGTTTTTGATTTTATGATGTTTTTGATGTTTTTGATGTTTTTGATGTTTTTGATGTTTTTTGATGTTTTTGATTTTTTGATGGTTTTGATGTTTTTGATGTTTTTGATGTTTTTGATGTTTTTGATGTTATTGACTTTCTTGACATTTTTGATGTTTGTTGATTTTTTTGATGTTTTGATGTTTTGATGTTTTTGATGTTTTTGATGTTTTGGATATTTTTGACGTTTTTGATGTTTTTGATGTTTTTTAATGTTTTTGTTGTTTTTGATGTGTTTGATGTGTTTGATGTTTTTGATTTTATGATGTTTTTGATGTTTTTGATGTTTTTGATGTTTTTGATGTTTTTGATGTTTTTGATGTTTTTGATGTTTTTGATGTTTTTGATGTTTTTGATGTTTTTGATGTTTTTAATGTTTTTGATGTTTTTTGATTTTATGATGTTTTGATGTTTTTGATGTTTTTGATGTTTTATGTTTTTGATGTTTTTGATGTTTTTGATGTTGTTGATGTTTTTGATGTTTTTGATGTTTTTGATGTTTTTGATGTTTTTGATGTTATTGACTTTTTTGATGTTTGTTGATGTTTTTGATTTTTTTAAAGTTTTGATGTTTTTGATGTTTTTGATGTTTTTTATGTTTTTGATGTTTTTGATGTTTTTGATGTTTTGATGTTTTTGATGTTTTTGATTTTTTGATGGTTTTAATGTTTTTGATGTTTTTGTTGTTATTGACTTTTTCGACTTTTTTGATGTTTGTTGATGTTTTTGATTTTTTTGATGTTTTGATGTTTTTGATGTTTTTGATGTTTTTGATGTTTTTGATGTTTTTGATGGTTTTGATGTTTTTGATGTTTTTGATGTTTTTGATGTTTTTGATGTTTTTGATGTTTTTGATGTTTTTGATGTTTTTGATGTTTTTGATGTTTTTGATGTTTTTGATGTTTTTGATGTTTTTGATGTTTTTGTTGTTTTTGATGTGTTTGATGTTTTTGATTTTATGATGTTTTTGATGTTTTTGATGTTTATGATATTTTTGATGTTTTTGATGTTTTTGATGTTTTTGATGTTTTTGATGTTTTTGATGTTTTCGATGTTTTTGATATTTTTGATGTTTTTGATATTTTTGATGTTTTTGATGTTTTTTAATGTTTTTGTTGTTTTTGATGTGTTTGATGTTTTTGATTTTATGATGTTTTTGATGTTTTTGATGTTCTTGATGTTTTTGATATTTTTGATGTTTGTGATGTTTTTGATGTTTTTAATGTTTTTGATGTTTTTGATTTTTTTGATTTTATGATGTTTTGATGTTTTTGATGTTTTATGCTTTTTATGTTTTTGATGTTATTGATGTTTTTGATGTTATTGACTTTTTTGATGTTTGTTGATGTTTTTGATTTTTTTTGATGTTTTGATGTTTTTGATGTTTTTGATGTTTTTGATGTTTTTGATGTTTTTGATGTTTTTGATGTTTTTTATGTTTTTGATGTTTTTGATGTTTTTGATGTTTTTGATGTTTTTAATGTTTTTGATGTTTTTGATGTTTTTGATGTTTTTGATGTTTTTGATGTTTTGATGTTTTTGATGTTTTTGTTTTTGATTTTTTGATGGTTTTAATGTTTTTGTTGTTATTGACTTTTTTGACTTTTTTGATGTTTGTTGATGTTTTTGATTTTTTTGATGTTTTGATGTTTTTGATGTTTTTGATGTTTTTGATGTTTTGATGTTTTTGATGTTTTTGATTTTTTGATGGTTTTAATGTTTTTGATGTTTTTGTTGTTATTGACTTTTTTGACTTTTTTGATGTTTGTTGATGTTTTTGAATTTTTTTGATGTTTTGATGTTTTTGATGTTTTTGATGTTTTTGATGTTTTTGATGTTTTTGATGTTTTGATGTTTTTGATGTTTTTGATGTTTTTGATGTTTTGATGTTTTTGATGTTTTTGATGGTTTTGATGTTTTTGATGTTTTTGATGTTTTTGATGTTTTTGATGTTTTTGATGTTTTTGATGTTTTTGATGTTTTTGATGTTTTTGATGTTTTTGATGTTTTTGATGTTTTTGATGTTTTTGATGTTTTTGATGTTTTTGATGTTTTTGATGTTTTTGTTGTTTTTGATGTGTTTGATGTTTTTGATTTTATGATGTTTTTGATGTTTTTGATGTTTGTGATATTTTTGATGTTTTTGATGTTTTTGATGTTTTTGATGTTTTTGATGTTTTTGATGTTTTTGATGTTTTTGATGTTTTTGATGTTTTTGATGTTTTTGATGTTTTTGATGTTTTTGATATTTTTGATGTTTTTTGATATTTTTGATGTTTTTGATGTTTTTTAATGTTTTTGTTGTTTTTGATGTGTTTGATGTGTTTGATGTTTTTGATTTTATGATGTTTTTGATGTTTTTGATATTTTTGATGTTTGTGATGTTTTTGATGTTTTTGATGTTTTTAATGTTTTTGATGTTTTTGATTTTTTTGATTTTATGATGTTTTGATGTTTTTGATGTTTTATGCTTTTTATGTTTTTGATGTTTTTGATGTTTTTGATGTTTTGATGTTTTTGATGTTTTTGTTTTTGATTTTTTGATGGTTTTAATGTTTTTGATGTTTTTGATGTTTTTGTTGTTATTGATGTTATTGACTTTTTTGATGTTTGTTGATGTTTTTGATGTTTTGATGTTTTTGATGTTTTTGATGTTTTTGATGTTTTTGATGTTTTTGATGTTTTTGATGTTTTTGATGTTTTTGATGTTTTTGATGTTTTTGATGTTTTTGATGTTTTTGATGTTTTTGATGTTTTTGATGTTTTTGATGTTTTTTATGTTTTTTATGTTTTTGATGTTTTTGATGTTTTTGTTGTTATTGACTTTTTGACTTTTTTGATGTTTGTTGATGTTTTTGATTTTTTTGATGTTTTGATGTTTTTGATGTTTTTGATGTTTTTGATGGTTTTAATGTTTTTGATGTTTTTGATGTTTTTGATGTTTTTGATGTTTTTGATGTTTTTGATGTTTTTGATGTTTTTGATGTTATTGACTTTTTTGATGTTTGTTGATGTTTTTGATTTTTTTGATGTTTTGATGTTTTTGATGTTTTTGATGTTTTTATGTTTTTTATGTTTTTGATGTTTTTGATGTTTTTGATGTTTTTGATGTTTTTGATGTTTTGATGTTTTTGATGTTTTTGTTTTTGATTTTTTGATGGTTTTAATGTTTTTGATGTTTTTGTTGTTATTGACTTTTTTGACTTTTTTGATGTTTGTTGATGTTTTTGATTTTTTTGATGTTTTGATGTTTTTGATGTTTTTGATGTTTTTGATGTTTTTGATGTTTTTGATGTTTTTGATGTTTTTTTATGTTTTTGATGTTTTTGATGTTTTTGATGTTTTTGATGTTTTTGATGTTTTTGATGTTTTTGATGTTTTTGATGTTTTTGATGTTTTTGATGTTTTTGTTGTTTTTGATGTGTTTGATGTTTTTGATTTTATGATGTTTTTGATGTTTTTGATGTTTATGATATTTTTGATGTTTTTGATGTTTTTGATGTTTTTGATGTTTTTGATGTTTTTGATGTTTTTGATATTTTTGATGTTTTTGATATTTTTGATGTTTTTGATGTTTTTTAATGTTTTTGTTGTTTTTGATGTGTTTGATGTTTTTGATTTTATGATGTTTTTGATGTTTTTGATGTTCTTGATGTTTTTGATATTTTTGATGTTTGTGATGTTTTTGATGTTTTTAATGTTTTTGATGTTTTTGATTTTTTTGATTTTATGATGTTTTGATGTTTTTGATGTTTTATGCTTTTTATGTTTTTGATGTTATTGATGTTTTTGATGTTATTGACTTTTTTGATGTTTGTTGATGTTTTTGATTTTTTTGATGTTTTGATGTTTTTGATGTTTTTGATGTTTTTTATGTTTTTATGTTTTTGATGTTTTTGATGTTTTTGATGTTTTTGATGTTTTTGATGTTTTTGATGTTTTTGATGTTTTTGATGTTTTTGATGTTTTTGATGTTTTGATGTTTTTGATGTTTTTGTTTTTGATTTTTTGATGGTTTTAATGTTTTTGTTGTTATTGACTTTTTTGACTTTTTTGATGTTTGTTGATGTTTTTGATTTTTTTGATGTTTTGATGTTTTTGATGTTTTTGATGTTTTTGATGTTTTGATGTTTTTGATGTTTTTGATTTTTTTGATGGTTTTAATGTTTTTGATGTTTTTGTTGTTATTGACTTTTTTGACTTTTTTGATGTTTGTTGATGTTTTTGATTTTTTTGATGTTTTGATGTTTTTGATGTTTTTGATGTTTTTGATGTTTTTGATGTTTTTGATGTTTTTGATGTTTTTGATGTTTTTGATGGTTTTGATGTTTTTGATGTTTTTGATGTTTTTGATGTTTTTGATGTTTTTGATGTTTTTGATGTTTTTGATGTTTTTGATGTTTTTGATGTTTTTGATGTTTTTGATGTTTTTGATGTTTTTGATGTTTTTGATGTTTTTGATGTTTTTGATGTTTTTGATGTTTTTGATGTTTTTGATGTTTTTGATGTTTTTGTTGTTTTTGATGTGTTTGATGTTTTTGATTTTATGATGTTTTTGATGTTTTTGATGTTTGTGATATTTTTGATGTTTTTGATGTTTTTGATGTTTTTGATGTTTTTGATGTTTTTGATGTTTTTGATGTTTTTGATGTTTTTGATGTTTTTGATGTTTTTGATGTTTTTGATGTTTTTGATGTTTTTGATGTTTTTGATGTTTTTGATATTTTTGATGTTTTTGATGTTTTTTAATGTTTTTGTTGTTTTTGATGTGTTTGATGTGTTTGATGTTTTTGATTTTATGATGTTTTTGATGTTTTTGATATTTTTGATGTTTTTGATGTTTTTGATGTTTTTGATGTTTTTAATGTTTTTGATGTTTTTGATTTTTTTGATTTTATGATGTTTTGATGTTTTTGATGTTTTATGCTTTTTATGTTTTTGATGTTTTTGATGTTTTTGATGTTTTTGATGTTTTTGATGTTTTGATGTTTTTGATGTTTTTGTTTTTGATTTTTTGATGGTTTTAATGTTTTTGATGTTTTTGATGTTTTTGTTGTTATTGATGTTATTGACTTTTTTGATGTTTGTTGATGTTTTTGATGTTTTGATGTTTTTGATGTTTTTGATGTTTTTGATGTTTTTGATGTTTTTGATGTTTTTGATGTTTTTGATGTTTTTGATGTTTTTGATGTTTTTGATGTTTTTTATGTTTTTTATGTTTTTGATGTTTTTGATGTTTTTGTTGTTATTGACTTTTTTGACTTTTTTGATGTTTGTTGATGTTTTTGATTTTTTTTGATGTTTTGATGTTTTTGATGTTTTTGATGTTTTTGATGGTTTTAATGTTTTTGATGTTTTTGATGTTTTTGATGTTTTTGATGTTTTTGATGTTTTTGATGTTTTTGATTTTTTTGTTGTTTGTTGATGTTTTTGATTTTTTTTTTTTGATGTTTTGATGTTTTTGATGTTTTTGATGTTTTTATGTTTTTGATGTTTTTGATGTTTTTGATGTTTTTGATGTTTTTGATGTTTTGATGTTTTTGATGTTTTTGTTTTTGATTTTTTGATGGTTTTAATGTTTTTGATGTTTTTGTTGTTATTGACTTTTTTGACTTTTTTGATGTTTGTTGATGTTTTTGATTTTTTTGATGTTTTGATGTTTTTGATGTTTTTGATGTTTTTGATGTTTTTGATGTTTTTGATGTTTTTGATGTTTTTGATGTTTTTGATGTTTTTGATGTTTTTGATGTTTTTGATGTTTTTGATGTTTTTGATGTTTTTGATGTTTTTGATGTTTTTGATGTTTTTGATGTTTTTGATGTTTTTAATGTTTTTAATATTTTTGATGTTTCTGATGTTTTTGATGTTTTTGATGTTTTTTATGTTTTTGATGTTGTTGATGTTTTTGATATTTTTGATGTTTTTGATGTTTTTGATGTTTTTGATGTTTTTGATGTTTTTGATGTTTTTAATGTTTTTAATGTTTTTGATGTTTTTAATTTTTTTGATTTTAAGATGTTTTGATGTTTTTGATGTTTTATGTTTTTGATGTTTTTGATGTTATTGACTTTTTTGACTTTTTTGATGTTTGTTGATGTTTTTAATTTTTTTGATGTTTTGATGTTCTTGATGTTTTTAATTTTTTTGATGTTTTGATGTTTTTGATGATTTTGATGTTTTTGATGTTTTTGATGTTTTTGATGTTTTTTATGTTGTTGATGTTTTTAATGTTTTTAATGTTTTTGATGTTTTTGATTTTTTTGATTTTATGATGTTTTGATGTTTTTGATGTTTTTGATGTTTTATGTTTTTGATGTTTTTCATGTTTTTGATGTTTTTGATGTTTTTGATGTTATTGACTTTTTTGACTTTTTTGATGTTTGTTGATGTTTTTGATTTTTTTGATGTTTTGATGTTTTTGATGTTTTTGATGTTTTTGATGTTTTTGATGTTTTTGATGTTTTTGATGTTTTTGATGTTTTTAATGTTTTTAATGTTTTTGATGTTTCTGATGTTTTTGATGTTTTTGATGTTTTTGATGTTTTTGATGTTTTTGATGTTTTTGATGTTTTTGATGTTTTTGATGTTTTTGATGTTTTTGATGTTTTTGATTTTTTGATTTTTTTTTGATGTTTTTGATTTTTTTGATGTTTTGATGTTTTTGATGTTTTTGATGTTTTTGATGTTTTTGATGTTTTTGATGTTTTTGATGTTTTTGATGTTTTTGATGTTTTTGATGTTTTTGATGTTTTTGATGTTTTTGATGTTTTTGATGTTTTTGATGTTTTTGATGTTTTTGATGTTTTTGATGTTTTTGATGTTTTTGATTTTTTGATGGTTTTAATGTTTTAGATGTTTTTGTTGTTATTGACTTTTTTGACTTTTTTGATGTTTGTTGATGTTTTTGATTTTTTTGATGTTTTGATGTTTTTGATGTTTTTGATGTTTTTGATGTTTTGATGTTTTTGATGTTTTTGATTTTTATGTGTTTTTGATGTTTTTGATGTTTTTGATGTTTTTGATGTTTTGATGTTTTTGATGTTTTGATGTTTTTGATGTTTTTGATGTTTTTGATGTTTTTGATGTTTTTGATGTTTTTTGATGTTTTTGATGTTTTTGATGTTTTTGATGTTTTTGATGTTTTTGATGTTTTTGATGTTTTTGATGTTTTTGATGTTTTCGATGTTTTTGATATTTTTGATGTTTTTGATATTTTTGATGTTTTTGATGTTTTTTAATGTTTTTGTTGTTTTTGATGTGTTTGATGTGTTTGATGTTTTTGATTTTATGATGTTTTTGATGTTTTTGATGTTTTTGATATTTTTGATGTTTGTGATGTTTTTGATGTTTTTGATGTTTTTAATGTTTTTAATGTTTTTGATGTTTTTGATTTTTTTGATTTTATGATGTTTTGATGTTTTTGATGTTTTATGTTTTTTATGTTTTTGATGTTTTTGATGTTTTTGATGTTTTTGATGTTTTTGATGTTTTTGATCTTTTTTGATGTTTGTTGATGTTTTGATTTTTTTTGATGTTTTGATGTTTTTGATGTTTTTGATGTTTTTGATGTTTTGATGTTTTTGATGTTTTTGATGTTTTTGATGTTTTTGATGTTTTTGATGTTTTTGATGTTATTGATGTTTTTGATGTTTTTGATGTTCTTAATGTTTTTAATGTTTTTGATTTTATGATGTTTTGATGTTTTTGATGTTTTTGATGTTTTTGATGTTTTTGATGTTTTTGATGTTTTGATGTTATTGATGTTATTGATCTTTTTGATGTTTTTGATTTTTTTGATGTTTTGATGTTTTGATGTTTTTGATGTTCTTGATGTTTTTGATGTTTTTGATGTTTTTGATGTTTTTGATGTTTTTGATGTTTTTGATGTTTTTGATGTTTTTGATGTTTTTGATGTTTTTGATGTTTTTGATGTTTTTGATGTTTTTGATGTTTTTGATGTTTTTGATGTTTTTGATGTTTTTGATGTTTTTGATGTTTTTGTTTTTTTTGATGTTTTTGATGTTTTTGATGTTTTTGATGTTTTTGTTGTTTTTGATTTTTTGATGGTTTTGATGTTTTTGATGTTTTTGATGTTTTTGATGTTTTTGATGTTTTTGATGTTTTTGATGTTTTTAATGTTTTTGATGTTTTTGATGTTTTTGATATTTTTGATGTTTTGATATTTTTGATGTTTTTGATGTTTTTGATGTTTTGGTGTTTTTGATGTTTTTGATGTTTTTGATGTTTTTGATGTTTTTGATGTTTTTGATGTTTTTGATGTTTTTGATGTTTTTGATGTTTTTGATGTTTTTGATGTTTTTGATGTTTTTGATGTTTTTGATGTTTTTAATGTTTTTGATGTTTTTGATGTTTTGATGTTTTTGATGTGTTTGATGTTTTTGATATTTTTGATGTTTTTGATGTTTTTGATGTTTTTGATGTTTTTGATGTTTTTGTTGTTTTTGATGTGTTTGATGTTTTTGATTTTCTGATGTTCTTGATGTTTTTGATTTTATGATGTTTTCAATTTTTTTGATTTTATGATGTTTTGATGTTTTTGATGTTTTATGTTTTTGATGTTTTTGATGTTTTTGATGTTTTTGATATTTTTGAAGGTTTTTATGTTTTTGATGTTTTTGATGTTTTTGATTTTTTGATGTTTTTGATGTTTTTGATGTTTTTTGATGTTTTTGATGTTTTTGATGTTTTTGATGTTTTTGATGTTTTTGATGTTTTTGATATTTTTGATGTTTTTGATGTTTTTGATGTTTTTGTTGTTTTTGATGTGTTTGATGTTTTTGATTTTATGATGTTCTTGATGTTTTTGATTTTATGATGTTTTCAATTTTTTTGATTTTATGATGTTTTGATGTTTTTGATGTTTTATGTTTTTGATGTTTTTGATGTTTTTGATGTTTTTGATGTTTTTGATATTTTTGAAGGTTTTTATGTTTTTGATGTTTTTGATGTTTTTGATTTTTTGATGTTTTTGATGTTTTTGATGTTTTTTGATGTTTTTGATGTTTTTGATGTTTTTGATGTTTTTGATGTTTTTGATGTTTTTGATGTTTTTGATATTTTTGATGTTTTTGATGTTTTTGATGTTTTTGATTTTTTGATGTTTTTGATGTTTTTGATGTTTTTGATGTTTTTGATGTTTTTGTTGTTTTTGATGTGTTTGATGTTTTAGATTTTATGATGTTTTGATGTTTTTGATGTTTTTGATGTTTTTGATGTTTTTGTTGTTTTTGATTTTTTGATGGTTTTAATGTTTTTGATGTTTTTGTTGTTATTGACTTTTTTGATGTTTTTGATGTTTTTGATGTTTTTGATGTTTTTAATGTTTTTGATGTTTTTGATGTTTTTGATGTTTTTGATGTTTTTGATGTTTTTGATATTTTTGATGTTTTTGATGTTTTTGATGTTTTTGATGTTTTGGATGTTTTTGATGTTTTTGATGTTTTTGATGTTTTTGATGTTTTTGATGTTTTTGATGTTTTTTATGTTTTTGATGTTTTTGATGTTTTTGATGTTTTTGATGTTTTTGATGTTTTTGATGTTTTTGATGTTTTTGATGTTTTGATGTTTTTGATGTTTTTGATGTTTTTGTTGTTTTTGATTTTTTGATGGTTTTAATGTTTTTGTTGTTATTGACTTTTTTGACTTTTTTGATGTTTTTGATGTTTTTGATGTTTTTGATATTTTTGATGTTTTTGATGTTTTTGATGTTTTTGATGTTTTGGTGTTTTTGATGTTTTTGATGTTTTTGATGTTTTTGATGTTTTTGATGTTTTTGATGTTTTTGATGTTTTTGATGTTTTTGATGTTTTTGATGTTTTTGATGTTTTTGATGTTTTTGATGTTTTTAATGTTTTTGATGTTTTTGATGTTTTTGATGTTTTTGATGTGTTTGATGTTTTTGATATTTTTGATGTTTTTGATGTTTTTGATGTTTTTGATGTTTTTGATGTTTTTGATGTTTTTGATGTTTTTGATGTTTTTGATGTTTTTGATGTTTTTGTTGTTTTTGATGTGTTTGATGTTTTTGATTTTATGATGTTCTTGATGTTTTTGATTTTATGATGTTTTAAATTTTTTTGATTTTATGATGTTTTGATGTTTTTGATGTTTTATGTTTTTGATGTTTTTGATGTTTTTGATGTTTTTGATGTTTTTGATGTTTTTGATGTTTTTGATGTTTTTGATGTTTTTGATTTTTTTGATGTTTTTGATGTTTTTGATGTTTTTGATGTTTTTGTTGTTTTTGATGTGTTTGGTGTTTTAGATTTTATGATGTTCTTGATGTTTTTGATTTTATGATGTTTTTGATTTTTTTGATTTTATGATGTTTTGATGTTTTTGATGTTTTATGTTTTTAATGTTTTTGATGTTTTTGATGTTTTTGATGTTTTTGATGTTTTTGATGTTTTTGATGTTTTTGTTGTTTTTGATGTGTTTGATGTTTTTGATTTTATGATGTTCTTGATGTTTTTGATTTTATGATGTTTTTGATTTTTTTGATTTTATGATGTTTTGATGTTTTGATGTTTTTGATGTTTTATGTTTTTGATGTTTTTGATGTTTTTGATGTTTTTGATGTTTTTGATGTTTTTGATATTTTTGATGTTTTTGATGTTTTTGATGTTTTTGATGTTTTTGATGTTTTGATGTTTTTGATGTTTTTGATGTTTTGATGTTTTTGATGTTTTTGATGTTTTTTGATGTTTTTGATGTTTTTGATTTTTTGATGTTTTTGATGTTTTTGATGTTTTTGATGTTTTTGATGTTTTGATGTTTTTGATGTTTTTGATGTTTTTGATGTTTTTGATGTTTTTGATGTTTTTGATGTTTTTGATGTTTTTGATGTTTTTGATGTTTTTGATGTTTTGATGTTTTTGATGTTTTTGATGTTTTTGATGTTTTTGATGTTTTTGATGTTTTTGATGTTTTTGATGTTTTGATGTTTTTGATGTTTTTGATGTTTTTGATGTTTTTGATGTTTTTGATGTTTTTGATGTTTTTGATGTTTTTGATGTTTTTGATGTTTTTGATGTTTTTGATGTTTTTGATGTTTTTGATGTTTTTGATGTTTTGATGTTTTTGATGTTTTTGATGTTTTTGATGTTTTTGATGTTTTTGATGTTTTTGATGTTTTTGATGTTTTTGTTGTTTTTGATGTTTTTGATGTTTTTGTTGTTTTTGATGTGTTTGATGTTTTTGATTTTATGATGTTCTTGATGTTTTTGATTTTATGATGTTTTTGATTTTTTTGATTTTATGATGTTTTGATTTTATGATGTTTTGATGTTTTTGATGTTTTATGTTTTTGATGTTTTTGATGTTTTTGATGTTTTTGATGTTTTTGATGTTTTTGATATTTTTGATGTTTTTGATGTTTTTGATGTTTTTGATGTTTTTGATGTTTTGATGTTTTTGATGTTTTTGATGTTTTTGATGGTTTTGATGTTTTGATGTTTTTGATGTTTTTGATGTTTTTGATGTTTTGATGTTTTTGATGTTTTTGATGTTTTTGATGTTTTTGATGTTTTTGATGTTTTTGTTGTTTTTGATGTGTTTGATGTTTTTGATTTTATGATGTTCTTGATGTTTTTGATTTTATGATGTTTTTGATGTTTTTGATTTTTTTGATTTTATAATGTTTTTGATGTTTTTGATTTTTATGATTTTATGATGTTTTTGATGTATTATGTTTTTGATGTTTTTGACGTTTTTGATGTTTTTGATGTTTTTGATGTTTTTGATGTTTTTGATGTTTTTGATGTTTTTGATGTTTTTGATGTTTTTGATGTTTTTGATGTTTTTGATGTTTTTGATGTTTTTGATGTTTTTGATGTTTTTGATGTTTTTGATGTTTTTGATGTTTTTGATGTTTTTGATGTTTTTCATGTTTTTGATGTTTTTGATGTTTTTGATGTTTTTGTTGTTTTTGATGTGTTTGATGTTTTTGATTTTATGATGTTTTTGATGTTTTTGATGTTTTTGATGTTATTTGATGTTTTTGATTTTTTGATGGTTTTGATGTTTTTGATGTTTTTGATGTTTTTGATGTTATTGACTTTCTTGACATTTTTGATGTTTGTTGATTTTTTTGATGTTTTGATGTTTTTGATGTTTTTGATGTTTTTGATGTTTTTGATGTTTTTGATGTTTTTGATGTTTTTGATGTTTTTGATGTTTTGATGTTTTGATGTTTTGATGTTTTTGATGTTTTTGATGTTTTTGATATTTTGATGTTTTTGATGTTTTTGATGTTTTTTAATGTTTTTGTTGTTTTTGATGTGTTTGATGTTTTTGATTTTATGATGTTTTTGATGTTTTTGATGTTTTTGATGTTTTTGATGTTTTTGATGTTTTTGATGTTTTTGATGTTTTTGATGTTTTTAATGTTTTTGATGTTTTTTGATTTTATGATGTTTTGATGTTTTTGATGTGTTATGTTTTTGATGTTTTTGATGTTTTTGATGTTTTTGATGTTTTTGATGTTTTTGACTTTTTTGATGTTTGTTGATGTTTTTGATTTTTTTAAAGTTTTGATGTTTTTGATGTTTTTGATGTTTTTTATGTTTTTGATGTTTTTGATGTTTTTGATGTTTTGATGTTTTTGATGTTTTTGATTTTTTGATGGTTTTAATGTTTTTGATGTTTTTGTTGTTATTGACTTTTTCGACTTTTTTGATGTTTGTTAATGTTTTTGATTTTTTTGATGTTTTGATGTTTTTGATGTTTTTGATGTTTTTGATGTTTTTGATGTTTTTGATGTTTTTGATGTTTTTGATGTTTTTGATGTTTTTGATGTTTTTGATGTTTTTGAATTTTTTGATGTTTTTGATGTTTTTGATGTTTTTGATGTTTTTGATGTTTTTGATGTTTTTGATGTTTTTGATGTTTTTGATGTTTTTGATGTTTTTGATGTTTTTGATGTTTTTGATGGTTTTGATGTTTTTGATGTTTTTGATGTTTTGATGTTTTTGATGTTTTGATGTTTTTGATGTTTTGATGTTTTTGATGTTTTTGATGTTTTGATGTTTTTGATGTTTTGATGTTTTTGATGTTTTTGATGTTTTGATGTTTTTGTTGTTTTTGATGTTTTTGATGTTTTTGTTGTTTTTGATGTGTTTGATGTTTTTGATTTTATGATGTTCTTGATGTTTTTGATTTTATGATGTTTTTGATTTTTTTGATTTTATGATGTTTTGATTTTTTGATGTTTTGATGTTTTTGATGTTTTATGTTTTTGATGTTTTTGATGTTTTTGATGTTTTTGATGTTTTTGATGTTTTTGATGTTTTTGATGTTTTTGATGTTTTTGATATTTTTGATGTTTTTGATGTTTTTGATGTCTTTGATGTTTTTGATGTTTTTGATGTTTTTGATGGTTTTGATGTTTTTGATGTTTTTGATGTTTTTGATGTTTTTGATGTTTTTGATGTTTTTGATGTTTTTGTTGTTTTTGATGTGTTTGATGTTTTTGATTTTATGATGTTCTTGATGTTTTTGATTTTATGATGTTTTTGATGTTTTTGATTTTTTTGATTTTATAATGTTTTTGATGTTTTTGATTTTTTTGATTTTATGATGTTTTTGATGTTTTATGTTTTTGATGTTTTTGACGTTTATGATGTTTTTGATGTTTTTGATGTTTTTGATGTTTTTGATGTTTTTGATGTTTTTGATGATTTTGATGTTTTTGATGTTTTTGATGTTTTTGATGTTTTTGATGTTTTTGATATTTTTGATAGTTTTGATGTTTTTGATTTTTTGATGGTTTTGATGTTTTTGATGTTATTGACTTTTTTGACTTTTTTGATGTTTGTTGATGTATTTGATATTTTGATGTTCTGATGTTTTGATGTTTTTGATGTTTTTGATGTTTTTGATGTTTTTGATGTTTTTGATGTTTTTGATGTTTTTGATGTTTTTGATGTTTTTGATGTTTTTGATGTTTTTGATGTTTTTGATGTTTTTGATGTTTTTGATGTTTTTGATGTTTTTGATGTTTTGATGTTTTTGATGTTTTGATGTTTTTGATGTTTTGATGTTTTTGATGTTTTTGATGTTTTT
Source organism: Drosophila pruinosa (assembly GCA_018150935.1). NCBI lineage: Eukaryota > Metazoa > Arthropoda > Insecta > Diptera > Drosophilidae > Drosophila > Drosophila pruinosa. Next base: position 34,683 of record JAECWR010000207.1, read on the forward strand.
GATGTTTTTGATGTTTTGATGTTTTTGATGTTTTTGATGTTTTTGATGTTTTTGATGTTTTTGATGTTTTTGATGTTTTTTGATGTTTTTGATGTTTTTGATGTTTTTGATGTTTTTGATGTTTTTGATGTTTTTGATGTTTTTGATGTTTTTGATGTTTTTGATGTTTTTGTTGTTTTTGATGTGTTTGATGTTTTTGATTTTATGATGTTTTTGATGTTTTTGATGTTTTTGATGTTTTTTGATGTTTTTGATTTTTTGACGGTTTTGATGTTTTTGATGTTTTTGATGTTTTTGATGTTTTTGATGTTATTGACTTTCTTGACATTTTTGATGTTTGTTGATTTTTTTAATGTTTTGATGTTTTTGATGTTTTTGATGTTTTTGATGTTTTTGATGTTTTGATGTTTTTTGATGTTTTGATGTTTTTGATGTTTTTGATGTTTTTGATGTTTTGATGTTTTTGATGTTTTTGATGTTTTGATGTTTTGATGTTTTGATGTTTTGATGTTTTTGATGTTTTTGATGTTTTGGATATTTTTGACGTTTTTGATGTTTTTGATGTTTTTTAATGTTTTTGTTGTTTTTGATGTTTTTGATGTGTTTGATGTTTTTGATGTTTTTGATGTTTTTGATGTTTTTGATGTTTTTGATGTTTTTGATGTTTTTGATGTTTTTGATGTTTTTGATGTTTTGATGTTTTTTGATTTTATGATGTTTTGATGTTTTTGATGTTTTGATGTTTTTGATGTTTTTGATGTTTTTGATGTTTTTGATGTTTTTGATGTTTTTGATGTTTTTGATTTTTTTGATGTTTGTTGATGTTTTTGATTTTTTAAAGTTTTTGATGTTTTTGATGTTTTTGATGTTTTTATGTTTTTGATGTTTTTGATGTTTTTGATGTTTTTGATGTTTTGATGTTTTTGATGTTTTTGATTTTTTGATGGTTTTAATGTTTTTGAATATTTTGTTGTTATTGACTTTTTCGACTTTTTTGATGTTTGTTGATGTTTTTGATTTTTTTGATGTTTTGATGTTTTTGATGTTTTTGATGTTTTTGATGTTTTTGATGTTTTTGATGGTTTTGATGTTTTTGATGTTTTTGATGTTTTTGATGTTTTTGATGTTTTTGATGTTTTTGATGTTTTTGATGTTTTTGATGTTTTTGATGTTTTTGATGTTTTTGATGTTTTTGATGTTTTTGATGTTTTTGATGTTTTGATGTTTTGATGTTTTTGATGTTTTTGATGTTTTTGATGTTTTTGATGTTTTGATGTTTTTGATGTTTTTGATGTTTTTGATGTTTTTGATGTTTTTGATGTTTTTGATGTTTTTGATGTTTTTGATGTTTTTGATGTTTTTGATGTTTTTGATGTTTTTGATGTTTTTGATGTTTTTGATGTTTTTGATGTTTTCGATGTTTTTGATATTTTTGATGTTTTTGATGTTTTTGATGTTTTTGATGTTTTTGTTGTTTTTTGATGTTTTTGATGTTTTGATGTTTTTGATGTTTTTGATGTTTTTGATGTTTTTGATGTTTTTGATGTTTTTGATGTTTTTGATGTTTTTGATGTTTGTGATGTTTTTGATGTTTTTGATGTTTTTGATGTTTTTGATGTTTTTGATTTTTTTGATTTTATGATGTTTTGATGTTTTTGATGTTTTTGATGTTTTTGATGTTTTTGATGTTTTTGTTTTTTGATGTTTTGATGTTTTTGATTTTTTGATGTTTTTTGATGTTTTTGATTTTTTTGATGTTTTTGATGTTTTTGATGTTTTTGATGTTTTTGATGTTTTTGATGTTTTTGATGTTTTTGATGTTTTTTATGTTTTTTATGTTTTTGATGTTTTTGATGTTTTTGATGTTTTTGATGTTTTTGATGTTTTTGATGTTTTTGATGTTTTTGATGTTTTGATGTTTTTGATGTTTTTGTTTTTGATTTTTTGATGGTTTTAATGTTTTTGATGTTTTTGATGTTTTTGTTGTTATTGATCTTTTTTGATGTTTTTGATGTTTGTTGATGTTTTTGATTTTTTTGATGTTTTTGATGTTTTTGATGTTTTTGATGTTTTGATGTTTTTGATGTTTTTGATTTTTTGATGGTTTTAATGTTTTTGATGTTTTTGTTGTTATTGACTTTTTTGACTTTTTTGATGTTTGTTGATGTTTTTGATTTTTTTGATGTTTTGATGTTTTTGATGTTTTTGATGTTTTTGATGGTTTGATGTTTTGATGTTTTTGATGTTTTTGATGTTTTTGATGTTTTTGATGTTTTTGATGTTTTTGATGTTTTGATGTTTTTGATGTTTTTGATGTTTTTGATGTTTTTGATGTTTTTGATGTTTTTGATGTTTTTGATGTTTTTGTTGTTTTTTGATGTGTTTGATGTTTTTTGATTTTATGATGTTTTTGATGTTTGTGATTTTTTGATGTTTTTTTTGATGTTTTTGATGTTTTTGATGTTTTTGATGTTTTGATGTTTTTGATGTTTTGATGTTTTTGATGTTTTTGATGTTTTTGATGTTTTTGATGTTTTTGATGTTTTCGATGTTTTTGATATTTTTGATGTTTTTGATGTTTTTGATGTTTTTGATGTTTTTTAATGTTTTTGTTGTTTTTGATGTGTTTGATGTGTTTGATGTTTTTGATTTTATGATGTTTTTGATGTTTTTGATATTTTTGATGTTTTTGATGTTTTTGATGTTTTTGATGTTTTTAATGTTTTTGATGTTTTTGATTTTTTTGATTTTATGATGTTTTGATATTTTTCATGTTTTATGCTTTTTATGTTTTTGATGTTTTTGATGTTTTTGATGTTTTTGATGTTTTGATGTTTTTGATGTTTTTGTTTTTGATTTTTTGATGGTTTTAATGTTTTTGATGTTTTTGATGTTTTTGTTGTTATTGATGTTATTGATTTTTTGATGTTTGTTGATGTTTTTGATGTTTTGATGTTTTTGATGTTTTTGATGTTTTTGATGTTTTTGATGTTTTTGATGTTTTTGATGTTTTTTATGTTTTTTATGTTTTTGATGTTTTTGATGTTTTTGATGTTTTTGATGTTTTTGATGTTTTTGATGTTTTTGATGTTTTTGATGTTTTTGATGTTTATGTTTTTGATTTTTGATGGTTTTAATGTTATTGATGTTTTTGATGTTTTTGTTGTTATTGACTTTTTTGATCTTTTTGATGTTTGTTGATGTTTTTGATGTTTTGATGTTTTTGATGTTTTTGATGTTTTTGATGTTTTCAATGTTTTTTTGATGTTTTTGATGTTTTTGATGTTTTTGATGTTTTTGATGTTTTTGATGTTTTTGATTTTTTGATGTTTGTTGATGTTTTTGATTTTTTTGATGTTTTGATGTTTTTGATGTTTTGATGTTTTGATGTTTTTGATGTTTTTGATGTTTTTGATGTTTTTGATGTTTTTGATGTTTTTGATGTTTTTGATGTTTTTGATGTTTTTGATGTTTTGATGTTTTTGATGTTTTTGATGTTTTTGATGTTTTTTGATGGTTTTAATGTTTTTGATGTTTTTGATGTTTTTGTTGTTATTGATTTTTTGACTTTTTTGATGTTTGTTGATGTTTTTGATGTTTTGATGTTTTGATGTTTTTGATGTTTTTGATGTTTTTGATGTTTTTGATGTTTTGATGTTTTTTGATGTTTTTGATGTTTTTGATGTTTTTGATGTTTTTGATGTTTTTGATGTTTTTGATGTTTTTGATGTTTTTGATGTTTTTGATGTTTTTGATGTTTTGATGTTTTTGATGTTTTTGATGTTTTTGATGTTTTGATGTTTTTGATGTTTTTTTGATGTTTTTGATGTTTTGATGTTTTTGATGTTTTGATGTTTTTGATGTTTTGATGTTTTTAATGTTTTTAATGTTTTTGATGTATTTAATTTTTTTGATTTTATGATGTTTTGATGTTTTTGATGTTTTTATGTTTTTGATGTTTTTGATGTTTTTGACTTTTTTGACTTTTTTGATGTTTGTTGATGTTTTTAATTGTTTTGATGTTTTGATGTTTTTGATGTTTTTAATTTTTTTGATGTTTTGATGTTTTGATGTTTTTGATGATTTTGATGTTTTTGATGTTTTTGATGTTTTTGATGTTTTTTATGTTGTTGATGTTTTTAATGTTTTTAATGTTTTTGATGTTTTTGATTTTTTTGATTTTATGATGTTTTGATGTTTTTGATGTTTTTGATGTTTTATGTTTTTGATGTTTTTGATGTTTTGATGTTTTTGTTTTTCATGTTTTTGATGTTTTTGATGTTATTGATTTTTTGACTTTTTTGATGTTTGTTGATGTTTTTAATTTTCTTGATGTTTTGATGTTTTTGATGTTTTTTTGATGTTTTTGATGTTTTTGATGTTTTTGATGTTTTTGATGTTTTTGATGTTTTTGATGTTTTTGATGTTTTGATGTTTTTGATGTTTTTAATGTTTTTGATGTTTTTGATGTTTTGATGTTTTTGATGTTTTTGATGTTTTTGATGTTTTGTTGTTTTGATGTTTTTGATGTTTTTTTGTTTTTGTTTTTGATGTTTTTGATGTTTTTGATGTTTTTGATGTTTTTGATGTTTTGTTTTGTTTTTGATTTTTTGATGTTTTTGATGTTTTGATGTTTTTGATGTTATTGACTTTTTGACTTTTTTGATGTTTTTGATATTTTTGATGTTTTTGATGTTTTTGATGTTTTTGATGTTTTTGATGTTTTTGATGTTTTTGATGTTTTTGATGTTTTTGATGTTTTTGATGTTTTTGATGTTTTTGATGTTTTTGATGTTTTTGATGTTTTTGATGTTTTTGATGTTTTTGATTTTTTTGATGTTTTTGATGGTTTTGATGTTTTTGATGTTTTTGATGTTATTGACTTTTTTGATGTTTTTGATGTTTTTGATGTTTTTGATGTTTTTGATGTTTTTGATGTTTTTGATGTTTTTGATGTTTTTGATGTTTTTGATGTTTTTGATGTTTTTGATGTTTTTGATGTTTTTGATGTTTTTGATGTTTTGATGTTTTTGATGTTTTTGATGTTTTTGATGTTTTTGATGTTTTTGATGTTTTTGATTTTTTGATGTTTTTGTTGTTTTTGATGTGTTTGATGTTTTGATCTTTTGATGTTTTGATGTTTTTGATGTTTTTGATGTTTTTGATGTTTTTGATGTTTTTGATGTTTTTGATGTTTTGATGTTTTTGATGTTTTTGATGTTTTGATGTTTTTGATGTTTTTGATATTTTTGATGTTTTTGATTTTTTGATGTTTTTGATGTTTTTTGATGTTTTTGATGTTTTTGATGTTTTTGATGTTTTTGATGTTTTGATGTTTTTGATGTTTTTGATGTTTTTGATGTTTTTGATGTTTTTGATGTTTTGATGTTTTTGATGTTTTTGATGTTTTTGATGTTTTTGATGTTTTTAATGTTTTTGATGTTTTTTGATGTTTTTGATGTTTTTGATTTTTTGATTTTTTGATGTTTTTGATGTTTTGATGTTTTTGATGTTTTTGATGTTTTTGATGTTTTTGATGTTTTTGATGTTTTTGATGTTTTTGATGTTTTTGATGTTTTTGATGTTTTTGATGTTTTTGATTTTTTTGATGTTTTTGATGTTTTTGATGTTTTTGATGTTTTTGATGTTTTTGATGTTTTGATGTTTTTGATGTTTTTGATGTTTTGATGTTTTTGATGTTTTTGATGTTTTTGATGTTTTTTGTTTTTGATGTTTTTGATGTTTTGATGTTTTTGATGTTTTTGTGTTTTTGATGTTTTTGATGGTTTTAATGTTTTTGATGTTTTTGATGTTTTTGATGTTTTTGATGTTTTTGATTTTTTGATGTTTTTTGATGTTTTGATGTTTTTGATGTTTTGATGTTTTTGATGTTTTTGATGTTTTTGATGTTTTTGATGTTTTTGATGTTTTTGATGTTTTGATGTTTTTGATGTTTTTGATGTTTTTGATGTTTTTGATGTTTTTTGATGTTTTTGATGTTTTTGATGTTTTTATGTTTTTGATGTTTTTGATGTTTTGATGTTTTTGATGTTTTTGATGTTTTTGATGTTTTTAATGTTTTTGATGTTTTTGATGTTTTTGATGTTTTTTGATGTTTTGATGTTTTTGATGTTTTTGATGTTTTTGATGTTTTTGATGTTTTGATGTTTTTGATGTTTTGATGTTTTTGATGTTTTTGATGTTTTGATGTTTTTGATGTTTTTGATGTTTTTAATGTTTTTGATGTTTTTGATGTTTTTGATTTTTTATGATTTTTGATGTTTTTGATGTTTTTGATGTTTTTGATGTTATTGACTTTTTTGACTTTTTTGATGTTTGTTGATGTTTTTAATTTTTTTGATGTTTTGATGTTTTTGATGTTTTTGATGTTTTTGATTTTTTTGATGTTTTTGATGTTTTTGATGTTTTTGATGTTTTTGATGTTTTTGATGTTTTTGATGTTTTTGATGTTTTTGATGTTTTTGATGTTTTTGATGTTTTTGATGTTTTTGATGTTTTTGATGTTTTTGATTTTTTGATGTTTTTGATGTTTTGATGTTTTTGATGTTTTTGATGTTTTTGATGTTTTTTGATGTTTTGATGTTTTTGATGTTTTTGATGTTTTTGATGTTTTTGATGTTTTTGACTTTTTGATGTTTTTGATGTTTTTGATGTTTTTGATGTTTTTGATGTTTTTGATGTTTTGATGTTTTTGATGTTTTTGATGTTTTTGATGTTTTTGATGTTTTTGATGTTTTTGATGTTTTTGATGTTTTTGATGTTTTTGATGTTTTTGATGTTTTTGATGTTTTTTGATGTTTTTGATATTTTTGATGTTTTTGATGTTTTTGATGTTTTTGATGTTTTTGATGTTTTTGATGTTTTTGATGTTTTTGATGTTTTTGATGTTTGTTGATGTTTTTGATTTTTGATTTTTTTGATGTTTTTGATGTTTTTGATGTTTTTGATGTTTTTGATGTTTTTGATGTTTTTGATGTTTTTGATGTTTTTGATGTTTTTGATGTTTTTGATGTTTTTGATGTTTTTGATGTTTTTGATGTTTTTGATGTTTTTGATGTTTTTGATGTTTTTGATGTTTTTGATGTTTTTGATGTTTTTGATGTTTTTGATGTTTTTGATTTTTTGATGGTTTTGATGTTTTTGATGTTTTTGTTGTTATTGACTTTTTGATTTTTTGATGTTTGTTGATGTTTTTGATTTTTTTGATGTTTTGATGTTTTTGATGTTTTTGATGTTTTTGATGTTTTTGATGTTTTTGATGTTTTTGATGTTTTTGATGTTTTTGATGTTTTTGATGTTTTTGATGTTTTTGATGTTTTTGATGTTTTTGATGTTTTGATGTTTTTGATGTTTTTGATGTTTTTGATGTTTTTGATGTTTTTGATGTTTTTGATGTTTTTGATGTTTTTGATGTTTTTGATGTTTTTGATGTTTTTGATTTTTTGATGTTTTTGATTTTTTGATGTTTTTTGATGTTTTTGATGTTTTTGATGTTTTTGATGTTTTTGATGTTTTTGATGTTTTTGATGTTTTTGATGTTTTTGATGTTTTTGATGTTTTTGATGTTTTTGATGTTTTTGATGTTTTTGATGTTTTTTGATGTTTTTGATGTTTTTGATGTTTTTGATGTTTTGATGTTTTTGATGTTTTTGATGTTTTTGATGTTTTTGATGTTTTTGATAGTTTTGATGTTTTTGATGTTTTTGATGTTTTTGATGTTTTTGATGTTTTTGATGTTTTTGATGTTTTTGATTTTTTGATGTTTTGATGTTTTGATGTTTTTGATGTTTTGATGTTTTTGATGTTTTTGATGTTTTTGATGTTTTTGATTTTTTGATGTTTTTGATGTTTTTGATTTTTTTGATGTTTTTGATGTTTTTGATGTTTTGATGTTTTGATGTTTTTGATGTTTTTGATGTTTTTGATGTTTTTGATGTTTTTGATGTTTTGATGTTTTTGATGTTTTTGATGTTTTTGATGTTTTGATGTTTTTTTGATGTTTTTGATGTTTTTGATGTTTTTGATGTTTTTGATGTTTTTGATGTTTTTGATGTTTTGATGTTTTTGATGTTTTTGATGTTTTTGATGTTTTTGATGTTTTTGATTTTTGATTTTTTGATGGTTTTGATGTTTTTGATGTTTTTGATGTTTTTTGATGTTTTTGATGTTTTTGATGTTTTGATGTTTTTGATGTTTTTGATGTTTTTGATGTTTTTGATGTTTTTGATGTTTTTGATGTTTTTGATGTTTTTTTGATGTTTTTGATGTTTTTGATGTTTTTGATGTTTTTGATGTTTTTGATGTTTTTATGTTTTTGATGTTTTTGATGTTTTTGATATTTTTGATGTTTTGATGTTTTTGATGTTTTTGATGTTTTTTGATGTTTTTGATGTTTTTGATGTTTTTGATTTTTTGATGTTTTGATGTTTTTGATGTTTTGATGTTTTTGATGTTTTTGATGTTTTTGATGTTTTTGATGTTTTTATTTTTTTGATGTTTGTTGATGTTTTTAATTTTTTTGATGTTTTGATGTTTTGATGTTTTTGATGTTTTTTAATGTTTTTGATGTTTTGATGTTTTGATGTTTTTGATGTTTTGATGTTTTTTGATGTGTTTTGATGTTTTGATGTTTTTGATGTTTTTGATGTTTTTAATGTTTTTGATGTTTTTGATGTATTTTTTTGATTTTATGATGTTTTGATGTTTTTGATGTTTTATGTTTTGATGTTTTTTGATGTTTTTTGAGTTTTTGATGTTTTTGATGTTTTTGATGTTTTTGATGTTTTTGATGTTTTTGATGTTTTTGATTTTTTTGATGTTTTGATGTTTTTGATGTTTTGATGTTTTTGATGATTTTGATGTTTTTTGATGTTTTTGATGTTTTTTGATGTTTTTAATGTTTTAATGTTTTTGATGTTTTTGATGTTTTTGATGTTTTTGATGTTTTGATGTTTTTTATTGTTTTTGATGTTTTTTATGTTTTTGATGTTTTTGATGTTTTTGATGTTTTTGATGTTTTTTATGTTTTTGATGTTTTTGATGTTTTTTTGATGTTTTTTTGATGTTTTTTGATGTTTTTTGATGTTTTTAATGTTTTTTGATGTTTTTGATGTTTTTAATGTTTTTTGATGTTTTTAATTTTTTTGATTTTATAATGTTTTGATGTTTTTGATGTTTTGCGTTTTTGATGTTTTGATGTTATTGACTTTTTTTGATCTTTTTTGATGTTTGTTGATGTTTTTAATTTTTTTGATGTTTTGATGTTTTGATGTTTTTGATGTTTAAATGATGTTTTTAATTTTTTTGATGTTTTGATGTTTTGATGTTTTTGATGTTTTTGATGTTTTTGATGTTTTGATGTTTTTGATGTTTTTGATGTTTTGATGTTTTTGATGTTTTTGATGTTTTTGATGTTTTGATGTTTTTGATGTTTTGATGTTATTGACCTTTTTGACTTTTTTTGATGTTTGTTGATGTTTTTAATTTTCTTGAAGTTTTGATGTTTGATGTTTTTAATGTTTTGATGTTTTTGATGTTTTTGATTTTTTTGATTTTATGATGTTTTGATATTTTGATGTTTTTGATGTTTTGATGTTTTGATGTTTTTGATGTTTTTGATGTTTTTTTGATGTTATTGACTTTTTTTTGATCTTTTTGATGTTTGTTGATGTTTTTAATTTTCGATGTTTTGATGTTTTTGATGTTTTTATGTTTTTGATGTTTTTGATGTTTTTGATGTTTTTGATGTTTTTGATGTTTTGATGTTTTTGATGTTTTAATGTTTCTTTTAATGTTTTTTGATGCTCTGATGTTTTGATGTTTTTGATGCTTTT
>JAECWR010000208.1:0-101902 GCA_018150935.1 Drosophila pruinosa
TTTGATGTTTTTGATGTTTTTTAATGTTTTTAACGTTTTGATGTTTTGATTTTTTTGATTTTATGATGTTTTGATGTTTTTGATGTTTTATGTTTTTATGTTTTTATGTTTTTGATGTTTTTGATGTTTTGATGTTTTTGATGTTGTTGACTTTTTGATGTTTGTTGATGACTTTTTGATCATTTGATGTTTTGATGTTTTGATGTTTTTGATGTTTTTGATGTTTTTACGATGTTTGATGTTTTTATGTTTTTATGTTTTGATGTTTTTGATGTTTTTTGATGTTTGTGATGTTTTGATGTTTTGATGTTTTTGTTTTTGATTTTTGATGGTTTAATGTTTTTGATGTTTTTGTTGTTATTGACTTTTTGACTTTTGATGTTTGTTGATGTTTTGATTTTTGATGTTTTTGATGTTTGATGTTTTTGATGTTTTTGATGTTTTTGATGTTTTGATGTTTTTTGATGTTTTTATGTTTTGATGTTTTGATGTTTTTGATGTTTTTGATGTTTTTGATGTTTTTAATATTTTTAATGTTTTTAATGTTTTTGATGTTTCTGAAGTTTTTGATATTTTGATGTTTTTATGTTTTTGATGTTGTTGATGTTTTGATATTTTTGATGTTTTTGATGTTTTTGATGTTTTGATGTTTTTGATGTTTTTGATGTTTTTATAACTACACAATATTTTTAATGTTTTTGATATTTTAATTTTTTTGATTTTATGATGTTTTGATGTTTGATGTTTTATGTTTTTGATGTTTTGATGTTATTGACTTTTTGACTTTTTGATGTTTTTGATGTTTTTAATTTTTTTGATGTTTTTATTTGATGTTTTTGATGTTTTTATGTTTGTTGATGTTTTTAATGTTTTTGATGTTTTGATTTTTTTGATTTTATGATGTTTTGTTTTTGTTGTTTTTGATTTTTTGATATTTTAATGTTTTTGATATTTTTGATGTTTTGATTTTTTGATTTTTTGATTTTTTGATGTTTTGATGTTTTTAATTTATTGATCTTTTTATTTTTTTGATGTTTGTTGATGTTTTTGATTTTTTTGATGTTTTGATGTTTTTGATTTTTTGATATTTTTGATGTTTTTTTATGTTTTTGATGTTTTGATGTTTTTGATGTTTTGATTTTTTTATTTTATGATTTTGATGTTTTGATGTTTTGATGTTTTTGTTGTTTTTGATGTTTTTGATGTTTTAAATTTTAATGTTTTTGATGTTTTTGATGTTTTTGATGTTTTTGATGTTTTTTGATGTTTTTGATGTTTTTGATGTTTTTGATGTTTTTTTTTGATGTTTTTGATGTTTTTGATGTTTTTGATGTTTTGATGTTTTGATGTTTTTGATGTTTTTTGATGTTTTTGATGTTTTTGATGTTTTTTTGTTTTTTGATGTTTTTGATGTTTTTGATGTTTTTGATGTTTTTGATGTTTTTGATGTTTTTGATGTTTTTGATGTTTTTGATGTTTTTGAGTTTTTGATGTTTTTGATGTTTTTGATGTTTTTGATGTTTTTGATTTTTTTTTTGATGTTTTTGATGTTTTGATGTTTTTGATGTTTTTTTTGTTTTTTTTGATGTTTTTGATGTTTTTGATGTTTTTGATGTTTTTGATGTTTTTGATGTTTTTGATGTTTTTGATGTTTTTGATGTTTTTGATGTTTTTGATGTTTTTGATGTTTTTGATGTTTTTGATGTTTTTGATGTTTTTGATGTTTTTGATTTTTTGATTTTTTATGTTTTGATGTTTTTGATGTTTTTGATGTTTTGATGTTTTTGATGTTTTTGATGTTTTTGATGTTTTTGATGTTTTGATGTTTTTGTGTTTTTGATGTTTTTGATGTTTTTGATGTTTTTGATGTTTTTGATGTTTTTATTGTTTTTGATGTTTTTGATGTTTTTGATGTTTTTGATGTTTTTGATGTTTTTGATGTTTTTGATGTTTTTGATGTTTTTGATGTTTTTGATGTTTTGATGTTTTTTGATGTTTTGATGTTTTTGATTTTTTTTGATGTTTTTGATGTTTTGATGTTTTTTGATGTTTTTGATGTTTTTGATGTTTTTGATGTTTTTGATGTTTTTGATGTTTTTGATGTTTTGATGTTTTTGATGTTTTTGATGTTTTTGATGTTTTTAATGTTTTTGATGTTTTTGATGTTTTTGATGTTTTTGATGTTTTTGATGTTTTTGATGTTTTTGATGTTTTTGATGTTTTTGATGTTTTTTGATTTTTTGATTTTTGATGTTTTGATGTTTTTGATGTTTTGATGTTTTTTGATGTTTTTGATGTTTTTTTGATGTTTTTGATGTTTTTGATGTTTTTGTGTTTTTGATGTTTTTGATGTTTTTGATGTTTTGATTTTGATGTTTTGATGTTTGTTGATGTTTGTTGATGTTTTGATGTTTTGATGTTTTTGATGTTTTTGTTTTGATTTTTTGATGTTTTTGATGTTTTTGATGTTTTTATGTTTTTGATGTTTTTGATGTTTTTGATGTTTTGATGTTTTTGATGTTTTTGATGATTTTGATTTTTGATGTTTTGATGTTTTTGATGTTTTTGATGTTTTTTGTTATTGATTTTTTGATGTTTTTGATGTTTTTGATGTTTTGATGTTTTGATGTTTTTGATGTTTTTGATGTTTTTTGATGTTTTTGATGTTTTTGATGTTTTTGATGTTTTTATGTTTTTGATGTTTTGATGTTTTTGATGTTTTTGATGTTTTTGATGTTTTTGATGTTTTGATGTTTTTGATGTTTTTGTTGATTTTGATGTTTTTGATGTTTTTGATGTTTTTAATGTTTTTGATGTTTTTGATGTTTTTATGTTTTGATATTTTTGATGTTTTTTATGTTTTTGATGTTTTTGATATTTTTGATGTTTTGATGTTTTTGATGTTTTTGATGTTTTGATGTTTTTGATGTTTTGATGTTTTTGATGTTTTTTGATGTTTTGATGTTTTTAATGTTTTTGATGTTTTTGATGTTTTTAATTTTTTGATTTTTATGATGTTTTGATGTTTTGATGTTTTTGATGTTTTTGATGTTTTTTGATGTTTTTGATGTTTTTGAATTTTTGATGTTTGTTGATGTTTTTAATTTTTTTGATGTTTTGATGTTTTGATTTTTGATGTTTTTTGATGTTTTTGATGTTGTTGATGTTTTTAATGTTTTTGATGTTTTTGATTTTTTTGATTTTATGATGTTTTGATGTTTTTGATGTTATATGTTTTTGATGTTTTTTGATGTTTTTGATGTTTTTGATGTTTTTGATGTTTTTGATGTTTTTGATGTTTTTGATGTTTTTAATGTTATTGATTTTGATTTTTTTTATGTTTTTGATGTTTGTTGATGTTTTTAATTTTTTTGATGTTTTGATGTTTTTGATGTTTTTATGTTTTTTGATGTTTTTGATGTTTTTGATGTTTTTGATGTTTTTAATGTTTTTAATGTTTTTAATGTTTTTGATGTTTTTGATGTTTTTGATGTTTTTGATGTTTTTGATGTTTTGTGTTTTTGATATTTTTGATGTTTTTGATGTTTTTGATGTTTTTGATGTTTTTGATGTTTTTGATGTTTTTGATGTTTTTAATGTTTTTAATGTTTTTAATGTTTTTAATGTTTTTGATGTTTTGATAATTTTGATTTTATGATGTTTTGATGTTTTTGATGTTTTATGTTTTGATGTTTTGATGTTATTGACTTTTTGACTTTTTTGATGTTTGTTGATGTTTTTGATGTTTTTGATGTTTTTGATATTTTTGATGTTTTTGATGTTTTTATGTTTTTAATGTTTTTGATGTTTTTGATGTTTTGATGTTTTTGATGTTTTTGATGTTTTTTGTTGTTTTTGATTTTTTGATGGTTTTAATGTTTTTGATGTTTTTTGTTATTGATTGATGTTTTGATGTTTTTGATGTTTTTGATGTTTTTGATGTTTTTGATGTTTTTAATGTTTTTAATGTTTTTGATGTTTTTGATGTTTTTTGATGTTTTTGATGTTTTTGATGTTTTTAATGTTTTTGATGTTTTTGATGTTTTTGATATTTTTGATGTTTTTTTGATGTTTTTTATGTTTTTAATGTTTTTGATGTTTTGATGTTTTGATGTTTTTTGATGTTTTTGATGTTTTTGTTGTTTTTGATTTTTGATGGTTTTAATGTTTTTGATGTTTTTTTTGTTATTGACTGATGTTTTGATGTTTTTGATGTTTTTGATGTTTTTGATGTTTTTAATGTTTTTAATGTTTTTGATGTTTTTGATGTTTTTGATGTTTTGATGTTTTTAATGTTTTTGATGTTTTTGATGTTTTTGATATTTTTGATGTTTTTGATGTTTTTGATGTTTTTGATGTTTTTGAAGTTTTTGATGTTTTTGATGTTTTGATGTTTCTGATGTTTTTGATGTTTTTGATGTTTTGATGTTTTTGATGTTTTTGATGTTTTTGATGTTTTTGATGTTTTTGTTGTTTTTGATGTGTTTGATGATTTTGATTTTATGATGTTTTTGATGTTTTTGATGTTATTGTTTTTTTTGATGTTTGTTGATGTTTTTAATTTTTTTGATGTTTTGATGTTTTGATGTTTTTGATGTTTTGATGTTTTTTGATGTTTTTGATGTTTTTGTTGTTTTTGATTTTTTGATGGTTTTAATGTTTTTGATGTTTTTGATGTTTTTGTTGTTATTGACTTTTTTGACTTTTTGATGTTTGTTGATGTTTTTGATTTTTTGATGTTTTGATGTTTTTGATGTTTTTGATGTTTTTGATGTTTTTGATGTTTTTGATGTTTTTGATGTTTTTGATGTTTTTGATGTTTTTGATGTTTTTGATGTTTTTGATGTTTTTGATGTTTTTGATGTTTTTGATGTTTTTGATGTTTTTGATGTTTTTGATGTTTTTGATGTTTTTGATGTTTTTGATGTTTTTAATGTTTTTAATGTTTTTGATGTTTTTGATTTTTTGATTTTATGATGTTTTGATGTTTTTGATGTTTTATGTTTTTTATGTTTTTATAGTTTTGATGTTTTTGATGTTTTTGATGTTTTTGATGTTTTTGATGTTTTTGATGTTTTTGATGTTTTTGATGTTATTGATTTTTTGATGTTTGTTGATGTTTTTGATGTTTTGATGTTTTGATGTTTTTGATGTTTTTGATGTTTTTGATGTTTTTGATGTTTTTGATGTTTTTGATGTTTTTATGTTTTTGATGTTTTTGATGTTTTTGATGTTTGTGATGTTTTGATGTTTTTGATGTTTTTGATGTTTTGATGTTTTTGATGTTTTTAATATTTTTAATGTTTTTAATGTTTTTGATGTTTTTGAAGTTTTTGATGTTTTTGATGTTTTTTTATGTTTTTGATGTTTTTGATGTTTTTGATGTTTTTGATGTTTTTGATGTTTTTGATGTTTTTGATGTTTTTGATGTTTTTGATGTTTTTGATGTTTTTGATGTTTTTGATGTTTTTTATGTTTTTGATGTTTTTGATGTTTTTGATGTTTTTGATGTTTTTATGTTTTTTGATGTTTTTGATGTTTTTGATGTTTTTGATGTTTTTGATGTTTTTGATGTTTTTGATGTTTTTGATGTGGTTTATGTTTTGATTTTTTGATGGTTTTAATGTTTTTGATGTTTTTGTTGTTATTGACTTTTTTGATCTTTTTGATGTTTGTTGATGTTTTTGATTTTTTGATGTTTTGATGTTTTTGATGTTTTTGATGTTTTTGATGTTTTTGATGTTTTTGATGTTTTTTATGTTTTTGATGTTTTTGATGTTTTTGATGTTTTTGATGTTTTTGATGTTTTTGATGTTTTTGATGTTTTTGATGTTTTTGATGTTTTTGATGTTTTTGATGTTTTTGAAGTTTTTGATGTTTTTGATGTTTTTGATGTTTTTGATGTTTTTGATGTTTTTGATATTTTTGATGTTTTTGATGTTTTTGATGTTTTTGATGTTTTTGATGTTTTTGATGTTTTTGATGTTTTTGATGTTTTAATGTTTTTAATGTTTTTGATGTTTTTAATTTTTTGATTTTTTGATGTTTTGATGTTTTTGATGTTTTTATGTTTTTGATGTTTTTGATGTTATTGACTTTTTTGATGTTTGTTGATGTTTTTAATTTTTTTGATGTTTTGATGTTTTGATATTTTGATGTTTTTGATGTTTTTTATGTTGTTGATGTTTTTAATGTTTTTTGATGTTTTTGATTCTTTTGATTTTATGATGTTTTGATGTTTTTGATGTTATATGTTTTTGATGTTTTTGATGTTTTTGATGTTTTTGATATTTTTTGATGTTTTTGATGTTTTTGATGTTTTTGATGTTTTTGATGTTTTTAATGTTATTGACTTTTTATTTTTTTGATGTTTGTTGATGTTTTTAATTTTTTTGATGTTTTGATGTTTTTGATGTTTTTATGTTTTTGATGTTTTTGATGTTTTTGATGTTTTTGATGTTTTTAATGTTTTTAATGTTTTTAATGTTTTTGATGTTTTTGATGTTTTTTATGTTTTTGATGTTGTTGTTGATGTTTTTGATATTTTTGATGTTTTTGATGTTTTTGATGTTTTTGATGTTTTTGATGTTTTTAATGTTTTTAATGTTTTTAATGTTTTTAATGTTTTTGATGTTTTTAATTTTTTTGATTTTATGATGTTTTGATGTTTTTGATGTTTTATGTTTTTGATGTTTTTGATGTTATTGACTTTTTTGACTTTTTTGATGTTTGTTGATGTTTTTGATGTTTTTGATGTTTTTGATGTTTTTGATGTGTTTGATGATTTTGATTTTATGATGTTTTTGATGTTTTTGATGTTTTTCATGTTATTGTCTTTTTTGATGTTTGTTGATGTTTTTAATTTTTTTGATGTTTTGATGTTTTGATGTTTTTGATGTTTTTGATGTTTTTGATGTTTTTGATGTTTTTAATGTTTTTGATGTTTTTGTTGTTTTTGATTTTTTGATGGTTTTAATGTTTTTGATGTTTTTGTTGTTATTGACTTTTTTGACTTTTTTGATGTTTGTTGATGTTTTTGATTTTTTTGATGTTTTGATGTTTTTGATGTTTTTGATGTTTTTGATGTTTTTGATGTTTTTGATGTTTTTGATGTTTTGATGTTTTTGATGTTTTTGATGTTTTTGATGTTTTTGATGTTATTGACTTTTTTGATGTTTGTTGATGTTTTTGATGTTTTGATGTTTTGATGTTTTTGATGTTTTTGATGTTTTTGATGTTTTTGATGTTTTTGATGTTTTTGATGTTTTTATGTTTTTGATGTTTTTGATGTTTTTGATGTTTGTGATGTTTTGATGTTTTTGATGTTTTTGATGTTTTTGATGTTTTTGATGTTTTTAATATTTTTAATGTTTTTAATGTTTTTGATGTTTCTGAAGTTTTTGATATTTTTGATGTTTTTTATGTTTTTGATGTTGTTGATGTTTTTGATTTTTTTGATGTTTTTGATGTTTTTGATGTTTTTGATGTTTTTGATGTTTTTGATGTTTTTGATGTTTTTGATGTTTTTGATGTTTTTTATGTTTTTGATGTTTTTGATGTTTTTGATGTTTTTGATGTTTTTATGTTTTGATGTTTTTGATGTTTTTGATGTTTTTGATGTTTTTGATGTTTTTGATGTTTTTGATGTTTTTGATGTTTTTGATGTGGTTTATGTTTTTGATTTTTTGATGGTTTTAATGTTTTTGATGTTTTTGTTGTTATTGACTTTTTTGACTTTTTTGATGTTTGTTGATGTTTTTGATTTTTTTGATGTTTTGATGTTTTTGATGTTTTTGATGTTTTTGATGTTTTTGATGTTTTTGATGTTTTTGATGTTTTTGATGTTTTTTATGTTTTTGATGTTTTTGATGTTTTTGATGTTTTTGATGTTTTTATGTTTTTGATGTTTTTGATGTTTTTAATATTTTTAATGTTTTTAATGTTTTTGATGTTTCTGAAGTTTTTGATATTTTTGATGTTTTTTATGTTTTTGATGTTGTTGATGTTTTTGATATTTTTGATGTTTTTGATGTTTTTGATGTTTTTGATGTTTTGTTTTTTGATGTTTTTGATGTTTTTGATGTTTTTAATGTTTTTAATGTTTTTGATGTTTTTAATTTTTTGATTTTATGATGTTTTGATGTTTTTGATGTTTTATGTTTTTGATGTTTTTGATGTTATTGACTTTTTTGATGTTTGTTGATGTTTTTAATTTTTTTGATGTTTTGATGTTTTGATATTTTGATGTTTTTGATGTTTTTTATGTTGTTGATGTTTTTAATGTTTTTGATGTTTTTGATTCTTTTGATTTTATGATGTTTTGATGTTTTTGATGTTATATGTTTTTGATGTTTTTGATGTTTTTGATGTTTTTGATATTTTTGATGTTTTTGATGTTTTTGATGTTTTTGATGTTTTTGATGTTTTTGATGTTTTTAATGTTATTGACTTTTTTTTTTTTGATGTTTGTTGATGTTTTTAATTTTCTTGATGTTTTGATGTTTTTGATGTTTTTATGTTTTTGATGTTTTTGATGTTTTTGATGTTTTTGATGTTTTTAATGTTTTTAATGTTTTTAATGTTTTTGATGTTTCTGATGTTTTTGATGTTTTTTATGTTTTTGATGTTGTTGTTGATGTTTTTGATATTTTTGATGTTTTTGATGTTTTTGATGTTTTTGATGTTTTTGATGTTTTTAATGTTTTTAATGTTTTTAATGTTTTTAATGTTTTTGATGTTTTTTAATTTTTTTGATTTTATGATGTTTTGATGTTTTTGATGTTTTATGTTTTGATGTTTTTGATGTTATTGACTTTTTTGACTTTTTGATGTTTGTTGATGTTTTTGATGTTTTTGATGTTTTTGATGTTTTTGATGTTTTTGATGTTTTTGATGTTTTTGATGTTTTTTATGTTTTTAATGTTTTTGATGTTTTTGATGTTTTGATGTTTTTGATGTTTTTGATGTTTTTGTTGTTTTTGATTTTTTTGATGGTTTTAATGTTTTTGATGTTTTTTTGTTATTGACTGATGTTTTGATGTTTTTGATGTTTTTGATGTTTTTGATGTTTTTAATGTTTTTAATGTTTTTGATGTTTTTGATGTTTTTGATGTTTTTGATGTTTTTGATGTTTTTAATGCTTTTGATGTTTTTGATGTTTTTGATATTTTGATGTTTTTGATGTTTTTGATGTTTTTGATGTTTTTGAAGTTTTTGATGTTTTTGATGTTTTTGATGTTTTTGATGTTTCTGATGTTTTTGATGTTTTTGATGTTTTTGATGTTTTTGATGTTTTTGATGTTTTTGATGTTTTTGATGTTTTTGTTGTTTTTGATGTGTTTGATGATTTTGATTTTATGATGTTTTTGATGTTTTTCATGTTTTTCATGTTATTGTCTTTTTTGATGTTTGTTGATGTTTTTAATTTTTTTGATGTTTTGATGTTTTGATGTTTTTGATGTTTTTGATGTTTTTAATGTTTTTGATGTTTTTAATGTTTTTGATGTTTTTGTTGTTTTTGATTTTTTGATGGTTTTAATGTTTTTGATGTTTTTGTTGTTATTGACTTTTTTGATGTTTGTTGATGTTTTTGATTTTTTTGATGTTTTGATGTTTTTGATGTTTTTGATGTTTTTGATGTTTTTGATGTTTTTGATGTTTTTGATGTTTTGATGTTTTTGATGTTTTTGATGTTATTGATGTTTTTGATGTTTTTGATGTTTTTTGATGTTTTTGATGTTTTTGATGTTTTTGATGTTTTTGATGTTTTTGATGTTTTTAATGTTTTTAATGTTTTTGATGTTTTTGATGTTTTTGATGTTTTTGATGTTTTGGATGTTTTTGATGTTTTTGATGTTTTTTATGTTTTTGATGTTTTTGATGTTTTTGATGTTTTTGATATTTTTGATATTTTTGATATTTTTGATGTTTTTGATGTTTTTGATGTTTTTGTTGTTTTTGATGTGTTTGATGTTTTTGATTTTATGATGTTTTTGATGTTTTTGATGTTTTTGATGTTTTTGATGTTTTTGATGTTTTTGATGTTTTTGATGTTTTTTATGTTTTTGATGTTTTTGATGTTTTTGATGTTTTTGATATTTTTGATATTTTTGATATTTTTGATGTTTTTGATGTTTTTGATGTTTTTGTTGTTTTTGATGTGTTTGATGTTTTTGATTTTATGATGTTTTTGATGTTTTTGATGTTGTTGATGTTTTTGATGTTTTTTATGTTTTTGTTGTTTTTGATGTTTTTGATATTTTGATGTTTTGATGTTTTTTCTGTTTTTGATGTTTTTGATGTTTTGATGTTTTTGATGTTTTTGATGTTTTTGATGTTTTTATGTTTTTTATGTTTTTGATGTTTTTGATGTTTTTGATGTTTTTGATGTTTTTGATGTTTTTGATGTTTTTGATGTTTTTGATGTTTTTGTTGTTTTTGATGTTTTATGTTTTTGAGGTTTTTTATGTTTTTGATGTTTTTGACGTTTTTGATGTTTTTCATGTTTTGATGTTTTTGATGTTTTTAATGTTTTTAAAGTTTTTAATGTTTTTGATGTTTTTGATGTTATTGATGTTTTTAATGTTTTTGATGTTATTGATGTTTTTAATGTTTTTGATGTTTTTGATATCTTTGATGTTTTTGATGTTTTTGATGTTTTTGATGTTTTTGATGTTTTTGATGTTTTTGATGTTTTTGATGTTTTTGATGTTTTTGATGTTTTTGATGTTTTTGATGTTTTTGATGTTTTTGATGTTTTTAATGTTTTTAATGTTTTTGATGTTTTTGATGTTTTTGATGTTTTTGATGTTTTTGATGTTTTTGATGTTTTTGATGTTTTTGATATTTTTGATGTTTTTGATGTTTTTGATGTTTTTGATGTTTTTGGTGTGTTTGATGTTTTTAATTTTATGATGTTTTTGATGTTTTTGATTTTATGATGTTTTTGATGTTTTGATTTTTTTGATTTTATGATGTTTTATGTTTTTGATGTTTTTGATGTTATTGATGTTTTTGATGTTTTTGATGTTTTTGATGTTTTTGATGTTTTTGATGTTTTTGATGTTTTTAATGTTTTTGATGTTTTTGTTGTTTTTGGTGTGTTTGATGTTTTTGATTTTATGATGTTTTTGATTTATTTGATTTTATGATGTTTTTGATTTTTTTGATTCTATGATGTTTTAAAATTTTATATTTTTGATGTTTTTGATGTTTTGATGTTTTTGATGTTTTTGATGTTTTTGATGTTTTTGATATTTTTGATGTTTTTGATGTTTTTGATGGTTTTGATGTTTTTGATATTTTTGATGTTTTTGATGTTTTTGATGTTTTTAATGTTTTTAATGCTTTTGATGTTTTTGATTATTTTGATTTTATGATGTTTTTGATGTTTTTGATGTTTTATGTTTTTGATGTTTTTGATGTTATTGACTTTTTTGATGTTTGTTGATGTTTTTGATTTTTTTGATGTTTTGATGTTTTTGATGTTTTTGATGTTTTTGATGTTTTTGATGTTTTTGATGTTTTTTATGTTTTTGATGTTTTTGATGTTTTTGATGTTTTTGATGTTTTTGATGTTTTTGATGTTTTTGATGTTTTTGATGTTTTTGATGTTTTTGATGTTTTTGATGTTTTTGATGTTTTGATGTTTTTGATGTTTTTGATGTTTTTGATGTTTTTGTTGTTTTTGATTATTTGATGGTTTTAATGTTTTTGATGTTTTTGTTGTTATTGACTTTTTTGATTTTTTGATGTTTGTTGATGTTTTTGATTTTTTTGATGTTTTTGATGTTTTTGATGTTTTTGATGTTTTTTATGTTTTTGATGTTTTTGATGTTTTTGATGTTTTTGATGTTTTTGATATTTTTGATATTTTTGATATTTTTGATGTTTTTGATGTTTTTGATGTTTTTGTTGTTTTTGATGTGTTTGATGTTTTTGATTTTATGATGTTTTTGATGTTTTTGATGTTTTTGATGTTTTTGATGTTTTTGATGTTTTTGATGTTTTTTATGTTTTTGATGTTTTTGATGTTTTTGATGTTTTTTATGTTTTTGATGTTTTTGATGTTTTTGATGTTTTTGATGTTTTTGATGTTTTTGATGTTTTTTATGTTTTTGATGTTTTTGATGTTTTTGATGTTTTGATGTTTTTGATGTTTTGATGTTTTGATGTTTTTGATGTTTTTGATGTTTTGATGTTTTTGATGTTTTTGATGTTTTTAATGTTTTTGATTTTATGATGTTTTGATGTTTTTGATGTTTTTGATGTTTTATGTTTTTGATTATTTGATGGTTTTAATGTTTTTGATGTTTTTGTTGTTATTGACTTTTTTGACTTTTTTGATGTTTGTTGATGTTTTTGATTTTTTTGATGTTTTTGATGTTTTTGATGTTTTTGATGTTTTTTATGTTTTTGATGTTTTTGATGTTTTTGATGTTTTTGATGTTTTTGATATTTTTGATATTTTTGATATTTTTGATGTTTTTGATGTTTTTGATGTTTTTGTTGTTTTTGATGTGTTTGATGTTTTTGATTTTATGATGTTTTTGATGTTTTTGATGTTTTTGATGTTTTTGATGTTTTTCATGTTTTTGATGTTTTTGATATTTTTGATATTTTTGATATTTTTGATGTTTTTGATGTTTTTGATGTTTTTGTTGTTTTTGATGTGTTTGATGTTTTGATTTTATGATGTTTTTGATGTTTTTGATGTTTTTGATGTTTTTGATGTTTTTTATGTTTTTGTTGTTTTTGATGTTTTTGATATTTTGATGTTTTGATGTTTTTTCTGTTTTTGATGTTTTTAATGTTTTTGATGTTTTTGATGTTTTTGATGTTTTTGATGTTTTTTATGTTTTTATGTTTTTGATGTTTTTGATGTTTTTGATGTTTTTGATATTTTTGATATTTTTGATGTTTTTGATGTTTTTGATGTTTTTTATGTTTTTGTTGTTTTTGATGTTTTATGTTTTTGATGTTTTTGAGGTTTTTGATGTTTTGATGTTTTTGACGTTTTTGATGTTTTTCATGTTTTTGATGTTTTTGATGTTTTTAATGTTTTTGAAGTTTTTTATGTTTTTGATGTTTTTGATGTTTTTGATGTTTTTGATGTTATTGATGTTTTTAATGTTTTTGATGTTATTGATGTTTTTAATGTTTTTGATGTTTTTGATATCTTTGATGTTTTTGATGTTTTTGATGTTTTTGATGTTTTTGATGTTTTTGATGTTTTTGATGTTTTTGATTTTTTTTGATGTTTTTGATGTTTTGATGTTTTTGATGTTTTTGATGTTTTTGATGTTTTTGATGTTTTTGATGTTTTTGATGTTTTTGATGTTTTTGATGTTTTTGATGTTTTTGATGTTTTTGATGTTTTTGATATTTTTGATGTTTTTGATGTTTTTGATGTTTTTGATGTTTTTGGTGTGTTTGATGTTTTTGATTTTATGATGTTTTTGATGTTTTTGATTTTATGATGTTTTTGATGTTTTGATTTTTTTGATTTTATGATGTTTTATGTTTTTGATGTTTTTGATGTTATTGATGTTTTTGATGTTTTTGATGTTTTTGATGTTTTTGATGTTTTTAATGTTTTTGATGTTTTTGATGTTTTTGTTGTTTTTGGTGTGTTTGATGTTTTTGATTTTATGATGTTTTTGATGTTTTTGATTTTATGATGTTTTTGATTTTTTTGATTTTATGATGTTTTGAAATTTTATATTTTTGATGTTTTTGATGTTTTTGATGTTTTTGATGTTTTTGATGGTTTTGATGTTTTTGATATTTTTGATGTTTTTGATGTTTTTGATGTTTTTGATGTTTTTGATGTTTTTGATGTTTTTGATGGTTTTGATGTTTTTGATATTTTTGATGTTTTTGATGTTTTTGATGTTTTTGATGTTTTTGATGCTTTTGATGTTTTTGATGCTTTTGATGTTTTTGATGTTTTTGATTTTATGATGTTTTTGATGTTTTTGATGTTTTTGATGTTTCTGATGTTTTTGATGTTTTTAATGTTTTTAATGATTTTGATGTTTTTGATTTTTTTGATTTTATGATGTTTTTGATGTTTTATGTTTTTGATGTTTTTGATGTTATTGACTTTTTTGACTTTTTTGATGTTTGTTGATGTTTTTGATTTTTTTGATGTTTTGATGTTTTTGATGTTTTTGATGTTTTTGATGTTTTTGATGTTTTTTATGTTTTTGATGTTTTTGATGTTTTTGATGTTTTGATGTTTTTGATGTTTTTGATGTTTTTGATGTTTTTGATGTTTTTGATGTTTTTGATGTTTTTGATGTTTTTGATGTTTTTGATGTTTTTGATGTTTTTGATTTTTTGATGTTTTTGATGTTTTTGATGTTTTGATGTTTTTGATGTTTTTGATGTTTTTGTTGTTTTTGATTATTTGATGGTTTTAATGTTTTTGATGTTTTTGTTGTTATTGACTTTTTTGACTTTTTTGATGTTTGTTGATGTTTTTGATTTTTTTGATGTTTTGATGTTTTTGATGTTTTTGATGTTTTTGATGTTTTTGATGTTTTGATGTTTTTGATGTTTTTGATGTTTTTAATGTTTTTGATTTTATGATGTTTTGATGTTTTTGATGTTTTTGATGTTTTATGTTTTTGATGTTTTTGATGTTTTTGATGTTTTTGATGTTATTGATGTTATTGACTTTTTTGACTTTTTTGATGTTTGTTGATGTTTTTGATTTTTTTGATGTTTTCATGTTTTGATGTTTTTGATGTTTTTGATGTTCTTGATGTTTTTGATGTTTTTGATGTTTTTGATGTTTTTGATGTTTTTGATGTTTTTGATGTTTTTGATGTTTTTATGTTTTTGATGTTTTTGATGTTTTTGATGTTTTGATGTTTTGATGTTTTTGATGTTTTTGATGTTTTTGATGTTTTTGTTGTTCTTGTTTTGTTGATGGTTTTAATGTTTTTGATGTTTTTGTTGTTATTGACTTTTTTGACTTTTTTGATGTTTTTGATTTTTTTGATGTTTTTGATGTTTTTGATGTTTTTGATGTTTTTGATGTTTTGATGTTTTTGATGTTTTTGATGTTTTTAATGTTTTTAATGTTTTTGATGTTTTTTTATGTTTTTGATGTTTTTGATGTTTTTGATATTTTTGATGTTTTTGATGTTTTTGATGTTTTTGATGTTGTTGATGTTGTTGATGTTTTGATGTTTTTGATGTTTTTGATGTTTTTTATGTTTTTGTTGTTTTTGATGTTTTTGATATTTTGATGTTTTTTCAGTTTTTCTTCTTTTTGATGTTTTTGATGTTTTTAAGTTTTTAATGTTTTTAATGTTTTTAATGTTTTTAATGTTTTTAATGTTTTTAATGTTTTTAATGTTTTTAATGTTTTTAATGTTTTTAATGTTTTTAATGTTTTTAATGTTTTTAATGTTTTTAATGTTTTTAATGTTTTTAATGTTTTTGATGTTTTTGATGTTTTTAATGTTTTTGATGTTTTTGATATCTTTGATGTTTTTGATGTTTTTGATGTTTTTGATGTTTTTGATGTTTTTGATGTTTTTGATGTTTTTAATGTTTTTAATGTTTTTGATGTTTGTTGATGTTTTTGATTTTTTGATGTTTTGATGTTTTTGATGTTCTTGATGTTTTTGATGTTTTTGATGTTTTTGATGTTTTTGATGTTTTTGATGTTTTTGATGTTTTTTATGTTTTTGATGTTTTTGATGTTTTTGATGTTTTTGATGTTTTTGATGTTTTTGATGTTTTTGATGTTTTTGATGTTTTTGTTGTTTTTGATTTTTTGATGGTTTTAATGTTTTTGATGTTTTTGTTGTTATTGACTTTTTTGACTTTTTTGATGTTTTTGATTTTTTTGATGTTTTTGATGTTTTTGATGTTTTTAATGTTTTTAATGTTTTTGATGTTTTTGATGTTTTTGATATTTTTGATGTTTTTGATGTTTTGGTGTTTTTGATGTTTTTGATGTTTTTGATGTTTTTGATGTTTTTGATGTTTTTGATGTTTTTGATGTTTTTGATGTTTTTGATGTTTTTGATGTTATTGATGTTTTGATGTTTTTGATGTTTTTGATGTTTTTGATGTTTTTGATGTTTTTGATGTTTTTGATGTTTTTGATGTTTTTGATGTTTTTGATGTTTTTGATGTTTTTGTTGTTTTTGATGTGCTTGATGTTTTTGATTTTATGATGTTTTTGATGTTTTTGATTTTTTTGATTTTATGATGTATTTGATGTTTTATGTTTTTGATGTTTTTGATGTTATTGACTTTTTTGACTTTTTTGATGTTTGTTGATGTTTTTGATTTTTTTGATGTTTTGATGTTTTTGATGTTTTTGATGTTTTTGATGTTTTTGATGTTTTCGATGTTTTTGATGTGTTTTATGTTTTTGATGTTTTTGATGTTTTTGATGTTTTTGATGTTTTTGATGTTTTTGATGTTTTTGATGTTTTTGATGTTTTTGATGTTTTTGATGTTTTTGATGTTTTTGATGTTTTTGATGTTTTTGATGTTTTTGATGTTTTGATGTTTTTAATGTTTTTGATGTTTTTGATGTTTTTGATGTTTTTGATGTTTTTGATGTTTTTGATGTTTTTGTTGTTTTTGATTTTTGATGGTTTTAATGTTTTTGATGTTTTTGTTGTTATTGACTTTTTGACTTTTTTGATGTTTGTTGATGTTTTTGATTTTTTTGATGTTTTTGATGTTTTCGATGTTTTGATGTTTTTGATGTTTTTGATGTTTTTGATGTTTTTGATGTTTTTGATGTTTTTAATGTTTTTAATGTTTTTGATGTTTTTGATGTTTTTGATATTTTTGATGTTTTTGATGTTTTTGATGTTATTGATGTTTTTGATGTTTTTGATGTTCTTAATGTTCTTAATGTTTTTGATTTTTTTGATTTTATGATGTTTTGATGTTTTGATGTTTTTGATGTTTTTGATGTTTTTGATGTTTTTGATGTTTTATGTTTTTGATGTTTTTGATGTTTTTGATGTTATTGACTTTTTTGACTTTTTTGATGTTTGTTGATGTATGTTGATGTTTTTGATTTTTTTGATGTTTTGATGTTTTTGATGTTCTTGATGTTTTTGATGTTTTTGATGTTTTTGATGTTTTTGATGTTTTTTATGTTTTTGATGTTTTTGATGTTTTTGATGTTTTTGATGTTTTTGATGTTTTTGATGTTTTGATGTTTTTGATGTTTTTGATGTTTTTGATGTTTTTGTTGTTTTTGATTTTTTGATGGTTTTAATGTGTTTGATGTTTTTGTTGATATTGACTTTTTGACTTTTTTGATGTTGTTAATTTTTTTGATGTTTTTGATGTTTTGATGTTTTTGATGTTATTGATGTTTTTAATGTTTTTGATGTTTTTGATGTTTTTGATATTTTTGATGTTTTTGATGTTTTTGATGTTTTTGATGTTGTTGATGTTTTGATGTTTTTGATGTTTTTGATGTTTTTTATGTTTTTGATGTTTTTGATGTTTTTGATGTTTTTGATATTTTATGTTTTGATGTTTTTCAGTTTTTCATCTTTTTGATGTTTTTGATGTTTTTATGTTTTTAATGTTTTTAATGTTTTTAATGTTTTTGATGTTTTTGATGTTTTTGATGTTTTTAATGTTTTTAATGTTTTTGATGTTTTTGATGTTTTTGATGTTTTTGATGTTTTTAATGTTTTTAATGTTTTTGATGTTTTTGATGTTTTTGATGTTTTTGATGTTTTTGATGTTTTTGATGTTTTTGATGTTTTTGATGTTTTTGATGTTTTTGATGTTTTTGATGTTTTTGATGTTTTTGTTATTTTTGATGTTTTTGATGTTTTTGATGTTTTTGATGTTTTTGATGTTTTTGTTGTTTTTGATGTGTTTGATGTTTTTGATTTTATGATGTTATTGATGTTTTTGATTTTATGATGTTTTTGATGTTTTGATTTTTTTGATTTTATGATGTTTTGATGTTTTGATGTTTTATGTTTTTGATGTTTTTGATGTTTTTGATGTTATTGACTTTTTTGACTTTTTTGATGTTTGTTGATGTTTGTTGATGTTTTTGATTTTTTTGATGTTTTGATGTTTTTGATGTTTTTTATGTTTTTGATGTTTTTGATGTTTTTGATGTTTTGATGTTTTTGATGTTTTTGATGTTTTTGTTGTTTTTGATGTTTTTGATGTTTTTGATGTTTTTGTTGTTATTGACTTTTTGACTTTTTTGATGTTGTTGATTTTTTTGATGTTTTTGATGTTTTTGATGTTTTTGATGTTTTGATGTTTTTGATGTTTTTGATGTTTTTTATGTTTTTAATGTTTTTGATGTTTTTGATGTTTTTGATGTTTTTGATGTTTTTGATGTTTTTGATGTTTTTGATGTTTTTGATGCTTTTGATGTTGTTGATGTTTTGATGTTTTTGATGTTTTTGATGTTTTTGATGTTTTTGATGTTTTTTATGTTTTTGTTGTTTTTGATGTTTTTGATATTTTGATGTTTTGATGTTTTTTCAGTTTTTCTTCTTTTTGATGTTTTTATGTTTTTAATGTTTTTAATGTTTTTAATGTTTTTGATGTTTTTGATGTTTTTGATGTTTTTGATGTTTTTGTTGTTTTTGATGTGTTTGATGTTTTTGATTTTATGATGTTATTGATGTTTTTGATTTTATGATGTTTTTGATGTTTTGATTTTTTTGATTTTATGATGTTTTGATGTTTTGATGTTTTATGTTTTTGATGTTTTTGATGTTTTTGATGTTTTTGATGTTAATGAGGTTTTTGATGTTATATGTTTTTGATGTTTTTGATGTTTTTGATGTTATTGACTTTTTTTGACTTTTTTGATGTTTGTTGATGTTTTTTGATGTTTTTGATTTTTTTGATGTTTTGATGTTTTTGATGTTTTTGATGTTTTTGATGTTTTTGATGTTTTTGATGTTTTTGATGTTTTTGATGTTTTTGATGTTTTTGATGTTTTTGATGTTTTTGATGTTTTTGATGTTTTTGATGTTTTTGATGTTTTTGATGTTTTTGATGTTTTTGATGTTTTTGATGTTTTTGATGTTTTTGATGTTTTTGATGTTTTTGATGTTTTGATGTTTTTGATGTTTTTGATGTTTTTGTTGTTTTTGATTTTTTGATGGTTTTAATGTTTTTGATGTTTTTGTTGTTATTGACTTTTTGACTTTTTTGATGTTGTTGATGTTGTTGATTTTTTTGATTTTTTTGATGTTTTTGATGTTTTTGATGTTTTTGATGTTTTTGATGTTTTTGATGTTTTGATGTTTTTGATGTTTTTGATGTTTTTGATGTTTTTAATGTTTTTAATGTTTTTGATGTTTTTGATGTTTTTGATGTTTTTGATGTTTTTGATGTTTTTGATGTTTTTGATGTTTTTGATGTTTTTGATGTTTTTGATGTTGTTGTTGTTTTGATGTTTTTGATGTTTTTTATGTTTTTGATGTTTTTGATATTTTGATGTTTTGATGTTTTTTCAGTTTTTCTTCTTTTTGATGTTTTTGATGTTTTTGATGTTTTTGATGTTTTTGATGTTTTTGATGTTTTTGATGTTTTTGATGTTTTTGATGTTTTTGATGTTTTTGATGTTTTGATGTCTT
This sequence comes from Drosophila pruinosa, assembly GCA_018150935.1. NCBI lineage: Eukaryota > Metazoa > Arthropoda > Insecta > Diptera > Drosophilidae > Drosophila > Drosophila pruinosa. The sequence continues at coordinate 19,617 of JAECWR010000208.1, forward strand.
TGATGTTTTTGATGTTTTTGATGTTTTTGATGTTTTTGATGTTTTTGATTTTTTTGATGTTTTTAATGTTTTTGATGTTTTTGATGTTTTTGATGTTTTTGATGTTTTTGATGTTTTTGATGTTTTTGATGTTTTTGATGTTTTTGATGTTTTTGATGTTTTTGATGTTTTTGATGTTTTTGATGTTTTTGATGTTTTTGATATTTTTGATGTTTTTGATGTTTTTGATGTTTTTGATGTTTTTGATGTTTTTGATGTTTTTGTTGTTTTTGATGTGTTTGATGTTTTTGATTTTATGATGTTATTGATGTTTTTGATTTTATGATGTTTTTGATGTTTTGATTTTTTTGATTTTATGATGTTTTGATGTTTTGATGTTTTATGTTTTTGATGTTTTTGATGTTTTTGATGTTAATGAAGTTTTTGATGTTTTTAATGTTTTTGATGTTTTTGATGTTTTTGTTGTTTTTGATGTGTTTGATGTTTTTGATTTTATGATGTTTTTGATGTTTTTGATTTCATGATGTTTTTGATGTTTTTGATGTTTTTGATGTTTTTAATGTTTTTAATGTTTTTAATGTTTTTGATGTTTTTGATGTTTTTGATGTTTTTGATGTTTTTGATGTTTTTAATGTTTTTGATGTTTTTGATGTTTTTGATGTTTTTGATGTTTTTGATGTTTTTGATGTTTTTGATGTTTTTAATGTTTTTAATGTTTTTGATGTTTTTGATGTTTTTGATGTTTTTGATGTTTTTGATGATTTTGATGTTTTTGATGTTTTTGATGTTTTTGATGTTTTCGATGTTTTTGATGTTTTTGATGTTTTTGATGTTTTTGATATTTTTGATGTTTTTGATGTTTTTGATGTTTTTGATGTTTTTGTTGTTTTTAATGTGTTTGATGTTTTTGATTTTATGATGTTTTTGATGTTTTTGATTTTATGATGTTTTTGATGTTTTGATTTTTTTGATTTTTGATGCTTTGATGTTTTATGTTTTTGATATTTTTGATGTTTTTGATGTTTTTGATGTTTTTGATGTTTTTGATGTTTTTGATGTTTTTGATGTTTTTGATGTTTTTGATGTTTTTGATGTTTTTGATGTTTTTGATGTTTTTGATGTTTTTGATGTTATTGATGTTTTTGATGTTTTTGATGTTTTTGATGTTTTTAATGTTTTTGATATTTTTGATGTTTTTGTTGTTTTAGATGTGTTTGATGTTTTTGATTTTATGATGTTTTTGATGTTTTTGATTTTATGATGTTTTTGATGTTTTTGATGTTTTTGATGTTTTTGATGTTTTTGAAGTTTTTGAAGTTTTTGATGTTTTTGATGTTTTTGATGTTTTTGATGTTTTTGATGTTTTTGATGTTTTTGATGTTTTTGATGTTTTTGATGTTTTTGATGTTTTTGATGTTTTAATGTTTTTCATGTTTTTCATGTTTTTGATGTTTTTCATGTTTTTGATGTTTTTAATGTTCTTAATGTTTTTAATGTTTTTGATGTTTTTGATGTTTTGATGTTTTTGATGTTTTTGATGTTTTTGATGTTTTGATGTTTTTGATGTTTTTGATGTTTTTGATGTTTTTGATGTTTTTGATGTTTTTGATGTTTTGATGTTTTGATGTTTTTGATGGTTTTGATGTTTTGATGTTTTTGATGTTTTTGATGTTTTTGATGTTTTTGATGTTTTTGATGTTTTTGATGTTTTTGATGTTTTTGATGTTTTTGATGTTTTTGATGTTTTGATGTTTTTGATGTTTTTGATGTTTTTGATGTTTTTGATGTTTTTGATGTTTTTGATGTTTTTGATGTTTTTGATGTTTTTGATGTTTTTAATGTTTTTGATGTTTTTAATGTTTTTAATGTTTTTGATGTTTTTGATGTTTTTGATGTTTTTGATGTTTTTGATGTTTTTGATGTTTTTGATGTTTTTGATGTTTTTGATGTTTTTGATGTTTTTGATGTTTTTGATGTTTTTGATGTTTTTGATGTTTTGATGTTTTTGATGTTTTTGATGTTTTTTGATGTTTTTGTTGTTTTTGATGTTTTTGATATTTTGATGTTTTTATATTTTTTCTGTTTTTCTTCCTTTTGATGTTATTGATATTTTTGATGTTTTTAATGTTTTTAATGTTCTTAATGTTTTTGATGTTTTTGATGTTTTTGATGTTTTTGATGTTATTGACTTTTTTGACTTTTTTGATGTTTGTCGTTTTTGATGTTTTTAATGTATTTAATTTTTTGATGTTTTGATGTTTTTAATGTTTTTAATGTTTTTAATGTTTTTGATGTTTTTGATGTTTTTGATGTTTTTGATGTTTTTGATGTTTTTGATGTTTTTGATGTTTTTGATGTTTTTGATGTTTTTGATGTTTTTGATGTTTTTGGTGTTTTTGATGTTTATGATGTTTTTGATGTTTTATGTTTTTGATGTTTTTGATGTTTTTGATGTTTTTATGTTTTTGTTGTTTTTGATGTTTTTGATATTTTGATGTTTTTTCTGTTTCTCTTCTTTTTGATGTTTTTAATGTTTTTAATGTTTTTGATGTTTTTGATGTTTTTAATGCTTTTGATGTTTTTGATGTTTGTGATGTTTTTGATGTTTTTGATGTTTTTGATGTTTTTGATGTTTTTGATGTTTTTGATGTTTTTGATGTTTTTGATGTTTTTGATGTTTTTGATGTTTTTGATGTTTTTGATGTTTTTGATGTTTTTGATGTTTTTGATGTTTTTGATGTTTTTGATGTTTTTGATGTTTTTGATGTTTTTGATGTTTTTGATGTTTTTGATGTTTTTATATTTTTGATGTTTTTGATGTTTTTGATGTTTTTGATGTTTTTGATGTTTTTGATGTTTTATGTTTTTGATGTTTTTGATGTTTTCGATGTTTTTGATGTTTTTGATGTTTTTATGTTTTTGATGTTTTTAATGTTTTTGTTGTTTTTATGTTTTTAATGTTTTTAATGTTTTTGCTGTTTTTGATGTTTTTGATGTTTTTTGATGTTTTTGTTGTTTTTGATTTTTTGATGGTTTTGATGTTTTTGATGTTTTTGATGTTATTGACTTTTTTGATGTTTGTTGATGTTTTTGATTTTTTTGATGTTTTGATGTTTTTGATGTTTTTGATGTTTTTGATGTTTTTGATGTTTTTGATGTTTTTGATGTTTTTGATGTTTTTGATGTTTTTGATGTTTTTGATGTTTTTGATGTTTTGATGTTTTGATGTTTTTGATGTTTTTGATGTTTTTGATGATTTTAATGTTTTTAGTGTTTTTGATGTTTTTGATGTTTTTGATGTTTTTGATGTTTTTGATGTATTTGATGTTTTTGATGTTTTTGATGTTTTTGATGTTTTTGATGTTTTCGATATTTTTGATGTTTTTGATGTTTTTGATGTTTTTGATGTTTTTGATGTTTTTGATGTTTTTGATGTTTTTGTTGTTTTTGATGTGTTTGATGTTTTTGATGTTTTTGATTTTATGATTTTTTTGATTTTATGATGTTTTGATGTTTTTGATGTTTTTGATGTTTTATGATTTTGATGTTTTTGATGTTTTTGATGTTATTGACATATTTGACTTTTTTGATGTTTGTTGATGTTTTTGATTTTTTTGATGTTTTGATGTTTTGATGTTTTTGATGTTTTTGATGTTTTTATGTTTTTGATGTTTTTAATGTTTTTGATGTTTTTTATGTTTTTAATGTTTTTAATGTTTTTGCTGTTTTTGATGTTTTTGATGTTTTTTGATGTTTTTGTTGTTTTTGATTTTTTGATGGTTTTGATGTTTTTGATGTTTTTGATGTTTTTGATGTTATTGACTTTTTTGACTTTTTTGATGTTTGTTGATGTTTTTGATTTTTTGATGTTTTTGATGTTTTTGATGTTTTTGATGTTTTTGATGTTTTGATGTTTTTGATGTTTTTGATGTTTTTGATGATTTTAATGTTTTTAGTGTTTTTGATGTTTTTGATGTTTTTGATGTTTTTGATGTATTTGATGTTTTTGATGTTTTTGATGTTTTTGATGTTTTTGATGTTTTTGATGTTTTTGATATTTTTGATGTTTTTGATGTTTTTGATGTTATTGATGTTTTTGATGTTTTTGATGTTTTTGTTGTTTTTGATGTGTTTGATGTTTTTGATTTTATGATTTTTTTGATTTTATGATGTTTTGATGTTTTTGATGTTTTATGATTTTGATGTTTTTGATGTTTTTGATGTTATTGACATTTTTGACTTTTTTGATGTTTGTTGATGTTTTTGATTTTTTTGATGTTTTGATGTTTTGATGTTTTTGATGTTTTTGATGTTTTTGATGTTTTTGATGTTTTTGTTGTTTTTGATGTTTTTGATGTTTTTGATGTTTTTGATGTTTTGATGTTTTTGATGTTTTTGATGTTTTTGTTGTTTTTGATTTTTTGATGGTTTTGATGTTTTTGATGTTTTTGATGTTTTTGATGTTTTTGATGTTTTTGATGTTTTTGATGTTTTGATGTTTTTGATGTTTTTGATGTTTTTTGATGTTTTTGTTGTTTTTGATGTTTTTGATTTTTATGATTTTTTTGATTTTATGATGTTTTGATGTTTTTGATGTTTTTGATGTTTTTGATGTTTTTGATGTTTTTGATGTTTTTGATGTTATTGACATTTTTGACTTTTTTGATGTTTGTTGATGTTTTTGATTTTTTTGATGTTTTGATGATTTTGATGTTTTTGTTGTTTTTGATGTTTTTGATGTTTTTGATGTTTTTGATGTTTTTGATGTTTAGATGTTTTTGATGTTTTTGATGTTTTTGTTGTTTTTGATTTTTTGATGGTTTTGATGTTTTTGATGTTTTTGATGTTTTTGATGTTTTTGATGTTTTTGATGTTTTTGATGTTTTTGATGTTTTTGATGTTTTGATGTTTTTGATGTTTTTGATGTTTTTTGATGTTTTTGTTGTTTTTGATGTTTTTGATATTTTGATGTTTTTGTATTTTTTCTGTTTTTCTTCTTTTTGATGTTTTTGATATTTTTGATGTTTTTGATGTTTTTAATGTTTTTAATGTTTTTGATGTTTTTGATGTTTTTGATGTTTTTGATGTTTTTGATGTTTTTGATGTTTTTGATGTTTTTGATGTTTTTGATGTTTTTGATGTTTTTGATGTTTTTGATGTTTGTGATGTTTGTGATGTTTTTGATGTTTTTGATGTTTTTGATGTTTTTGATGTTTTTGATGTTTTTGATGTTTTTGATGTTTTTGATGTTTTTGATGTTTTTGATGTTTTTGATGTTTTTGATGTTTTTGATGTTTTTGATGTTTTTGATGTTTTTGATGTTTTTGATGTTTTTGATGTTTTTGATGTTTTTGATGTTTTTGATGTTTTTGATGATTTTAATGTTTTTAGTGTTTTTGATGTTTTTGATGTTTTTGATGTTTTTGATGTATTTGATGTTTTTGATGTTATTAATATTTTTGATGTTTTTGATGTTTTTGATGTTTTTGATGTTTTTGATGTTTTTGTTGTTTTTGATGTTTTTGATGTTTTTGATGTTTTTGATTTTATGATTTTTTTGATTTTATGATGTTTTGATGTTTTTGATGTTTTATGATTTTGATGTTTTTGATGTTTTTGATGTTTTTGATGTTATTGCCTTTTTTGACTTTTTTTGATGTTTGTTGATATTTTTTATTTTGTTTGATCTTTTGATGTTTTTGATGTTTTTGATGTTTTTGATGTTTTTCATGTTTTTGATGTTTTTGATGTTTTTGATGTTTTGATGTTTTTGATGTTTTTGATGTTTTTGATGTTTTTGTTGTTTTTGATTTTTTGATGGTTTTGATGTTTTTGATGTTTTTGATGTTTTTGATGTTTTTGATGTTTTTGATGTTTTGATGTTTTTGATGTTTTTGATGTTTTTTGATGTTTTTGTTGTTTTTGATGTTTTTGATATTTTGATGTTTTTATATTTTTTCTGTTTTTCTTCCTTTTGATGTTTTTGATATTTTTGATGTTTTTGATGTTTTTAATGTTTTTAATGTTTTTGATGTTTTTGATGTTTTTGATGTTTTTGATGTTTTTGATGTTTTTGATGTTTTGATGTTTTTGATGTTTTTGATGTTTTTGATGTTTTGATGTTTTTGATGTTTTTGATGTTTTTGATGTTTTTGATGTTTTTGATGTTTTTGATGTTTTTGATGTTTTTGATGTTTTGATGTTTTGATGTTTTTGATGTTTTTGATGTTTTTGATGTTTTTGATGTTTTTGATGTTTTTGATGTTTTTGATGTTTTTGATGTTTTTGATGTTTTTGATGTTTTTGATGTTTTTGATGTTTTTGATGTTTTGATGTTTTTGATGTTTTTGATGTTTTTGATGTTTTTGATGTTTTTGATGTTTTTGATGTTTTGATGTTTTTGATGTTTTTGATGTTTTGATGTTTTGATGTTTTTGATGTTTTTGATGTTTTTGATGTTTTGATGTTTTTGATGTTTTTGATGTTTTGATGTTTTTGATGTTTTTGATGTTTTTGATGTTTTGATGTTTTTGATGTTTTTGATGTTTTTGATGTTTTGATGTTTTTGATGTTTTTGATGTTTTTTGATGTTTTTGTTGTTTTTGATGTTTTTGATATTTTGATGTTCTTATATTTTTTCTGTTTTTCTTCATTTTGATGTTTTGATATTATTGATGTTTTTGATGTTTTTAATGTTTTTAATGTTTTTAATGTTTTTAATGTTTTTGATGTTTTTGATGCTTTTGATGTTTTTGATGTTTTTGATGTTTTTGATGTTTTTGATGTTTTTGATGTTTTTGATGTTTTTCATGTTTTTGATGTTATTGACTTTTTTGACTATTTTGATGTTTGTCGTTTTTGATGTTTTTAATGTATTTAATTTTTTTTGATGTTTTTGATGTTTTTAATGTTTTTAATGTTTTTGATGTTTTTGATGTTTTTGATGTTTTGATGTTTTTGATGTTTTTGTTGTTTTTGATGTTTTTGATGTTTTTGATGTTTTTAATGTTTTTGATGTTTTTGATGTTTTTGATGTTTTTGGTGTTTTTGATTTTATGATGTTTTGATGTTTTTGATGTTTTACGTTTTTGATGTTTTTGATGTTTTTGATGTTTTTGATGTTTTTGATGTTTTTTATGTTTTTGTTGTTTTTGATGTCTTTGATATTTTGATGTTTTTTCTGTTTTTCTTCTTTATGATGTTTTTGATGTTTTTAATGTTTTTAATGTTTTTAATGTTTTTAATGTTTTTAATGTTTTTGATGTTTTTGATGTTTTTGATGTTTTTGATGTTTTTTATGTTTTTGATGTTTTTGATGTTTTTGATGTTTTTGATGTTTTTGATGTTTGTTGATGTTTGTTGATGTTTGTTGATGTTTTTGATGTTATTGATGTTTTTGATTTTTTGATGTTTTTGATTTTTCTGATTTTATGATGTTTTGATGTTTTTGATGTTTTTAATGTTTTTGATGTTTTTGATGTTTTGATGTATTTGATGTTTTTGATGTTTTTGATGTTTTTGATGTTTTTCATGTTTTTGATGTTTTTGATGTTTTTAATGTTTTTGATGTTTTTAATGTTTTTGATGTTTTTGATGTTTTTGATGTTTTTGATGTTTTGATGTTTTTGATGTTTTTGATGTTTTTGATGTTTTTGATGTTTTTGATGTTTTTGATGTTTTTGATGTTTTTGATGTTTTTGATGTTTTGATGTTTTTGATGTTTTGATGTTTTTGATGTTTTTGATGTTTTGATGTTTTTGATGTTTTTGATGTTTTTGATGTTTTTGATGATTTTGATGTTTTTGATGTTTTTGATGTTTTTGATGTTTTTGATGTTTTGATGTTTTTGATGTTTTTGATGTTTTTGATGTTTTTGATGTTTTTGATGTTTTTGATGTTTTGATGTTTTTGATGTTTTTAATGTTTTTGTGTTTTTGATGTTTTTGATGTTTTTGATGTTTTTGATGTTTTTGATGTTTTTGATGTTTTTGATGTTTTTGATGTTTTTGATGTTTTTGATGTTTTTGATGTTTTTGATGTTTTTGATGTTTTTGATGTTTTTGATGTTTTTGATGTTTTTGATGTTTTTGATGTTTTTGATGTTTTTGATGTTTTTGATGTTTTTGATGTTTTTGATGTTTTTGATGTTTTGATGTTTTGATGTTTTTGATGTTTTTGATGTTTTTTGATGTTTTTGTTGTTTTTGATGTTTTTGATATTTTGATGTTCTTATATTTTTTCTGTTTTTCTTCCTTTTGATGTTTTTGATATTTTTGATGTTTTTGATGTTTTTAATGTTTTTAATGTTTTTAATGTTTTTAATGTTTTTGATGTTTTTGATGCTTTTGATGTTTTTGATGTTTTTGATGTTTTTGATGTTTTTGATGTTTTTCATGTTTTTGATGTTATTGACTTTTTTGACTTTTTTGATGTTTGTCGTTTTTGATGTTTTTAATGTATTTAATTTTTTTTGATGTTTTTGATGTTTTTAATGTTTTTAATGTTTTTGATGTTTTTGATGTTTTTGATGTTTTTGATGTTTTTGATGTTTTTGATGTTTTTGATGTTTTTGATGTTTTTGATGTTTTTGATGTTTTTGATGTTTTTAATGTTTTTGATGTTTTTGATGTTTTTGATGTTTTTGATGTTTTTGATGTTTTTGATGTTATTGATGTTTTTTAAGTTATTGACTTTTTTGATGGTTGTTGATGTTTTGATGTTTTTGATGTTTTTGATGTTTTTGATGTTTTTGATGTTTTTGATTTTTTTGATTTTATGATGTTTTGATGTTTTTGATGTTTTTGATGTTTTTGATTTTTTTGATGTTTTGATGTTTTTGATGTTTTTGATGTTTTTGATGTTTTTGATGTTTTTGATGTTTTTGATGTTTTTGATGTTTTTGATGTTTTTGATGTTTTTAATGTTTTTAATGTTTTTGATGTTTTTGATGTTTTTGATGTTTTTGATGTTTTTGATGTTTTTGATGTTTTTGATGTTTTTGAGGTTTTTGATGTTTTTGATGTTTTTGATGTTTTTGATGTTTTTGATGTTTTTGATGTTTTTGATGTTTTTGATGTTTTTGATGTTTTTGATGTTTTTGATGTTTTGATGTTATTGATGTTTTTGATGTTTTTGATGTTTTTGATGTTTTTAATGTTTTTGATGTTTTTGATGTTTTTGATGTTTTTGGTGTTTTTGATTTTATGATGTTTTGATGTTTTATGTTTTTGATGTTTTTGATGTTTTTTATGTTTTTGTTGTTTTTGATGTCTTTGATATTTTGATGTTTTTTCTGTTTTTCTTCTTTATGATGTTTTTGATGTTTTTAATGTTTTTAATGTTTTTAATGTTTTTGATGTTTTTGATGTTTTTGATGTTTTTGATGTTTTTGATGTTTTTGATGTTTGTTGATGTTTGTTGATGTTTTTGATGTTTTTGATGTTATTGATGTTTTTGATTTTTTTGATGTTTTTGATTTTTCTGATTTTATGATGTTTTGATGTTTTTGATGTTTTTAATGTTTTTGATGTTTTTGATGTTTTTGATGTATTTGATGTTTTTGATGTTTTTGATGTTTTTGATGTTTTTGATGTTTTTGATGTTTTTGATGTTTTTGATGTTTTTAATGTTTTTGATGTTTTTGATGTTTTTGATGTTTTTGATGTTTTTGATGTTTTTGATGTTATTGATGTTTTTTAAGTTATTGACTTTTTTGATGGTTGTTGATGTTTTGATGTTTTTGATGTTTTTGATGTTTTTGATGTTTTTGATTTTTTTGATTTTATGATGTTTTGATGTTTTTGATGTTTTTGATGTTTTTGATGTTTTTGATTTTTTGATGTTTTGATGTTTTTGATGTTTTTGATGTTTTGATGTTTTTGATGTTTTTGATGTTTTTGATGTTTTTGATGTTTTTGATGTTTTTAATGTTTTTAATGTTTTTGATGTTTTTGATGTTTTTGATGTTTTTGATGTTTTTGATGTTTTTGATGTTTTTGATGTTTTTGAGGTTTTTGATGTTTTTGATGTTTTTTATGTTTTTGATGTTTTTGATGTTTTTGATGTTTTTGATGTTTTTGATGTTTTTGATTTTTTGATGTTTTTGATGTTTTATGTTTTTGATGTTTTTGATGTTTTCGATGTTTTTGATGTTTTTGATGTTTTTTATGTTTTTAATGTTTTTAATGTTTTTGCTGTTTTTGATGTTTTTGATGTTTTTTGATGTTTTTGTTGTTTTTGATTTTTTGATATTTTGATGTTCTTATATTTTTTCTGTTTTTTCTTCCTTTTGATGTTTTTGATGTTTTTGATGTTTTTGATGTTTTTAATGTTTTTAATGTTTTTAATGTTTTTGATGTTTTTGATGCTTTTGATGTTTTTGATGTTTTTGATGTTTTTGATGTTTTTGATGTTTTTGATGTTTTTGATGTTTTTCATGTTTTTGATGTTATTGACTTTTTTGACTTTTTTGATGTTTGTCGTTTTTGATGTTTTTAATGTTTTTGATGTTTTTGATGTTTTTGATGTTTTTAATGTTTTTGATGTTTTTGATGTTTTTGATGTTTTTGATGTTTTTGATGTTTTTGATGTTTTTGATGTTTTTGATGTTTTTGATGTTATTGATGTTTTGATGTTTTTGATGTTTTTGATGTTTTTAATGTTTTTGATGTTTTTGATGTTTTTGATGTTTTTGGTGTTTTTGATTTTATGATGTTTTGATGTTTTTGATGTTTTATGTTTTTGATGTTTTTGATGTTTTTTATGTTTTTGTTGTTTTTGATGTCTTTGATATTTTGATGTTTTTTCTGTTTTTCTTCTTTATGATGTTTTTGATGTTTTTAATGTTTTTAATGTTTTTAATGTTTTTGATGTTTTTGATGTTTTTGATGTTTTTGATGTTTTTGATGTTTTTGATGTTTGTTGATGTTTGTTGATGTTTTTGATGTTTTTGATGTTATTGATGTTTTTGATTTTTTGATGTTTTTGATTTTTCTGATTTTATGATGTTTTGATGTTTTTGATGTTTTTAATGTTTTTGATGTTTTTGATGTTTTTGATGTATTTGATGTTTTTGATGTTTTTGATGTTTTTGATGTTTTTGATGTTTTTGATGTTTTTGATGTTTTTAATGTTTTTGATGATTTTGATGTTTTTGATGTTTTTGATGTTTTTGATGTTTTTGATGTTATTGATGTTTTTTAAGTTATTGACTTTTTTGATGGTTGTTGATGTTTTGATGTTTTTGATGTTTTTGATGTTTTTGATGTTTTTGATGTTTTTGATTTTTTTGATTTTTTTGATGTTTTGATGTTTTTGATGTTTTTGATGTTTTTGATGTTTTGATGTTTTTGATGTTTTTGATGTTTTTGATGTTTTTGATGTTTTTGATGTTTTTAATGTTTTTAATGTTTTTGATGTTTTTGATGTTTTTGATGTTTTTGATGTTTTTAATGTTTTTAATGTTTTTGATGTTTTTGATGTTTTTGATGTTTTTGATGTTTTTGATGTTTTTGATGTTTTTGATGTTTTTGAGGTTTTTGATGTTTTTGATGTTTTTTATGTTTTTGATGTTTTTGATGTTTTTGATGTTTTTGATGTTTTTGATGTTTTTGATCTTTTTGATGTTTTTGATGTTTTTGATGTTTTCGATGTTTTTGATGTTTTTGATGTTTTTTATGTTTTTAATGTTTTTAATGTTTTTGCTGTTTTTGATGTTTTTGATGTTTTTTGATGTTTTTGTTGTTTTTGATTTTTTGATGGTTTTGATGTTTTTGATGTTTTTGATGTTATTGACTTTTTTGACTTTTTTGATGTTTGTTGATGTTTTTGATTTTCTTGATGTTTTGATGTTTTTGATGTTTTTGATGTTTTTGATGTTTTTGATGTTTTTGATGTTTTTGATGTTTTTGATGTTTTTGATGTTTTTGATGTTTTTGATGTTTTTGATGTTTTGATGTTTTTGATGTTTTTGATGTTTTTGATGTTTTTGATGTTTTTGGTGTTTTTGATTTTATGATGTTTTGATGTTTTTGATGTTTTATGTTTTTGATGTTTTTGATGTTTTTGATGTTTTTTATGTTTTTGTTGTTTTTGATGTCTTTGATATTTTGATGTTTTTTCTGTTTTTCTTCTTTATGATGTTTTTGATGTTTTTAGTGTTTTTAATGTTTTTAATGTTTTTGATGTTTTTGATGTTTTTAATGTTTTTGAAGTTTTTGATGTTTTTGATGTTTTTGATGGTTTTGATGTTTTTGATGTTTGTTGATGTTTGTTGATGTTTTTGATGTTTTTGATGTTATTGATGTTTTTGATTTTTTGATGTTTTTGATTTTTCTGATTTTATGATGTTTTTGATGTTTTTGATGTTTTTGATGTTTTTGATGTATTTGATGTTTTTGATGTTTTTGATGTTTTTGATGTTTTTGATGTTTTTGATGTTTTTGATGTTTTTGATGTTTTTTATGTTTTTGATGTTTTTGATGTTTTTGATGTTTTTGATGTTTTTGATGTTTTTGATGTATTTGATGATTTTGATGTTATTGATGTTTTTTAAGTTATTGACTTTTTGATGGTTGTTGATGTTTTGATGTTTTTGATGTTTTTGATGTTTTTGATGTTTTTGATGTTTTTGATTTTTTTGATTTTATGATGTTTTGATGTTTTTGATGTTTTTGATTTTTTTGATGTTTTGATGTTTTTGATGTTTTTGATGTTTTTGATGTTTTGATGTTTTTGATGTTTTTGATGTTTTTGATGTTTTTGATGTTTTTAATGTTTTTAATGTTTTTGATGTTTTTAATGTTTTTGATGTTTTTAATGTTTTTGATGTTTTTGATTTTTTGATGTTTTGATGTTTTTGATGTTTTTGATGTTTTTGATGTTTTTGATGTTTTGATGTTTTTGATGTTTTTGATGTTTTTGATGTTTTTGATGTTTTTGATGTTTTTGATGTTTTTGATGTTTTGATGTTTTTGATGTTTTGATGTTTTTGATGTTTTTGATGTTTTTGATGTTTTTGATGTTTTTGATGTTTTTGATGTTTTGATGTTTTTGATGTTTTGATGTTTTTGATGTTTTTGATGTTTTTGATGTTTTTGATGATTTTAATGTTTTTAATGTTTTTAGTGTTTTTGATGTTTTTGATGTTTTTGATGTTTTTGATGTTTTTGATGTTTTTGATGTTTTTAATGTTTTTGATGTTTTTGATGTTTTTGATGTTTTTAATGTTTTTGCTGTTTTGATGTTTTTGATGTTTTTGATGTTTTTGATGTTTTTGATGATTTTAATGTTTTTAGTGTTTTTGATGTTTTTGATGTTTTTGATGTTTTTGATGTTTTTAATGTTTTTGCTGTTTTTGATGTTTTTGATGTTTTTTGATGTTTTTGTTGTTTTTGATTTTTTGATGGTTTTGATGTTTTTGATGTTTTTGATGTTATTGACTTTTTTGACTTTTTTGATGTTTGTTGATGTTTTTGATTTTTTTGATGTTTTGATGTTTTTGATGTTTTTGATGTTTTTTAAGTTATTGACTTTTTTGATGTTTTTGATGTTTTTGATGTTTTTAATGTTTTTAATGTTTTTGCTGTTTTTGATGTTTTTGATGTTTTTTGATGTTTTTGTTGTTTTTGATTTTTTGATGGTTTTGATGTTTTTGATGTTTTTGATGTTATTGACTTTTTTGACTTTTTTGATGTTTGTTGATGTTTTTGATTTTTTTGATGTTTTGATGTTTTTGATGTTTTTGATGTTTTTGATGTTTTTGAATTTTTTTGATGTTTTTGATGTTTTTGATGTTTTTGATGTTTTTAATGTTTTTGATGTTTTTGATGTTTTTGATGTTTTTAATGTTTTTGGTGTTTTGATGTTTTTGATGTTTTTGATGTTTTTGATGTTTTTGATGATTTTAATGTTTTTAGTGTTTTTGATGTTTTTGATGTTTTTGATGTTATTGACTTTTTGATGTTTGTTGATGTTTTTGATGTTTTTGATGTTTTTGATGTTTTTGATGTTTTTGATGTTTTTAATGTTTTTGATGTTTTTTATGTTTTTGATGTTTTTGATGTTTTTGATGTTTTTGATGTTTTTGATGTTTTTGATGTTTTTGATGTTTTTGATGTATTTGATGATTTTGATGTTATTGATGTTTTTTAAGTTATTGACTTTTTTGATGTTTTTGATGTTTTTAATGTTTTTAATGTTTTTGCTGTTTTTGATGTTTTTGATGTTTTTTGATGTTTTTGTTGTTTTTGATTTTTTGATGGTTTTGATGTTTTTGATGTTTTTGATGTTATTGACTTTTTTGACTTTTTTGATGTTTGTTGATGTTTTTGATTTTTTTGATGTTTTGATGTTTTTGATGTTTTTGATGTTTTTGATGTTTTTGATGTTTTTGATGTTTTTGATGTTTTTGATGTTTTTGATGTTTTTGATGTTTTTGATGTTTTTGATGTTTTTGATGTTTTTGATGTTTTGATGTTTTTGATGTTTTTGATGTTTTTGATGTTTTTGATGATTTTAATGTTTTTAGTGTTTTTGATGTTTTTGATGTTTTTGATGTTTTTGATGTTTTTGATGTTTTTGATGTTTTTGATGTTTTTGATGTTTTTGATGTTTTTGATGTTTTGATGTTTTTGATGTTTTTGATGTTTTTGATGTTTTTGATGTTTTTGATGTTTTTGATGTTTTTGATGGTTTTGATGTTTTTGATGTTTGTTGATGTTTGTTGATGTTTTTGATGTTTTTGATGTTATTGATGTTTTTGATTTTTTGATGTTTTTGATTTTTCTGATTTTATGATGTTTTGATGTTTTTGATGTTTTTAATATTTTTGATGTTTTTGATGTTTTTGATGTATTTGATGTTTTTGATGTTTTTGATGTTTTTGATGTTTTTGATGTTTTTGATGTTTTTGATGTTTTTGATGTTTTTGATGTTTTTGATGTTTTTGATGTTTTTGATGTTTTTGATGTTTTTGATGTTTTTGATGTTTTTGATGTATTTGATGATTTTGATGTTATTGATGTTTTTTAAGTTATTGACTTTTTTGATGGTTGTTGATGTTTTGATGTTTTTGATGTTTTTGATGTTTTTGATGTTTTTGATGTTTTTGATGTTTTTGATTTTTTTGATTTTATGATGTTTTGATGTTTTTGATGTTTTTGATTTTTTTGATGTTTTGATGTTTTTGATGTTTTTGATGTTTTTGATGTTTTGATGTTTTTGATGTTTTTGATGTTTTTGATGTTTTTGATGTTTTTAATGTTTTTAATGTTTTTGATGTTTTTGATGTTTTTGATGTTTTTAATGTTTTTGATGTTTTTGATGTTTTTGATGTTTTTGATTTTTTGATGTTTTTGATGTTTTTGATGTTTTTGATGTTTTTGATGTTTTTGATGTTTTTGATGTTTTTGATGTTTTTGAGGTTTTTCATGTTTTTGATGTTTTTTATGTTTTTGATGTTTTTGATGTTTTTGATGTTTTTGATGTTTTTGATGTTTTTGATGTTTTTGATCTTTTTGATGTTTTTGATGTTTTATGTTTTTGATGTTTTTGATGTTTTCGATGTTTTTGATGTTTTTGATGTTTTTTATGTTTTTAATGTTTTTAATGTTTTTGCTGTTTTTGATGTTTTTTGATGTTTTTGTTGTTTTTGATTTTTTGATGGTTTTGATGTTTTTGATGTTTTTGATGTTATTGACTTTTTTGACTTTTTTGATGTTTGTTGATGTTTTTGATTTTTTTGATGTTTTGATGTTTTTGATGTTTTTGATGTTTTTGATGTTTTTGATGTTTTTGATGTTTTTGATGTTTTTGATGTTTTTGATGTTTTTGATGTTTTTGATGTTTTTGATGTTTTGATGTTTTTGATGTTTTTGATGTTTTTGATGATTTTAATGTTTTTAGTGTTTTTGATGTTTTTGATGTTTTTGATGTTTTTGATGTTTTTGATGTTTTTACTGTTTTTAATGTTTTTGATGTTTTTGATTTTATGATTTTTTTGATTTTATGATGTTTTGATGTTTTTGATGTTTTTGATGTTATTGACTTTTTTGATGTTTGTTGATGTTTTTGATTTTTTTGATGTTTTGATGTTTTGATGTTTTGATGTTTTTGATGTTTTTGATGTTTTTGATGTTTTTGATGTTTTTGATGTTTTTGATGTTTTTGATGTTTTTGATGTTTTGATGTTTTTGATGTTTTTGATGTTTTTGATGTTTTTGATGTTTTTGATGTTTTTGATGTTTTTGATGTTTTTGATGTTTTTGATGTTTTTGATGTTTTTGATGGTTTTGATGTTTTTGATGTTTGTTGATGTTTGTTGATGTTTTTGATGTTTTTGATGTTATTGATGTTTTTGATTTGTTGATGGTTTTGATGTTTTGATGTTTTTGATGTTTTTGATGTTTTTGATGTTTTTGATGTTTTTGATGTTTTTGATGTTTTGATGTTTTTGATGTTTTTGATGTTTTTGATGTTTTTTGATGTTTTTGTTGTTTTTGATGTTTTTGATATTTTGATGTTTTTATATTTTTTCTGTTTTTCTTCCTTTTGATGTTTTTGATATTTTTGATGTTTTTAATGTTTTTAACGTTTTTAATGTTTTTGATGTTTTTAATGTTTTTGATGTTTTTGATGTTTTTGATGTTTTTGATGTTTTTGATGTTTTTGATGTTTTTGATGTTTTTGATGTTTTTGATGTTTTTGATGTTTTTGATGTTTTTGAAGTTTTTGATTTTATGATGTTTTTGATGTTTTTAATGTTTTTGATGTTTTTGATTTTTTTGATTTTATGATGTTTTGATGTTTTTGATATTTTATGTTTTTGATGTTTTTGATGTTTTTTATGTTTTTGTTGTTTTTGATGTCTTTGATATTTTGATGTTTTTGATGTTTTTAATGTTTTTGATGTTTTTGATGTTTTTGATGTTTTTGATGTTTTTGATGTTATTGATGTTTTTGATTTTTTGATGTTTTTGATTTTTTTGATTTTTTTGATTTTATGATGTTTTGATGTTTTTGATGTTTTTGATGTTTTTGATGTTTTTGATGTTTTTGATGTTTTTGATGTTTTTGATGTTTTTGATGTTTTTGATGTTTTTGATGTTTTTGATGTTCTTGATGTTTTTGAAGTTATTGACTTTTTTGATGGTTGTTGATGTTTTGATGTTTTTGATGTTTTTGATGTTTTTGATGTTTTTGATGTTTTTGATGTTTTTGATGTTTTTGATGTTTTTGATGTTTTTGATGTTTTTGATGTTTTTGATGTTTTTAATGTTTTTGATGTTTTTGATGTTTTTGATGTTTTTGATTTTATGATGTTTTTGATGTTTTTGATGTTTTTAATGTTTTTAATGTTTTTGATGTTTTTGATTTTTTTGATTTTATGATGTTTTGATGTTTTTGATATTTTATGTTTTTGATGTTTTTGATGTTTTTTATGTTTTTGTTGTTTTTGATGTTTTTGATGTTTTTGATGTTTTTGATGTTTTTGATGTTTTTGATGTTTTTGATGTTTTTGATGTTTTTGATGTTTTTGATGTTTTTGATGTTTTTGATGTTTTTGATGTTTTTGATGTTTTTGATGTTTTGATGTTTTTGAAGTTTTGATGTTTTTGATGTTTTGATGTTTTTGATGTTTTTGATGTTTTTGATGTTTTTGATGTTTTTGATGTTTTGATGTTTTTGATGTTTTGATGTTTTTGATGTTTTTGATGTTTTTGATGTTTTTGATGTTTTTGATGTTTTTGATGTTTTTGATGTTTTTGATGTTTTTGATGTTTTTGATGTTTTTGATGTTTTTGATGTTTTTGATGTTTTTATGTTTTTGATGTTTTTGATGTTTTTGATGTTTTTGATGTTTTTGATGTTTTTGATGTTTTTGATGTTATTGATGTTTTTAATGTTTTTGATGTTTTTGATGTTTTTGATGTTTTTGATGTTTTTGATGTTTTTGATGTTATTGATGTATTTGATTTTTTGATTTTTTTGATTTTTTTGATTTTATGATGTTTTGATGTTTTTGATGTTTTTAATGTTTTTGATGTTTTTGATGTTTTTGATGTTTTTGATGTATTTGATGTTTTTGATGTTTTTGATGTTTTTGATGTTTTTGATGTTTTTGATGTTTTTGATGTTTTTGATGTTTTTGATGTTTTTGATGTTTTTGATGTTTTTGATGTTTTTGATGTTCTTGATGTTTTTGAAGTTATTGACTTTTTGATGGTTGTTGATGTTTTGATGTTTTTTTTTGATGTTTTTGATGTTTTTGATGTTTTTGATGTTTTTGATGTTTTTGATTTTTTTGATTTTATGATGTTTTGATGTTTTTGATGTTTTGATGTTTTTGATGTTTTTGATGTTTTTGATGTTTATGATGTTTTTGATGTTTTTAATGTTTTTAATGTTTTTAATGTTTTTGATGTTTTTGATGTTTTTGATGTTTTTAATGTTTTTAATGTTTTTGATGTTTTTGATGTTTTTGATGATTTTGATTTTTTTGATGTTTTGATGTTTTTGATGTTTTTGATGTTTTTGATGTTTTTGATGTTTTTGATGTTTTTGATGTTTTTGATGTTTTTGATGTTTTTGATGTTTTTGATGTTTTTGATGTTTTTGATGTTTTTGATGTTTTTGATGTTTTTGATGTTTTTGATGTTTTTGATCTTTTTGATGTTTTTGATGTTTTATGTTTTTGTTGTTTTTGTTGTTTTTGATGTTTTCCATGTTTTTGATGTTTTTGATGTTTTTGATGTTTTTTATGTTTTTAATGCTTTTGCTGTTTTTGATGTTTTTTGATGTTTTTTATGTTTTTGTTGTTTTTGATGTTTTTGATGTTTTTGATGTTTTTGATGTTTTTGATGGTTTTGATGTTTTTGATGTTATTGACTTTTTTGACTTTTTTGATGTTTGTTGATGTTTTTGATGTTTTTGATGTTTTTGATGTTTTTAATGTTTTTGATGTTTTTGATGTTTTTGATGTTTTGATGTTTTTGATGTTTTTGATATTTTTGATGTTTTTGATGTTTTTAATGTTTTTAATGTTTTTGATGTTTTTGATGTTTTTGATGTTTTTGATGTATTTGATGTTTTTGATGTTTTTAATATTTTTGATGTTTTTGATGTTTTTGATGTTTTGATGTTTTTGATGTTTTTGATGTTTTTGATGTTTTTGATGTTTTTGATGTTTTTGATGTTTTTGATGTTTTTGATGTTTTTGATGTTTTTGATGTTTTTGATGTTTTTGATGTTTTTGATGTTTTTGATGTTTTTGTTGTTTTTGATGTGTTTGATGTTTTTGATGTTTTTGATTTTATGATTTTTTTGATTTTATGATGTTTTGATGTTTTTGATGTTTTTGATGTTTTATGATTTTGATGTTTTTGATGTTTTTGATGTTTTTGATGTTATTGACTTTTTTGACTTTTTTGATGTTTGTTGATGTTTTTGATTTTTTGATGTTTTGATGTTTTTGATGTTTTTGATGTTTTTGATGTTTTTGATGTTTTTGATGTTTTTGATGTTTTTGATGTTTTGATGTTTTTGATGTTTTTGATGTTTTTGTTGTTTTTGATTTTTTGATGGTTTTGATGTTTTTGATGTTTTCGATGTTTTTGATGTTTTTGATGTTTTTGATGTTTTTGATGTTTTTGATGTTTTTGATGTTTATGATGTTTTTGATGTTTTTGATGTTTTTGATGTTTTTAATGTTTTTAATGTTTTTGATGTTTTTGATGTTTTTGATGTTTTTTATGTTTTTAATGTTTTTAATGTTTTTGCTGTTTTTGATGTTTTTGATGTTTTTTGATGTTTTTTGATGTTTTTGTTGTTTTTGATGGTTTTGATGTTTTTGATGTTTTTGATGTTATCGACTTTTTTGACTTTTTTGATGTTTGTTGATGTTTTTGATGTTTTGATGTTTTGATGTTTTTGATGTTTTTGATGTTTTTGATGTTTTTGATGTTTTGATGTTTTTGATGTTTTTGATATTTTTGATGTTTTTGATGATTTTAATGTTTTCATTGTTTTTGATGTTTTTGATGTTTTTGATGTTTTTGATGTTTTTGATGTTTTTGATGTTTTTGATGTATTTGATGTTTTTGATGTTTTTAATATTTTTGATGTTTTTGATGTTTTTGATGTTTTTGATGTTTTTGATGTTTTTGATGTTTTTGATGTTTTTGATTTTTTTGATTTTATGATGTTTTGATGTTTTTGATGTTTTTGATGTTTTATGATTTTGATGTTTTTGATGTTTTTGATGTTTTTGATGTTTTTGATGTTATTGACTTTTTTGACTTTTTTGATGTTTGTTGATGTTTTTGATTTTTTTGATGTTTTGATGTTTTTGATGTTTTTGATGTTTTTGATGTTTTTGATGTTTTTGATGTTTTTGATGTTTTTGATGTTTTGATGTTTTTGATGTTTTTGATGTTTTTGTTGTTTTTGATTTTTTGATGGTTTTGATGTTTTTGATGTTTTTGTTGTTATTGACGTTTTTGACTTTTTTGGTGTTTTTAATGTTTTTAATGTTTTTGATGTTTTTGATGTTTTTTATATTTTTGATGTTTTTGATGTTTTTGATGTTTTTGATGTTTTTGATGTTTTTTATGTTTTTGATGTTGTTGATGTTTTTGATGTCTTTGATGTTTTTGATGTTTTTGATGTTTTTGATGTTTTTGATGTTTTTGATGTTTTTGATGTTTTTGATGTTTTTGATGTTTTTGATGTTTTTGAAGTTTTTGATGTTTTTGATGTTTTTATGTTTTTGATGTTTTTGATGTTTTTGATGTTTTTGATGTTTTTGATGTTTTTGATGTTTTAGATGTTTTTGATGTTTTTAATGTTTTTGATGTTTTTGATGTTTTTGATGTTTTTGATGTTTTTGATGTTTTTGATGTTTTTGATGTTATTGATGTTTTTGATTTTTTGATGTTTTTGATTTTTTTGATTTTATGATGTTTTGATGTTTTTGATGTTTTTAATGTTTTTGATGTTTTTGATGTTTTTGATGTATTTGATGTTTTTGATGTTTTTGATGTTTTTGATGTTTTTGATGTTTTTGATGTTTTTGATGTTTTTGATGTTTTTGATGTTCTTGATGTTTTTGAAGTTATTGACTTTTTTGATGGTTGTTGATGTTTTGATGTTTTTGATGTTTTTGATGTTTTTGATCTTTTTGATGTTTTTGATGTTTTATGTTTTTGATGTTTTTGATGTTTTTGATGTTTTTGATGTTCTTGATGTTTTTTATGTTTTTAATGTTTTTAATGTTTTTGATGTTTTTGATGTTTTTGATGTTTTTGATGTTTTTGATGTTTATGATGTTTTTAATGTTTTTAATGTTTTTAATGTTTTTGATGTTTTTGATGTTTTTGATGTTTTTGATGTTTTTAATGTTTTTAATGTTTTTGATGTTTTTGATGATTTTGATGATTTTGATTTTTTTGATGTTTTGATGTTTTTGATGTTTTTGATGTTTTTGATGTTTTTGATGATTTTGATGTTTTTGATGTTTTTAATGTTTTTGATGTTTTTGTTGTTTTTGATGTGTTTGATGTTTTTGATGTTTTTGATTTTATGATTTTTTTGATTTTATGATGTTTTGATGTTTTTGATGTTTTATGATTTTGATGTTTTTGATGTTTTTGATGTTTTTGATGTTTTTGATGTTTTTGATGTTATTGACTTTTTTGACTTTTTTGATGTTTGTTGATGTTTTTGATTTTTTTGATGTTTTGATGTTTTGATGTTTTTGATGTTTTTGATGTTTTTGATGTTTTTGATGTTTTTGATGTTTTTGATGTTTTTGATGTTTTTGATGTTTATGATGTTTTTAATGTTTTTAATGTTTTTAATGTTTTTGATGTTTTTGATGTTTTTGATGTTTTTGATGTTTTTAATGTTTTTGATGTTTTTGTTGTTTTTGATGTGTTTGATGTTTTTGATGTTTTTGATTTTATGATTTTTTTGATTTTATGATGTTTTGATGTTTTTGATGTTTTTGATGTTTTATGATTTTGATGTTTTTGATGTTTTTGATGTTTTTGATGTTTTTGATGTTTTTGATGTTTTTGATGTTTTTGATGTTATTGACTTTTTTGACTTTTTTGATGTTTGTTGATGTTTTTGATTTTTTTGATGTTTTGATGTTTTGATGTTTTGATGTTTTGATGTTTTTGATGTTTTTGATGTTTTTGATGTTTTTGATGTTTTTGATGTTTTTGATGTTTTTGATGTTTATGATGTTTTTAATGTTTTTAATGTTTTTAATGTTTTTGATGTTTTTGATGTTTTTGATGTTTTTGATGTTTTTAATGTTTTTAATGTTTTTGATGTTTTTGATGTTTTTGATGATTTTGATTTTTTTGATGTTTTGATGTTTTTGATGTTTTTGATGTTTTTGATGTTTTTGATGTTTTTGATGTTTATGATGTTTTTAATGTTTTTAATGTTTTTAATGTTTTTGATGTTTTTGATGTTTTTGATGTTTTTGATGTTTTTAATGTTTTTAATGTTTTTGATGTTTTTGATGTTTTTGATGATTTTGATTTTTTTGATGTTTTGATGTTTTTGATGTTTTTGATGTTTTTGATGTTTTTGATGTTTTTGATGTTTTTGATGTTTTTGATGTTTATGATGTTTTTGATGTTTTTGATGTTTTTGATGTTTTTAATGTTTTTAATGTTTTTGATGTTTTTGATGTTTTTGATGTTTTTTATGTTTTTAATGTTTTTAATGTTTTTGCTGTTTTTGATGTTTTTGATGTTTTTTGATGTTTTTTGATGTTTTTGTTGTTTTTGATGGTTTTGATGTTTTTGATGTTTTTGATGTTATCGACTTTTTTGACTTTTTTGATGTTTGTTGATGTTTTTGATGTTTTGATGTTTTGATGTTTTTGATGTTTTTGATGTTTTTGATGTTTTTGATGTTTTTGATGTTTTGATGTTTTTGATGTTTTTGATATTTTTGATGTTTTTGATGTTTTTGATGTTTTTGATGTTTTTGATGTTTTTGTTTTTGATGTTTTGATGTTTTTGATGTTTTTGATGTTTTTGATGTTTTTGATGTATTTGATGTTTTTGATGTTTTTAATATTTTTGATGTTTTTGATGTTTTTGATGTTTTTGATGTTTTTGATGTTTTTGATGTTTTTGATGTTTTTGATGTTTTTGATGTTTTTGATGTTTTTGATGTTTTTGATGTTTTTGATGTTTTTGTTGTTTTCGATGTGTTTGATGTTTTTGATGTTTTTGATTTTATGATTTTTTTGATTTTATGATGTTTTGATGTTTTTGATGTTTTATGATTTTGATGTTTTTAATGTTTTTGATGTTTTTGATGTTTTTGATGTTTTTGATGTTTTTGATGTTTTTGATGTTATTGACTTTTTTGACTTTTTTGATGTTTGTTGATGTTTTTGATGTTTTTGATGTTATCGACTTTTTTGACTTTTTTGATGTTTGTTGATGTTTTTGATGTTATCGACTTTTTTGACTTTTTTGATGTTTTTGATGTTTTTGATGTTTTTGATGTTTTTGATGTTTTTGATGTTTTTGATGTTTTGATGTTTTTGATGTTTTTGATATTTTTGATGTTTTTGATGATTTTAATGTTTTTGATGTTTTTGATGTTTTTGATGTTTTTGATGTTTTTGATGTTTTTGATGTTTTTGATGTTTTTGATGTTTTTGATGTTTTTGATGTTTTTGATGTTTTTGATGTTTTTAATATTTTTGATGTTTTTGATGTTTTTGATGTTTTTGATGTTTTTGATGTTTTTGATGTTTTTGATGTTTTTGTTGTTTCTGATGTGTTTGATGTTTTTGATGTTTTTGATTTTATGATTTTTTTGATTTTATGATGTTTTGATGTTTTTGATGTTTTATGATTTTGATGTTTTTGATGTTTTTGATGATTTTGATGTTTTTGATGTTTTTGATGTTTTTGATGTTTGTTGATGTTTTTGATTTTTTTGATGTTTTGATGTTTTGATGTTTTTGATGTTTTTGATGTTTTTGATGTTTTTGATGTTTTTGATGTTTTTGATGTTTTTGATGTTTTGATGTTTTGATGTTTTTGATGTTTTGATGTTTTTGATGTTTTTGATGTTTTTGATGTTTTTGATGTTTTTGATGTTTTTGATGTTTTTGATGTTTTTGATGTTTTTGATGTTTTTGATGTTTTTGATGTTTTTGATGTTTTGATGTTTTTGATGTTTTTGATGTTTTTGTTGTTTTTGATTTTTTGATGGTTTTGATGTGTTTGATGTTTTTGATGTTTTTGTTGTTATTGACGTTTTTGACTTTTTTGATGTTTGTTGATGTTTTTGATTTTTTTTGATGTTTTTGATGTTTCTGATGTTTTTGATGTTTTTGATATTTTTGATGTTTTTGATGTTTTTGATGTTTTGATGTTTTTGATGTTTTTGATGTTTTTAATGTTTTTAATGTTTTTGATGTTTTTGATGTTTTTGATATTTTTGATGTTTTTGATGTTTTTGATGTTTTTGATGTTTTTGATGTTTTTGATGTTTTTGATGTTTTTGATGTTTTTGATGTTTTTGGTGTTTTTGATGTGTTTGATGTTTTGATTTTATGATGTTTTTGATGTTTTTGATGTTGTTGATGTTTTTGATGTTTTTGATGTTTTTGATGTTTTGATGTTTTTGATGTTTTTGATGTTTTTGATGTTTTTGATGTTTCTGATGTTTTTGATGTTTTTGATGTTTTTGATGTTTTTGATGTTTTGATGTTTTTGATGTTTTTGATGTTTTTAATGTTTTTAATGTTTTTGATGTTTTTGATGTTTTTGATGTTTTTGATGTTTTTGATGTTTTTGATGTTTTTGATGTTTTTGATGTTTTTGATGTTTTTGATGTTTTTGATGTTTTTGATGTTTTCGATGTTTTTGATGTTTTTGATGTTTTTGATGTTTTTGATGTTTTTGATGTTTTCGATATTTTTGATGTTATTGATGTTTTTGATTTTTTGATGTTTTTGATTTTTTTGATTTTATGATGTTTTGATGTTTTTGATGTTTTTAATGTTTTTGATGTTTTTGATGTTTTGATGTATTTGATGTTTTTGATGTTTTTGATGTTTTTGATGTTTTTGATGTTTTTGATGTTTTTGATGTTTTTGATGTTTTTGATGTTTTTGATGTTTTTGATGTTTTTGATGTTTTTGATGTTTTTGATGTTTTTGATGTTTTTGATGTTTTTGATGTTTTTGATGTTCTTGATGTTTTTGAAGTTATTGACTTTTTTGATGGTTGTTGATGTTTTGATGTTTTTGATGTTTTTGATGTTTTTGATGTTTTTGATGTTTTTGATATTTTTGATGTTTTTGATGTTTTTGATTTTTTTGATTTTATGATGTTTTGATGTTTTTGATGTTTTGATGTTTTTGATGTTTTTATGTATTTGATGTTTTTGATGTTTTTAATGTTTTTAATGTTTTTAATGTTTTTAATGTTTTTGATGTTTTTGATGTTTTTAATGTTTTTAATGTTTTTGATGTTTTTGATGTTTTTGATGTTTTTGATTTTTTTGATGTTTTTATGTTTTTGATGTTTTTGATGTTTTTGATGTTTTTGATGTTTTTGATGTTTTTGATGTTTTTGATGTTTTGATGTTTTGATGTTTTTGATGTTTTTAATGCTTTTGATGTTTTTGATGTTTTTGATGTTTTTGATGTTTTTGATGTTTTTGATGTTTTTGATCTTTTGATGTTTTTGATGTTTTATGTTTTTGATGTTTTTGATGTTTTTGATGTTTTTGATGTTTTTGATGTTTTTGATGTTTTTTATGTTTTTAATGTTTTTAATGTTTTTGCTGTTTTTGATGTTTTTGATGTTTTTTGATGTTTTTTGATGTTTTTGTTGTTTTTGATTTTTTGATGGTTTTGATGTTTTTGATGTTTTTGATGTTTTTGATGTTTTTGATGTTATTGATGTTTTTGATTTTTTGATGTTTTTGATTTTTTTGATTTTATGATTTTTTGATTTTTTTGATTTTTTGATGTTTTTGATGTTTTTGGTGTTTTTGATGTTTTTGATGTTTTTGATGTTTTTGATGTTTTTGATGTTTTTGATGTTTTTGATGTTTTTGATGTTTTTGATGTTTTTGATGTTTTTGTTGTTTTCGATGTGTTTGATGTTTTTGATGTTTTTGATTTTATGATTTTTTTGATTTTATGATGTTTTGATGTTTTTGATGTTTTATGATTTTGATGTTTTTAATGTTTTTGATGTTTTTGATGTTTTTGATGTTTTTGATGTTTTTGATGTTATTGACTTTTTTGACTTTTTTGATGTTTGTTGATGTTTTTGATGTTATCGACTTTTTTGACTTTTTTGATGTTTGTTGATGTTTTTGATGTTATCGACTTTTTTGACTTTTTTGATGTTTTTGATGTTTTTGATGTTTTTGATGTTTTTGATGTTTTTGATGTTTTTGATGTTTTTGATGTTTTGATGTTTTTGATGTTTTTGATATTTTTGATGTTTTTGATGATTTTAATGTTTTTAATGTTTTTGATGTTTTTGATGTTTTTGATGTTTTTGATGTTTTTGATGTTTTTGATGTATTTGATGTTTTTGATGTTTTTAATATTTTTGATGTTTTTGATGTTTTTGATGTTTTTGATGTTTTTGATGTTTTTGATGTTTTTGATGTTTTTGATGTTTTTGTTGTTTCTGATGTGTTTGATGTTTTTGATGTTTTTGATTTTATGATTTTTTTGATTTTATGATGTTTTGATGTTTTTGATGTTTTATGATTTTGATGTTTTTGATGTTTTTGATGATTTTGATGTTTTTGATGTTTTTGATGTTTTTGATGTTTGTTGATGTTTTTGATTTTTTGATGTTTTGATGTTTTGATGTTTTTGATGTTTTTGATGTTTTGATGTTTTTGATGTTTTTGATGTTTTTGATGTTTTGATGTTTTGATGTTTTGATGTTTTGATGTTTTGATGTTTTTGATGTTTTGATGTTTTTGATGTTTTTGATGTTTTTGATGTTTTTGATGTTTTTGATGTTTTTGATGTTTTTGATGTTTTTGATGTTTTTGATGTTTTTGATGTTTTTGATGTTTTGATGTTTTTGATGTTTTTGATGTTTTTTTGTTGTTTTTGATTTTTTGATGGTTTTGATGTGTTTGATGTTTTTGATGTTTTTGTTGTTATTGACGTTTTTGACTTTTTTGATGTTTGTTGATGTTTTTGATTTTTTTTGATGTTTTTGATGTTTCTGATGTTTTTGATGTTTTTGATATTTTTGATGTTTTTGATGTTTTTGATGTTTTGATGTTTTTGATGTTTTTGATGTTTTTAATGTTTTTAATGTTTTTGATGTTTTTGATGTTTTTGATATTTTTGATGTTTTTGATGTTTTTGATGTTTTTGATGTTTTTGATGTTTTTGATGTTTTTGATGTTTTTGATGTTTTTGATGTTTTTGGTGTTTTTGATGTGTTTGATGTTTTTGATTTTATGAAGTTTTTGATGTTTTTGATGTTGTTGATGTTTTTGATGTTTTTGATGTTGTTGATGTTTTTGATGTTGTTGATGTTTTTGATGTTTTTGATGTTTTTGATGTTTCTGATGTTTTTGATGTTTTTGATGTTTTTGATGTTTTTGATGTTTTGATGTTTTTGATGTTTTTGATGTTTTTAATGTTTTTAATGTTTTTGATGTTTTTGATGTTTTTGATATTTTTGATGTTTTTGATGTTTTTGATGTTTTTGATGTTTTTGATGTTTTTGATGTTTTTGATGTTTTTGATGTTTTCGATGTTTTTGATGTTTTTGATGTTTTTGATGTTTTTGATATTTTTGATGTTATTGATGTTTTTGATTTTTTGATGTTTTTGATTTTTTTGATTTTATGATGTTTTGATGTTTTTGATGTTTTTAATGTTTTTGATGTTTTTGATGTTTTTGATGTATTTGATGTTTTTGATGTTTTTGATGTTTTTGATGTTTTTGATGTTTTTGATGTTTTTGATGTTTTTGATGTTTTTGATGTTTTTGATGTTTTTGATGTTTTTGATGTTCTTGATATTTTTGAAGTTATTGACTTTTTTGATGGTTGTTGATGTTTTGATGTTTTTGATGTTTTTGATGTTTTTGATGTTTTTGATATTTTTGATGTTTTTGATGTTTTTGATTTTTTTGATTTTATGATGTTTTGATGTTTTTGATGTTTTGATGTTTTTGATGTTTTTATGTATTTGATGTTTTTGATGTTTTTAATGTTTTTAATGTTTTTAATGTTTTTAATGTTTTTGATGTTTTTGATGTTTTTAATGTTTTTAATGTTTTTGATGTTTTTGATGTTTTTGATGTTTTTGATTTTTTTTGATGTTTTTATGTTTTTGATGTTTTTGATGTTTTTGATGTTTTTGATGTTTTTGATGTTTTTGATGTTTTTGATGTTTTTGATGTTTTTGATGTTTTTGATGTTTTTGATGTTTTTGATGTTTTTAATGCTTTTGATGTTTTTGATGTTTTTGATGTTTTTGATGTTTTTGATGTTTTTGATGTTTTTGATGTTTTTGATCTTTTTGATGTTTTTGATGTTTTGATGTTTGATGTTTTTGATGTTTTTGATGTTTTTGATGTTTTTGATGATTTTAATGTTTTTAATGTTTTTGATGTTTTTGATGTTTTTGATGTTTTTGATGTTTTTGATGTTTTTGATGTTTTTGATGTTTTTGATGTTTTTGATGTTTTTGATGTTTTTGATGTTTTTGATGTTCTTGATGTTTTTGATGTTCTTGATGTTTTTGATGTTTTTGATGTTTTTGATGTTTTTGATGTTTTTGATTTTTTTGATTTTATGATGTTTTGATGTTTTTGATGTTTTGATGTTTTTGATGTTTTTGATGTTTTTGATGTTTTTGATGTTTTTAATGTTTTTAATGTTTTTAATGTTTTTAATGTTTTTAATGTTTTTGATGTTTTTGATGTTTTTGATGTTTTTAATGTTTTTAATGTTTTTGATGTTTTTGATGTTTTTGATGTTTTTGATATTTTTGATGTTATTGATGTTTTTGATTTTTTGATGTTTTTGATTTTTTTGATTTTATGATGTTTTGATGTTTTTGATGTTTTTAATGTTTTTGATGTTTTTAATGTTTTTGATGTTTTTGATGTTTTTGATGTATTTGATGTTTTTGATGTTTTTGATGTTTTTGATGTTTTTGATGTTTTTGATGTTTTTGATGTTTTTGATGTTTTTGATGTTTTTGATGTTTTTGATGTTTTGATGTTTTGATGTTTTTGATGTTTTTAATGTTTTTGATGTTTTTGATGTTTTGATGTATTTGATGTTTTTGATGTTTTTGATGTTTTTGATGTTTTGATGTTTTTGATGTTTTTGATGTTTTTGATGTTTTTGATGTTTTTGATGTTTTTGATGTTTTTGATGTTTTTGATGTTTTTGATGTTCTTGATGTTTTTGAAGTTATTGACTTTTTTGATGGTTGTTGATGTTTTGATGTTTTTGATGTTTTGATGTTTTTGATGTTTTTGATGTTTTTGATGTTTTTGATGTTTTTAATGTTTTTAATGTTTTTAATGTTTTTAATGTTTTTAATGTTTTTGATGTTTTTGATTTTTTTGATGTTTTTATGTTTTTGATGTTTTTGATGTTTTTGATGTTTTTGATGTTTTTGATGTTTTTGATGTTTTTGATGTTTTTAATGCTTTTGATGTTTTTGATGTTTTTGATGTTTTTGATGTTTTTGATGTTTTTGATGTTTTTGATGTTTTTGATGTTTTTGATGTTTTTGATGTTTTTGATGTTTTTGATCTTTTTGATGTTTTTGATGTTTTATGTTTTTGATGTTTTTGATGTTTTCGATGTTTTTGATGTTTTTGATGTTTTTGATGTTTTTTATGTTTTTAATGTTTTTAATGTTTTTGCTGTTTTTGATGTTTTTGATGTTTTTTGATGTTTTTGTTGTTTTTGATTTTTTGATGGTTTTGATGTTTTTGATGTTTTTGATGTTATTGATGTTATTGATGTTTTTGATTTTTTGATGTTTTTGATTTTATGATGTTTTGATTTTTTTGATGTTTTGATGTTTTTGATGTTTTTGGTGTTTTTGATGTTTTTGATGTTTTTGATGTTTTTGATGTTATTGATGTTTTTGATTTTTTGATGTTTTTGATTTTTTTGATTTTATGATGTTTTGATTTTTTTGATGTATTGATGTTTTTGATGTTTTTGATGTTTTTTATGTTTTTGATGTTTTTGATGTTTTTGATGTTTTTGATGTTTTTGATGTTTTTGATGTTTTTGATTTTTTTGATGTTTTTGATTTTTTGATGTTTTTGATTTTTTTGATTTTATGATGTTTTGATTTTTTTGATGTTTTGCTGTTTTTGATGTTTTTGATGTTTTTGATGTTTTTGATGTTTTGATGTTTTTGATGTTTTTGATGTTTTTGATGTTTTTGATGTTTTTGATGATGTTAATGTTTTTAATGTTTTTGATGTTTTTGATGTTTTTGATGTTTTTGATGTTTTTGATGTTTTTGATGTTTTTGATGTTTTCGATGTTTTTGATGTTTTTGATGTTTTTGATGTTTTTGTTGTTTTTGATGTGTTTGATGTTTTTGATGTTTTTGATTTTATGATTTTTTTGATTTTATGATGTTTTGATGTTATTGATGTTTTATGATTTTGATGTTTTTGATGTTTTTGATGTTTTTGATGTTATTGACTTTTTTGACTTTTTTGATGTTTGTTGATGTTTTTGATTTTTTTGATTTTTTTGATGTTTTGATGTTTTGATGTTTTGATGTTTTTGATGTTTTTGATGTTTTTGATGTTTTTGATGTTTTTGATGTTTTTGATGTTTTTGATGTTTTTGATGTTTTTGATGTTTTTGATGTTTTTGATGTTTTTGATGTTTTTGATGTTTTTGATGTTTTCGATGTTTTTGATGTTTTGATGTTTTTGATGTTTTTGTTGTTTTTGATTTTTTAATGGTTTTGATGTTTTTGATGTTTTTGTTGTTATTGACGTTTTTGACTTTTTTGATGTTTTTAATGTTTTTAATGTTTTTGATGTTTTTGATGTTTTTGATATTTTTGATGTTTTTGATGTTTTTGATGTTTTGGATGTTTTTGATGTTTTTGATGTTTTTGATGTTTTTGATGTTTTTGATGTTTTTGATGTTTTTGATGTTTTTGATGTTTTTGTTGTTTTTGATGTGTTTGATGTTTTTGATTTTATGATGTTTTTGATGTTATTTATGTTTTTGATGTTTTTGATGTTTTTGATGTTTTTGATGTCTTTGATGTTTTTGATGTATATGATGTTTTTGATGTTTTTGATGTTTTTGATGTTTTTGATGTTTTTGATGTTTTTGATGTTTTTGATGTTTTGATGTTTTTGATGTTTTTGATGTTTTTGTTGTTTTTGATTTTTTGATGGTTTTGATGTGTTTGATGTTTTTGTTGTTATTGACGTTTTTGACTTTTTTGATGTTTGTTGATGTTTTTGATTTTTTTGATGTTTTGATGTTTTTGATGTTTTTGATGTTTTTGATGTTTTTGATGTTTTTGATGTTTTTGATGTTTTTGATGTTTTGATGTTTTTGATGTTTTTGATGTTTTTGATGTTTTTAATGTTTTTAATGTTTTTGATGTTTTTGATGTTTTTGATATTTTGATGTTTTTGATGTTTTTGATGTTTTTGATGTTTTTGATGTTTTTGATGTTTTTGATGTTTTTGATTTTTTTGATGTTTTTGATGTTTTTGATGTTTTTGTTGTTTTTGATGTGTTTGATGTTTTTGATTTTATGAAGTTTTTGATGTTTTTGATGTTTTTGATGTTGTTGATGTTTTTGATGTTGTTGATGTTTTTGATGTTTTTGATGTTTTTGATATTTTTGATGTTTTTTTGTGTTTTGATGTGTTTTGATGTTTTCGATGTTTTTGATGTTTTTGATGTTTTTGATGTTTTTGATGTTTTTGATGTTTTTGATGTTTTTGATGTTTTTGATGTTTTTGATGTTTTTGATGTTTTTGATGTTTTTGATGTTTTTGATGTTATTGATGTTTTTGATGTTTTTGATATTTTTTATGTTTTTGATGTTCTTGATGTTTTTGAAGTTATTGACTTTTTTGACTTTTTTGATGGTTGTTGATGTTTTGATGTTTTTGATGTTTTTGATGTTTTTGATGTTTTTGATGTTTTTGATGTTGTTGATGTTTTTGATGTTGTTGATGTTGTTGATGTTTTTGATGTTTTTGATATTTTTGATATTTTTGATGTTTTTGATGTTTTTGATGTTTTTGATGTTTTTGATGTTTTTGATGTTTTTGATGTTTTTGATGTTTTTGATGTTTTGATGTTTTTGATGTTTTTGATGTTTTTGATGTTTTTGATGTTTTTGTTGTTTTTGATTTTTTGATGGTTTTGATGTGTTTGATGTTTTTGATGTTTTTGTTGTTATTGACGTTTTTGACTTTTTTGATGTTTGTTGATGTTTTTGATTTTTTTTGATGTTTTGATGTTTTTGATGTTTTTGATGTTTTTGATGTTTTTGATGTTTTTGATGTTTTTGATGTTTTGATGTTTTTGATGTTTTTGATGTTTTTGATGTTTTTGATGTTTTTGATGTTTTGATGTTTTTTGATGTTTTTGATGTTTTGATGTTTTTAATGTTTTTAATGTTTTTGATGTTTTTGATGTTTTTGATGTTTTGATGTTTTTGATGTTTTTGATGTTTTTGATGTTTTTGATGTTTTTGATTTTTTGATGTTTTTGATGTTTTTGTTGTTTTTGATGTGTTTGATGTTTTTGATTTTATGAAGTTTTTGATGTTTTTGATGTTTTTGATGTTTTTGATGTTGTTGATGTTTTTGATGTTGTTGATGTTTTTGATGTTTTTGATGTTTTTGATATTTTTGATGTTTTTGATGTTTTTGATGTTTTCGATGTTTTTGATGTTTTTGATGTTTTTGATGTTTTTGATGTTTTTGATGTTTTTGATGTTTTTGATGTTTTTGATGTTATTGATGTTTTTGATTTTTTTGATTTTTTGTTGTTTTTGATTTTTTGATTTTCTGATGTTTTGATGTTTTGATGTTTTTGATGTTTTTGATGTTTTTGATGTTTTTGATGTTTTTGATGTTTTTGATGTTTTTGATGTTTTTGATGTTTTTGATGTTTTTGATGTTTTTGATGTTTGTGATGTTTTTGATTTTTTTGATTTTATGATGTTTTGATGTTTTTGATGTTTTTGATGTTTTTGATGTTTTTGATGTTTTCGATGTTTTTGATGTTTTGATGTTTTTGATGTTTTTGTTGTTTTTGATTTTTTGATGGTTTTGATGTTTTTGATGTTTTTGTTGTTATTGACGTTTTTGACTTTTTTGATGTTTTTAATGTTTTTGATGTTTTTGATGTTTTTGATATTTTTGATGTTTTTGATGTTTTTGATGTTTTGGATGTTTTTGATGTTTTTGATGTTTTTGATGTTTTTGATGTTTTTGATGTTTTTGATGTTTTTGTTGTTTTTGATGTGTTTGATGTTTTTGATTTTATGATGTTTTTGATGTTATTTATGTTTTTGATGTTTTTGATGTTTTTGATGTTTTTGATGTCTTTGATGTTTTTGATGTATTTGATGTTTTTGATGTTTTTGATGTTTTTGATGTTTTTGATGTTTTTGATGTTTTTGATGTTTTTGATGTTTTTGATGTTTTTGATGTTTTTGATGTTTTGATGTTTTTGATGTTTTTGATGTTTTTGTTGTTTTTGATTTTTTGATGGTTTTGATGTGTTTGATGTTTTTGATGTTTTTGTTGTTATTGACGTTTTTGACTTTTTTGATGTTTGTTGATGTTTTTGATTTTTTTTGATGTTTTGATGTTTTTGATGTTTTTGATGTTTTTGATGGTTTTGATGTTTTTGATGTTTTTGATGTTTTTTATGTTTTGATGTTTTTGATGTTTTTGATGTTTTTAATGTTTTTAATGTTTTTGATGTTTTTGATGTTTTTGATATTTTTGATGTTTTTGATGTTTTTGATGTTTTTGATGTTTTTGATGTTTTTGATGTTTTTGATTTTTTTGATGTTTTTGATGTTTTTGATGTTTTCGTTGTTTTTGATGTGTTTGATGTTTTTGATTTTATGAAGTTTTTGATGTTTTTGATGTTTTTGATGTTTTTGATGTTGTTGATGTTTTTGATGTTGTTGATGTTTTTGATGTTTTTGATGTTTTTGATATTTTTGATGTTTTTGATGTTTTTGATGTTTTCGATGTTTTTGATGTTTTTGATGTTTTGATGTTTTTGATGTTTTTGATGTTTTGATGTTTTTGATGTTTTTGATGTTTTTGATGTTTTTGATGTTTTTGATGTTATTGATGTTTTTGATTTTTTTGATTTTTTGATGTTTTTGATTTTTTTGATTTTCTGATGTTTTGATGTTTTTGATGTTTTTAATGTTTTTGATGTTTTTGATGTTTTTGATGTTTTTGATGTTTTTGATGTTTTTGATGTTTTTGATGTTTTTGATGTTTTTGATGTTATTGATGTTTTTGATGTTTTTGATGTTTTTGATGTTTTTGATATTTTTTATGTTTTTGATGTTCTTGATGTTTTTGAAGTTATTGACTTTTTTGACTTTTTTGATGGTTGTTGATGTTTTGATGTTTTTGATGTTTTTGATGTTTTTGATGTTTTTGATGTTTTTGATGTTTTTGATGTTTTTGATGTTTTTGATGTTTTTGATGTTTTTGATGTTTTTGATGTTTTTGATGTTTGTGATGTTTTTGATTTTTTTGATTTTATGATGTTTTGATGTTTTTGATGTTTTTGATGTTTTTGATGTTTTTGATTTTTTTGATGTTTTGATGTTTTTGATGTTTTTGATGTTTTTGATGTTTTTGATGTTTTTGATGTTTTTGATGTTTTTGATGTTTTTGATGTTTTTGATGTTTTTGTTGTTTTTGATGTGTTTGACGTTTTTGATTTTATGATGTTTTTGATGTTTCTGATGTTGTTGATGTTTTTGATGTTTTTGATGTTGTTGATGTTGTTGATGTTGTTGATGTTTTTGATGTTTTTGATGTTTTGATGTTTTTGATGTTTTTGATGTTTTTGATGTTTTTGATGTTTTTGATGTTTTTGATGTTTTTGATGTTTTTGATGTTTTTGATGTTTTTGATGTTTTTGATGTTTTTGATGTTTTTGATGTTTTTGATGTTATTGATGTTTTTGATTTTTTTGATTTTTTGATGTTTTTGATTTTTTTGATTTTCTGATGTTTTGATGTTTTTGATGTTTTTAATGTTTTTGATGTTTTTGATGTTTTGATGTTTTTGATGTTTTTGATGTTTTTGATGTTTTTGATGTTTTTGATGTTTTTGATGTTTTTGATGTTTTTGATGTTATTGATGTTTTTGATGTTTTTGATGTTTTTGATGTTTTTGATATTTTTATGTTTTTGATGTTCTTGATGTTTTTTGAAGTTATTGACTTTTTTGACTTTTTTGATGGTTGTTGATGTTTTGATGTTTTTGATGTTTTTGATGTTTTTGATGTTTTTGATATTTTTGATGTTTTTGATGTTTTTGATGTTTTGGATGTTTTTGATGTTTTTGATGTTTTTGATATTTTTGATGTTTTTGATGTTTTTGATTTTATGATGTTTTTGATGTTATTTATGTTTTTGATGTTTTTGATGTTTTTGATGTTTTTGATGTCTTTGATGTTTTTGATGTATTTGATGTTTTTGATGTTTTTGATGTTTTTGATGTTTTTGATGTTTTTGATGTTTTTGATGTTTTTGATGTTTTTGATGTTTTGATGTTTTTGATGTTTTTGATGTTTTTGTTGTTTTTGATTTTTTGATGGTTTTGATGTGTTTGATGTTTTTGATGTTTTTGTTGTTATTGACGTTTTTGACTTTTTTGATGTTTGTTGATGTTTTTGATTTTTTTTGATGTTTTGATGTTTTTGATGTTTCTGATGTTTTTGATGTTTTTGATGGTTTTGATGTTTTTGATGTTTTTGATGTTTTTTATGTTTTGATGTTTTTGATGTTTTTGATGTTTTTAATGTTTTTAATGTTTTTGATGTTTTTGATGTTTTTGATATTTTTGATGTTTTTGATGTTTTTGATGTTTTTGATGTTTTTGATGTTTTTGATGTTTTTGATGTTTTTGATTTTTTTGATGTTTTTGATGTTTTTGATGTTTTCGTTGTTTTTGATGTGTTTGATGTTTTTGATTTTATGAAGTTTTTGATGTTTTTGATGTTTTTGATGTTTTTGATGTTGTTGATGTTTTTGATGTTGTTGATGTTTTTGATGTTTTTGATGTTTTTGATATTTTTGATGTTTTTGATGTTTTTGATGTTTTCGATGTTTTTGATGTTTTTGATGTTTTTGATGTTTTTGATGTTTTTGATGTTTTTGATGTTTTTGATGTTTTTGATGTTTTTGATGTTATTGATGTTTTTGATTTTTTTGATTTTTTGATGTTTTTGATTTTTTTGATTTTCTGATGTTTTGATGTTTTTGATGTTTTTAATGTTTTTGATGTTTTTGATGTTTTTGATGTTTTTGATGTTTTTGATGTTTTTGATGTTTTTGATGTTTTTGATGTTTTGATGTTATTGATGTTTTTGATGTTTTTGATGTTTTTGATGTTTTTGATATTTTTTATGTTTTTGATGTTCTTGATGTTTTTGAAGTTATTGACTTTTTTGACTTTTTTGATGGTTGTTGATGTTTTGATGTTTTTGATGTTTTTGATGTTTTTGATGTTTTTGATGTTTTTGAGGTTTTTTTGAATTTTTGATGTTTTTGATGTTTTTGATGTTTTTGATGTTTTTGATGTTTTTGATGTTTTTGATGTTTTTGATGTTTTGATTTTTTTGATTTTATGATGTTTTGATGTTTTTGATGTTTTTGATGTTTTTGATGTTTTTGATTTTTTTGATGTTTTGATGTTTTTGATGTTTTTGATGTTTTTGATGTTTTTGATGTTTTTGATGTTTTTGATGTTTTTGTTGTTTTTGATGTGTTTGACGTTTTTGATTTTATGATGTTTTTGATGTTTCTGATGTTGTTGATGTTTTTGATGTTTTTGATGTTGTTGATGTTGTTGATGTTGTTGATGTTTTTGATGTTTTTGATGTTTTGATGTTTTTGATGTTTTTGATGTTTTTGATGTTTTCGATGTTTTTGATGTTTTTGATGTTTTTGATGTTTTTGATGTTTTTGATGTTTTTGATGTTTTTGATGTTTTTGATGTTTTTGATGTTATTGATGTTTTTGATTTTTTTGATTTTTTGATGTTTTTGATTTTTTTGATTTTCTGATGTTTTGATGTTTTTGATGTTTTTAATGTTTTTGATGTTTTTGATGTTTTTGATGTTTTTGATGTTTTTGATGTTTTTGATGTTTTTGATGTTTTTGATGTTTTTGATGTTTTTGATGTTTTTGATGTTTTTGATGTTTTTGATGTTTTTGATGTTTTTGATGTTTTTGATGTTTTTGATATTTTTTATGTTTTTGATGTTCTTGATGTTTTTGAAGTTATTGACTTTTTTGACTTTTTTGATGGTTGTTGATGTTTTGATGTTTTTGATGTTTTTGATGTTTTTGATGTTTTTGATGTTTTTGATGTTTTTGATGTTTTTGATGTTTTTGATGTTTTTGATGTTTTTGATGTTTTTGATGTTTTTGATGTTTTTGATGTTTTTGATGTTTGTGATGTTTTTGATTTTTTTGATTTTATTGATGTTTTTGATGTTTTTGATGTTTTTGATGTTTTTGATGATTTTTATGTTTTTGATGTTCTTGATGTTTTTGAAGTTATTGACTTTTTTGACTTTTTTGATGGTTGTTGATGTTTTGATGTTTTTGATGTTTTTGATGTTTTTGATGTTTTTGATGTTTTTGATGTTTTTGATGTTTTTGATGTTTTTGATGTTTTTGATGTTTTTGATGTTTTTGATGTTTTTGTTGTTTTTGATGTGTTTGACGTTTTTGATTTTATGATGTTTTTGATGTTTCTGATGTTGTTGATGTTTTTGATGTTTTTGATGTTGTTGATGTTGTTGATGTTGTTGATGTTTTTGATGTTTTTGATGTTTTGATGTTTTTGATGTTTTTGATGCTTTTGATGTTTTTGATGTTTTTGATGTTTTTGATGTTTTTGATGTTTTTGATGTTTTTAATGTTTTTAATGTTTTTGATGTTTTTGATGTTTTTGATGTTTTTGATGTTTTTGATGTTTTTGATGTTTTTGATGTTTTTAATGTTTTTGATGTTTTTGATGTTTTTGATGTTTTTGATGTTTGTGATTTTTTTGATGTTTTGATGTTTTTGATGTTTTTGATGTTTTTGATGTTTTTGATGTTTTATGTTTTTGATGTTTTTGATGTTTTTGATGTTTTTGATGTTTTTAATGTTTTTAATGTTTTTGCTGTTTTTGATGTTTTTGATGTTTTTTGATGTTTTTGATGGTTTTTGATGTTTTTGATGTTTTTGATGTTTTTGATGTTTTTGATGTTTTTGATGTTTTTAATGTTTTTGATGTTTTTGATGTTTTTTTATGTTTTTGATGTTTTTGATGTTTTTGATGTTTTTAATATTCTTAATGTTTTTGATGTTTTTGATGTTTTTGATATTTTTGATGTTTTTGATGTTTTTGATGTTTTTGATGTTTTTGTTGTTTTTGATGTGTTTGATGTTTTTGATTTTATGATGTTTTTGATGTTTCTGATGTTGTTGATGTTTTTGATGTTGTTGATGTCTTTGATGTTGTTGATGTTGTTGATGTTTTTGATGTTTTGATGTTTTTGATGTTTTTGATGTTTTTGATGTTTTTGATGTTTTTAATGTTTTTAATGTTTTTGATGTTTTTGATGTTTTTGATATTTTTGATGTTTTTGATGTTTTTGATGTTTTTGATGTTTTTGATGTTTTTGATGTTTTGATGTTTTTGTTGTTTTTGATGTTTTTGATGTTTTTGATGTTTTTGATGTTTTTGATGTTTTTGATGTTTTTGATGTTTTTGATGTTTTTGATGTTTTTGATGTTTTTGATGTTTTGATGTTTTTGATGTTTTTGATGATTTTGATGTTTTTGATGTTTTTAATGTTTTTGATGTTTTTGATGTTTTTGATGTTTTTGATGTTTTTGATGTTTTTGATGTTTTTGATGTTTTTGATGTTTTTGATGTTTTTAATGTTTTTGATGTTTTTGATGTTTTTGATGTTTTTGTTATTTTTGATGTTTTTGATATTTTGATGTTTTTGATGTTTTTGATGTTTTTGATGTTTTTGATGTTTTTGATGTTTTTGATGTTTTTGATGTTTTTGATGTTTTTGATGTTTTTGATGTTTTTGATGTTTTTGATGTTTTTGATGTTATTGACTTTTTTGATGTTTGTCGATTTTGATGTTTTTAATGTATTTAATTTTTTTGATGTTTTTGATGTTTTTAATGTTTTTAATGTTTTTGATGTTTTTGATGTTTTTGATGTTTTTGATGTTTTTGATGTTATTGATGTTTTTGATGTTTCTGATGTTTTTAATGTTTTTGATGTTTTTGATGTTTTTGATGTTTTTGATGTTTTTGATTTTATGATGTTTTTGATGTTTTTGATGTTTTTGATGTTTTTAATGTTTTTAATGTTTTTGATGTTTTTGATTTTTTTGATTTTATGATGTTTTGATGTTTTTGATGTTTTATGTTTTTGATGTTTTTGATGTTTTTGATGTTTTTTATGTTTTTGTTGTTTTTGATGTCTTTGATATTTTGATGTTTTTTCTGTTTTTCTTCTTTTTGATGTTTTTGATGTTTTTTATGTTTTTAATGTTTTTGATGTTTTTGATGTTTTTGATGTTTATGATGTTTTTGATGTTTTTGATGTTTTTGAAGTTTTTGATGTTTTTGATGTTTTTGATGTTTTTGATGTTTTTGATGTTTTTGATGTTTTTGATGTTTTTGATGTTTTTGATGTTTTTGATGTTTTTGATGTTTTTGATGTTTTTGATGTTTTTGATGTTTTTGAAGTTTTTGATGTCTTTGATGTTTTTGATGTTTTGATGTTTTTGATGTTTTTGATGTTTTTGATGTTTTTGATGTTTTTGATGTTTTTGATGTTTTTGATGTTTTTGATGTTTTGATGTTTTGATGTTTTTGATGTTTTTGATGTTTTTGATGTTTTTGATGTTTTTGATGTTTTTGATGTTTTGATGTTTTTGATGTTTTTGATGTTTTTGATGTTTTTGATGTTTTTGATGTTTTTGATGTTTTTGATGTTTTTGATGTTTTTGATGTTTTTGATGTTTTTGATGTTTTTGATGTTTTTGATGTTTTTGATGTTTTTGATGTTTTTGATGTTTTTGATGTTTTTGATGTTTTTGATGTTTTTGATGTTTTTGATGTTTTTGATGTTATTGATGTTTTTGATTTTTTGATGTTTTTGATTTTTTTGATTTTATGATGTTTTGATGTTTTTGATGTTTTTAATGTTTTTGATGTTTTTGATGTTTTTGATGTTTTTGATGTTTTTGATGTTTTTGATGTTTTTGATGTTTTTGATGTTTTTGATGTTTTTGATGTTTTTGATGTTTTTGATGTTTTTGATGTTTTTGATGTTTTTGATGTTTTTGATGTTTTTGATGTTTTTGATGTTTTTGATGTTTTTAATGTTTTTAATGTTTTTGATGTTTTTGATGTTTTTGATGTTTTTGATGTTTTTGATGTTTTTGATGTTTTTGATGTTTTTGATGTTTTTGATGTTTTTGATGTTTTTGATGTTTTTGATGTTTTTGATGTTTTTGATGTTTTTGATGTTTTTGATGTTTTTGATGTTTTTGATGTTTTTGATGTTTTTGATGTTTTTGATGTTTTTGATGTTTTGATGTTTTTGATGTTTTTGATGTTTTTGATGTTTTGATGTTTTTGATGTTTTTGATGTTTTTGATGTTTTTGATGTTTTTGATGTTTTGATGTTTTTGATGTTTTTGATGTTTTTTGATGTTTTTGATGTTTTTGATGTTTTTGATGTTTTTGATGTTTTTGATGTTTTTGATTTTTTGATGTTTTGATGTTTTTGATGTTTTTGATGTTTTTGATGTTTTGATGTTTTTGATGTTTTTGATGTTTTTGATGTTTTTGATGTTTTTGATGTTTTTGATGTTTTTGATGTTTTTGATGTTTTTGATGTTTTTGATGTTTTTGATGTTTTGTTTTTGATGTTTTTGATGTTTTGATGTTTTTGATGTTTTGATGTTTTTGATGTTTTTGATGTTTTTGATGTTTTTGATGTTTTGATGTTTTTGATGTTTTTGATGTTTTTGATGTTCTTGATGTTTTTGAAGTTATTGACTTTTTTGATGGTTGTTGATGTTTTGATGTTTTTGATGTTTTTGATGTTTTTGATGTTTTTGATGTTTTTGATGTTTTTGATGTTTTTGATGTTTTTGATTTTTTTGATTTTATGATGTTTTGATGTTTTTGATGTTTTTGATGTTTTTGATGTTTTTGATGTTTTTGATGTTTTTAATGTTTTTAATGTTTTTAATGTTTTTGATGTTTTTGATGTTTTTGATGTTTTTGATGTTTTTGATGTTTTTGATGTTTTTGATGTTTTTGATGTTTTTGATGTTTTTGATGTTTTTGATGTTTTATGTTTTTGATGTTTTTGATGTTTTTGATGTTTTTGATGTTTTTGATGTTTTTGATGTTTTTGATGTTTTTTATGTTTTTAATGTTTTTGATGTTTTTGATGTTTTTGATGTTTTTGATGTTTTTGATGTTTTTGATGTTTTTGATGTTTTTGATGTTTTTGATGTTTTTGATGTTTTTGATGTTTTTGATGTTTTTGATGTTTTTGATGTTTTTGATGTTTTTGATGTTTTTGATGTTTTATGTTTTTGATGTTTTTGATGTTTTTGATGTTTTTGATGTTTTTGATGTTTTTGATGTTTTTGATGTTTTTGATGTTTTTTATGTTTTTAATGTTTTTAATGTTTTTGCTGTTTTTGATGTTTTTGATGTTTTTTGATGTTTTTTGATGTTTTTGTTGTTTTTGATGGTTTTGATGTTTTTGATGTTTTTGATGTTTTTGATGTTATTGACTTTTTTTGGTGTTTGTTGATGTTTTTGATGTTTTGATGTTTTGATGTTTTTGATGTTTTTGATGTTTTTGATGTTTTTGATGTTTTTGATGTTTTTGATGTTTTGATGTTTTTGATGTTTTTAATGTTTTTGATGATTTTAATGTTTTTAATGTTTTTGATGTTTTTGATGTTTTTGATGTTTTTGATGTTTTTGATGTTTTTGATGTTTTTGATGTTTTTGATGTTTTTGATGTTTTTGATGTTTTTGATGTTTTTGATGTATTTGATGTTTTTGATGTATTTGATGTTTTTGATGTTTTTAATATTTTTGATGTTTTTGATGTTTTTGATGTTTTTGATGTTTTTGATGTTTTTGATGTTTTTGATGTTTTTGATGTGTTTGATGTTTTTGATGTTTTTGATGTTTTTGATGTTTTTGATGTTTTTGATGTGTTTGATGTTATTGATGTTTTTGATTTTATGATTTTTTTGATTTTATGATGTTTTGATGTTTTTGATGTTTTTGATGTTTTTGATGTTTTTGATGTTTTTGATGTTTTTGATGTTTTTGATGTTTTTGATGTTTTTGATTTGTTTGATGTTATGATGTTTTGATGTTTTGATGTTTTTGATGTTTTTGATGTTTTTGATGTTTTTGATGTTTTTGATGTTTTTGATGTTTTTGATGTTTTTGATGTTTTTGATGTTTTGATGTTTTTGATGTTTTTGATGTTTTTGTTGTTTTTGATTTTTTGATGGTTTTGATGTTTTTGATGTTTTTGATGTTGTTGATGTTTTTGATGTTGTTGATGTTTTTGATGTTTTTGATGTTTTTGATATTTTTGATGTTTTTGATGTTTTTGATGTTTTTGATGTTTTCGATGTTTTTGATGTTTTTGATGTTTGTGATGTTTTTGATGTTTTTGATGTTTTTGATGTTATTGATGTTTTTGATTTTTTTGATTTTTTGATGTTTTTTGATTTTTTTGATTTTCTGATGTTTTGATGTTTTTGATGTTTTTAATGTTTTTAATGTTTTTGATGTTTTTGATGTTTTTGATGTTTTTGATGTTTTTGATGTTTTTGATGTTTTTAATGTTGTTGATGTTTTTGATGTCTTTGATGTTTTTGATGTTTTTGATGTTTTTGATGTTTTTGATGTTTTTGATGTTTTTGATGTTTTTGATGTTTTTAATGTTTTTGATGTTTTTGATGTTTTTGATATTTTTGATGTTTTTGATGTTTTTGATGTTTTTGATGTTTTTGTTGTTTTTGATGTGTTTGATGTTTTTGATTTTATGATGTTTTTGATGTTTTTATGTTTTTGATGTTTTTGATGTTGTTGATGTTTTTGATGTCTTTGATGTTTTTGATGTTTTTGATGTTTTTGATGTTTTTGATGTTTTTGATGTTTTTGATGTTTTTGATGTTTTTGATGTTTTTGATGTTTTTGATGTTTTTGATGTTTTTGATGTTTTTGATGTTTTTGATGTTTTTGATGTTTTTGATGTTTTTGATGTTTTTGATGTTTTTGATGTTTTTGTTGTTTTTGATTTTTTGATGGTTTTGATGTGTTTGATGTTTTTGATGTTTTTGTTGTTATTGACGTTTTTGACTTTTTTGATGTTTGTTGATGTTTTTGATTTTTTTGATGTTTTTGATGTTTCTGATGTTTTTGATGTTTTTGATGTTTTTGATGTTTTTGATGTTTTTGATGTTTTTGATGTTTTTGATGTTTTTGATGTTTTTGATGTTTTTGATGTTTTTGATGTTTTTGATGTTTTTGATGTTTTTAATGTTTTTAATGTTTTTAATGTTTTTGATGTTTTTGATGTTTTTGATATTTTTGATGTTTTTGATGTTTTTGATGTTTTTGATGTTTTTGATGTTTTTGATGTTTTTGTTGTTTTTGATGTGTTTGATGTTTTTGATTTTATGAAGTTTTTGATGTTTTTGATGTTGTTGATGTTTTTGATGTTTTTGATGTTGTTGATGTTTTTGATGTTGTTGATGTTTTTGATGTTTTTGATGTTTTTGATGTTTTTGATGTTTTTGATGTTTTTGATGTTTTTGATGTTTTCGATGTTTTTGATGTTTTTGATGTTTTTGATGTTTTTGATGTTTTTGATGTTTTTGATGTTTTTGATGTTTTTGATGTTTTTGATGTTTTTGATGTTTTT
This sequence comes from Drosophila pruinosa, assembly GCA_018150935.1. Taxonomy (NCBI): domain Eukaryota; kingdom Metazoa; phylum Arthropoda; class Insecta; order Diptera; family Drosophilidae; genus Drosophila; species Drosophila pruinosa. Next base: position 63,902 of record JAECWR010000208.1, read on the forward strand.
GATGTTTTTGATGTTTTTGATGTTATTGATGTTTTTGATTTTTTTGATTTTTTGATGTTTTTTGATTTTTTTGATTTTCTGATGTTTTGATGTTTTTGATGTTTTTAATGTTTTTAATGTTTTTGATGTTTTTGATGTTTTTGATGTTTTTGATGTTTTTGATGTTTTTAATGTTGTTGATGTTTTTGATGTCTTTGATGTTTTTGATGTTTTTGATGTTTTTGATGTTTTTGATGTTTTTGATGTTTTTGATGTTTTTGATGTTTTTGATGTTTTTGATGTTTTTGATGTTTTTGATGTTTTTGATGTTTTTGATGTTTTTGATGTTTTTGATGTTTTTGATGTTTTTGATGTTTTTGATGTTTTTGTTGTTTTGGATGTGTTTGATGTTTTTGATTTTATGATGTTTTTGATGTTTTTATGTTTTTGATGTTTTTGATGTTGTTGATGTTTTTGATGTCTTTGATGTTTTTGATGTTTTTGATGTTTTTGATGTTTTTGATGTTTTTGATGTTTTTGATGTTTTTGATGTTTTTGATGTTTTTGATGTTTTTGATGTTTTTGATGTTTTTGATGTTTTTGATGTTTTTGATGTTTTTGATGTTTTTGATGTTTTTGATGTTTTTGATGTTTTTGATGTTTTGATGTTTTTGATGTTTTTGATGTTTTTGATGTTTTTGTTGTTTTTGATTTTTTGATGGTTTTGATGTGTTTGATGTTTTTGATGTTTTTGTTGTTATTGACGTTTTTGACTTTTTTGATGTTTGTTGATGTTTTTGATTTTTTTTGATGTTTTTGATGTTTCTGATGTTTTTGATGTTTTTGATGTTTTTGATGTTTTTGATGTTTTTGATGTTTTTGATGTTTTTGATGTTTTTGATGTTTTTGATGTTTTTGATGTTTTTGATGTTTTTGATGTTTTTGATGTTTTTGATGTTTTTGATGTTTTTGATGTTTTTGATGTTTTTGATGTTTTTGATGTTTTTGATGTTTTTAATGTTTTTAATGTTTTTGATGTTTTTGATGTTTTTGATGTTTTTGATGTTTTTGATGTTTTTGATGTTTTTGATGTTTTTGATGTTTTTGATGTTTTTGATGTTTTTGATGTTTTTGTTGTTTTGATGTGTTTGATGTTTTTGATTTTATGAAGTTTTTGATGTTTTGATGTTTTTGATGTTTTTGATGTTTTTGATGTTTTTGATGTTTTTGATGTTGTTGATGTTTTTGATGTTTTTGATATTTTGATGTTTTTGATGTTTTTGATGTTTTTGATGTTTTCGATGTTTTTGATGTTTTTGATGTTTTTGATGTTTTTGATGTTTTTGATGTTTTTGATGTTTTTGATGTTTTTGATGTTTTTGATGTTTTTGATGTTTTTGATGTTTTTGATGTTTTTGATGTTTTTGATGTTTTTGATTTTTTTGATTTTTTGATGTTTTTGATTTTTTTGATTTTTTGATGTTTTTGATGTTTTTGATGTTTTTGATGTTTTTGATGTTTTTGATGTTTTTGATGTTTTTGATGTTTTTGATGTTTTTGATGTTTTTGATGTTTTTGATGTTTTTGATGTTTTTGATGTTTTTGATGTTATTGATGTTTTTGATTTTTTGATGTTTTTGATTTTTTTGATTTTATGATGTTTTGATGTTTTTGATGTTTTTAATGTTTTTGATGTTTTTGATATTTTTGATGTTTTTGATGTATTTGATGTTTTTGATGTTTTTGATGTTTTTGATGTTTTTGATGTTTTTGATGTTTTTGATGTTTTTGATGTTTTTGATGTTTTTGATGTTTTTGATGTTTTTGATGTTTTTGATGTTCTTGATGTTTTTGATGTTATTGACTTTTTTGATGGTTGTTGATGTTTTTTATGTTTTTGATGTTTTTGATGTTTTTGATGTTTTTGATGTTTTTGATGTTTTTGATGTTTTTGATGTTTTTGATGTTTTTGATGTTTTTGATGTTTTTGATGTTATTGATGTTTTTGATGTTTTTGATGTTTTTGATGTTTTTGATGTTTTTAATGTTTTTGATGTTTTTGATGTTTTTGATATTTTTGATGTTTTTGATGTTTTTGATGTTTTTGATGTTTTTGATGTTTTTTGATGTTTTTGATGTTTTGATGTTTTTGATGTTTTTGTTGTTTTTGATGTGTTTGATGTTTTTGATTTTATGAAGTTTTTGATGTTTTTGATGTTGTTGATGTTTTTGATGTTTTTGATGTTTTTGATGTTTTTGATGTTTCTGATGTTTTTGATGTTTTTGATGTTTTTGATGTTTTTGATGTTTTTGATGTTTTTGATGTTTTTGATGTTTTTGATGTTTTTGATGTTTTTGATGTTTTTGATGTTTTTGATGTTTTTGATGTTTTTGATGTTTTTGATGTTTTTAATGTTTTTAATGTTTTTGATGTTTTTGATGTTTTTGATGTTTTTGATGTTTTTGATATTTTTGATGTTTTTGATGTTTTTGATGTTTTTGATGTTTTTGATGTTTTTGATGTTTTTGTTGTTTTTGATGTGTTTGATGTTTTTGATTTTATGAAGTTTTTGATGTTTTTGATGTTGTTGATGTTTTTTATGTTTTTGATGTTGTTGATGTTTTTGATATTTTTGATGTTTTTGATGTATTTGATGTTTTTGATGTTTTTGATGTTTTTGATGTTTTTGATGTTTTTAATGTTTTTGTTGTTTTTGATGTGTTTGATGTTTTTGATTTTATGAAGTTTTTGATGTTTTTGAAGTTGTTGATGTTTTTGATGTTTTTGATGTTGTTGATGTTTTTGATGTTGTTGATGTTTTTGATGTTTTTGATGTTTTTGATATTTTTGATGTTTTTGATGTTTTTGATGTTTTTGATGTTTTCGATGTTTTTGATGTTTTTGATGTTTTTGATGTTTTTGATGTTTTTGATGTTTTTGATGTTTTTGATGTTTTTGATGTTTTTGATGTTTTTGATGTTTTTGATTTTTTTGATTTTTTGATGTTTTTTGATTTTTTTGATTTTCTGATGTTTTTGATGTTTTTAATGTTTTTGATGTTTTTGATGTTTTTGATGTTTTTGATGTTTTTAATGTTTTTGATGTTTTTGATGTTTTTGATGTTTTTGATGTTTTTGATGTTATTGATGTTTTTGATTTTTTGATGTTTTTGATTTTTTTGATTTTTTTGATTTTATGATGTTTTGATGTTTTTGATGTTTTTAATGTTTTTGATGTTTTTGATGTTTTTGATGTTTTTGATGTTTTTGATGTTTTTGTTGTTTTTGATGTGTTTGATGTTTTTGATTTTATGAAGTTTTTGATGTTTTTGATGTTGTTGATGTTTTTGATGTTCTTGATGTTTTTGATGTTATTGACTTTTTTGATGGTTGTTGATGTTTTGATGTTTTTGATGTTTTTGATGTTTTTGATGTTTTTGATGTTTTTGATGTTTTTGATGTTTTTGATGTTTTTGATGTTTTTGATGTTTTGATGTTTTTAATGTTTTTGATGTTTTTGATGTTTTTGATGTTTTTGATGTTTTTGATGTTTTTGATGTTATTGATGTTTTTGATGTTTTTGATGTTTTTGATGTTTTTAATGTTTTTGATGTTTTTGATGTTTTTGATATTTTTGATGTTTTTGATGTTTTTGATGTTTTTGATGTTTTTGATGTTTTTGATGTTTTTGATGTTTTTGATGTTTTTGATGTTTTTGATGTTTTGATGTTTTTGATGTTTTTGATGTTTTTGATGTTTTTGATGTTTTTGTTGTTTTTGATGTGTTTGATGTTTTTGATTTTATGAAGTTTTTGATGTTTTTGATGTTGTTGATGTTTTTGATGTTTTTGATGTTTTCGATGTTTTTGATGTTTCTGATGTTTTTGATGTTTTTGATGTTTTTGATGTTTTTGATGTTTTTGATGTTTTTGATGTTTTTGATGTTTTTGATGTTTTTGATGTTTTGATGTTTTTGATGTTTTTGATGTTTTGATGTTTTGATGTTTTTGATGTTTTTGATGTTTTTGATGTTTTTGATGTTTTTGATGTTTTTGATGTTTTTGATGTTTTTGATGTTTTTGATGTTTTTGATGTTTTTGATGTTTTTGATGTTTTTGATGTTTTGATATTTTTGATGTTTTTGATGTTTTTGATGTTTTTGATGTTTTTGATGTTTTTGATGTTTTTGATGTTTTTGATGTTTTTGTTGTTTTTGATGTGTTTGATGTTTTTGATTTTATGAAGTTTTTGATGTTTTTGATGTTGTTGATGTTTTTTATGTTTTTGATGTTGTTGATGTTTTTGATGTTGTTGATGTTTTTGATGTTTTTGATATTTTTGATGTTTTTGATGTTTTTGATGTTTTTGATGTTTTCGATGTTTTTGATGTTTTTGATGTTTTTGATGTTTTTGATGTTTTTGATGTTTTTGATGTTTTTGATGTTTTTGATGTTTTTGATGTTTTTGATTTTTTTTGATGTTTTTGATTTTTTTGATTTTCTGATGTTTTGATGTTTTTGATGTTTTTAATGTTTTTGATGTTTTTGATGTTTTTGATGTTTTTGATGTTTTTGATGTTTTTGATGTTTTTGATGTTTTTGATGTTTTTGATGTTTTTGATGTTATTGATGTTTTTGATTTTTTGATGTTTTTGATTTTTTTGATTTTATGATGTTTTGATGTTTTTGATGTTTTTAATGTTTTTGATGTTTTTGATATTATTGATGTTTTTGATGTATTTGATGTTTTTGATGTTTTTGATGTTTTTGATGTTTTTGATGTTTTTGATGTTTTTGATGTTTTTGATGTTTTTGATGTTTTTGATGTTTTTGATGTTTTTGATGTTTTTGATGTTTTTGATGTTTTTGATGTTCTTGATGTTTTTGATGTTATTGACTTTTTTGATGGTTGTTGATGTTTTGATGTTTTTGATGTTTTTGATGTTTTTGATGTTTTTGATGTTTTTGATGTTTTTGATGTTTTTGATGTTTTTGATGTTTTTGATGTTTTTGATGTTTTTGATGTTTTTGATGTTTTTGATTTTTTTGATTCTATGATGTTTTGATGTTTTTGACGTTTTGATGTTTTTGATGTTTTGGATGTTTTTAATGTTTTTAATGTTTTTAATGTTTTTGATGTTTTTGATGTTTTTGATGTTTTTGATGTTTTTGATGTTTTTGATGTTTTTGATGTTATTGATGTTTTTGATTTTTTGATGTTTTTGATTTTTTTGATTTTATGATGTTTTGATGTTTTTGATGTTTTTAATGTTTTTGATGTTTTTGATATTTTTGATGTTTTTGATGTATTTGATGTATTTGATGTTTTTGATGTTTTTAATGTTTTTGATGTTTTTGATGTTTTTGATGTTTTTGATGTTTTTGATGTTTTTGATGTTTTTGATGTTTTTGATGTTTTGATGTTTTTGATGTTTTTGATGTTTTTGATGTTTTTGATGTTTTGATGTTTTTGATGTTTTGATGTTTTTGATGTTATTGACTTTTTGATGGTTGTTGATGTTTTGATGTTTTTGATGTTTTGATGTTTTTGATGTTTTTGATGTTTTTGATGTTTTTGATGTTTTTGATGTTTTTGATGTTTTTGATGTTTTTTTGATGTTTTTGATGTTTTTGATGTTTTTGATGTTTTTGATGTTTTGATGTTTTTGATGTTTTTGATGTTTTTGATGTTTTTGATGTTTTTGATGTTTTTGATGTTTTTGATGTTTTTGATGTTTTTGATATTTTTGATGTTTTTGATGTTTTTGATGTTTTTGATGTTTTTGATGTTTTTGATGTTTTTGTTGTTTTTGATGTGTTTGATGTTTTTGATTTTATGAAGTTTTTGATGTTTTTGATGTTGTTGATGTTTTTGATGTTTTTAATGTTTTCGATGTTTTTGATGTTTCTGATGTTTTTGATGTTTTTGATGTTTTTGATGTTTTTGATGTTTTTGATGTTTTTGATGTTTTTGATGTTTTTGATGTTTTTGATGTTTTTGATGTTTTTGATGTTTTTGATGTTTTTGATGTTTTTGATGTTTTTGATGTTTTTGATGTTTTTAATGTTTTTAATGTTTTTGATGTTTTTGATGTTTTTGATATTTTTGATGTTTTTGATGTTTTTGATGTTTTTGATGTTTTTGATGTTTTTGATGTTTTTGATGTTTTTGATGTTTTTGTTGTTTTTGATGTGTTTGATGTTTTTGATTTTATGAAGTTTTTGATGTTTTTGATGTTTTTGATGTTTTTGATGTTTTTGATGTTTTTGATGTTTTTGATGTTTTTGATGTTTTTGATGTTTTTGATGTTTTTGATGTTTTTGATGTTTTTGATGTTTTGATGTTTTTGATGTTTTCGATGTTTTTGATGTTTTTGATGTTTTTGATGTTTTTGATGTTTTTGATGTTATTGATGTTTTTGATTTTTTTGATTTTTTGATGTTTTTGATTTTTTTGATTTTCTGATGTTTTGATGTTTTGATGTTTTTAATGTTTTTGATGTTTTTGATGTTTTTGATGTTTTTGATGTTTTTGATGTTTTTGATGTTTTGATGTTTTTGATGTTTTTGATGTTTTTGATGTTTTTGATGTTTTTGATGTTTTTGATGTTTTTGATGTTTTGATTTTTTTGATGTTTTTGATTTTTTTGATTTTATGATGTTTTGATGTTTTTGATGTTTTTAATGTTATTGATGTTTTTGATATTTTTGATGTATTTGATGTTTTTGATGTTTTTGATGTTTTTGATGTTTTTGATGTTTTTGATGTTTTTGATGTTTTTGATGTTTTTGATGTTTTGATGTTTTTGATGTTTTTGATGTTTTTGATGTTTTTGATGTTTTTGATGTTTTTGATGTTTTTGATGTTTTTGATGTTTTTGATGTTTTTGATGTTCTTGATGTTTTTGATGTTATTGACTTTTTTGATGGTTGTTGATGTTTTGATGTTTTTGATGTTTTTGATTTTATGATGTTTTGATGTTTTTGACGTTTTGATGTTTTTGATGTTTTTGATGTTTTGGATGTTTTTGATGTTTTTAATGTTTTTAATGTTTTTGATGTTTTTGATGTTTTTGATGTTTTGATGTTTTTGATGTTTTTGATGTTTTTGATGTTTTTGATGTTTTTGATGTTTTTGATGTTTTTGATGTTTTTGATGTTTTTGATGTTTTTGATGTTTTTAATGCTTTTGATGTTTTTGATGTTTTTGATGTTTTTGATGTTTTTGATCTTTTTGATGTTTTTGATGTTTTATGTTTTTGATGTTTTTGATGTTTTTGATGTTTTTGATGTTTTTGATGTTTTTGATGTTTTTTATGTTTTTAATGTTTTTAATGTTTTTGCTGTTTTTGATGTTTTTGATGTTTTTTGATGTTTTTGTTGTTTTTGATATTTTGATGGTTTTGATGTTTTTGATGTTTTTGATGTTTTTGATGTTATTGACTTTTTTGACTTTTTGATGTTTGTTGATGTTTTTGATTTTTTGATGTTTTGATGTTTTTGATGTTTTTGATGTTTTTGATGTTTTTGATGTTTTTGATGTTTTGATGTTTTTGATGTTTTTGATGTTTTTGATGTTTTTGATGTTTTTGATGTTTTTGATGATTTTAATGTTTTTAATGTTTTTGATGTTTTTGATGTTTTTGATGTTTTTGATGTTTTTGATGTTTTTGATATTTTTGATGTTTTTGATGTTTTTGATGTTTTTGATGTTTTTGATGTTTTTGATGTTTTTTGATGTTTTTGATGTTTTTGTTGTTTTTGATGTTTTTGATGTTTTGATTTTATGAAGTTTTTGATGTTTTTGATGTTGTTGATGTTTTTTATGTTTTTGATGTTGTTGATGTTTTTGATGTTTTGATGTTTTTGATGTTTTTGATGTTTTTGATATTTTTGATGTTTTTGATGTTTTTGATGTTTTTGATGTTTTCGATGTTTTTGATGTTTTTGATGTTTTTGATGTTTTTGATGTTTTTGATGTTATTGATGTTTTTGATTTTTTTGATTTTTTGATGTTTTTGATTTTTTTGATTTTCTGATGTTTTGATGTTTTGATGTTTTTAATGTTTTTGATGTTTTTGATGTTTTTGATGTTTTTGATGTTTTTGATGTTTTTAATGTTTTTGATGTTTTTGATGTTTTTGATGTTTTTGATGTTTTTGATGTTTTTGATGTTTTTGATGTTATTGATGTTTTTGATTTTTTGATGTTTTTGATTTTTTTGATTTTATGATGTTTTGATGTTTTTGATGTTTTTAATGTTATTGATGTTTTTGATGTTTTTGATGTTTTTGATGTTTTTGATGTTTTTGATGTTTTGATGTTTTGATGTTTTTAATGTTTTTGATGTTTTTGATGTTTTTGATGTTTTTGATGTTTTTGATGTTTTTGATGTTTTTAATGTTTTTGATGTTTTTGATGTTTTTGATGTTTTTGATGTTTTTGATGTTTTTGATGTTTTTGATGTTATTGATGTTTTTGATTTTTTGATGTTTTTGATTTTTTTGATTTTATGATGTTTTGATGTTTTTGATGTTTTTAATGTTATTGATGTTTTTGATATTTTTGATGTATTTGATGTTTTTGATGTTTTTGATGTTTTTGATGTTTTTGATGTTTTTGATGTTTTGATGTTTTTGATGTTTTTGATGTTTTTGATGTTTTTGATGTTTTTGATGTTTTTGATGTTTTTGATGTTTTTGATGTTTTTGATGTTTTTGATGTTTTTGATGTTTTTGATGTTCTTGATGTTTTTGATGTTATTGACTTTTTGATGGTTGTTGATGTTTTGATGTTTTTGATGTTTTTTGATTTTATGATGTTTTGATGTTTTGACGTTTTGATGTTTTTGATGTTTTTGATGTTTTGATGTTTTTGATGTTTTTAATGTTTTTAATGTTTTTGATGTTTTTGATGTTTTTGATGTTTTGATGTTTTTGATGTTTTTGATGTTTTTGATGTTTTTGATGTTTTTGATGTTTTTGATGTTTTTGATGTTTTTGATGTTTTTGATGTTTTTGATGTTTTGATGTTTTTGATTTTGATGTTTTTGATGTTTTTGATGTTTTTGATGTTTTTGATCTTTTGATGTTTTTGATGCTTTATGTTTTTGATGTTTTTGATGTTTTTGATGTTTTTGATGTTTTTGATGTTTTTGATGTTTTTTATGTTTTTAATGTTTTTAATGTTTTGCTGTTTTTGATGTTTTTGATGTTTTTTGATGTTTTTGTTGTTTTTGATATTTTGATGGTTTTGATGTTTTTGATGTTTTTGATGTTTTTGATGTTTTTGATGTTATTGACTTTTTTGACTTTTTTGATGTTTGTTGATGTTTTTGATTTTTTTGATGTTTTGATGTTTTTGATGTTTTTGATGTTTTTGATGTTTTTGATGTTTTGATGTTTTTGATGTTTTTGATGTTTTTGATGTTTTTGATGTTTTTGATGTTTTTGATGATTTTAATGTTTTTAATGTTTTTGATGTTTTTGATGTTTTTGATGTTTTTGATGTTTTTGATGTTTTTGATGTTTTTGATGTTTTTGATGTTTTTGATGTTTTTGATGTTTTTGATGTTTTTGATGTTTTTGATGTTTTTGATGTATTTGATGTTTTTGATGTTTTTAATATTTTTGATGTTTTTGATGTTTTTGATGTTTTTGATATTTTGATGTTTTTGATGTTTTTGATGTTTTCGATGTTTTTGATGTTTTTGATGTTTTTGATGTTTTTGATGTTTTTGATGTTTTTGTTGTTTTTGATGTGTTTGATGTTTTTGATGTTTTTGATTTTATGATTTTTTTGATTTTATGATGTTTTGATGTTTTTGATGTTTTATGATTTTGATGTTTTTGATGTTTTTGATGTTTTTGATGTTTTTGATGTTATTGACTTTTTTGACTTTTTTGATGTTTGTTGATGTTTTTGATTTTTTTGATGTTTTGATGTTTTTGATGTTTTTGATGTTTTTGATGTTTTTGATGTTTTTGATGTTTTTGATGTTTTTGATGCTTTTTGATGTTTTTGATGTTTTTGTTGTTTTTGATTTTTTGATGGTTTTGATGTTTTTGATGTTTTTGTTGTTATTGACGTTTTTGATTTTTTGATGTTTTTAATGTTTTTGATGTTTTTGATGTTTTTGATATATTTGATGTTTCTGATGTTTTTGATGTTTTTGATGTTTTTGATGTTTTTGATGTTTTTGATGTTTTTGATGTTTTTGATGTTTTTGATGTTTTTGATGTTTTTGATGTTTTTGATGTTTTTGATGTTTTTGATGTTTTTGATGTTTTTGATGTTTTTGATGTTTTTGATGTTTTTGATGTTTTTGATGTTTTTTTTTGATTTTATGATGTTTTGATGTTTTTGATGTTTTGATGTTTTTGATGTTTTTGATGTTTTTGATGTTTTTGATGTTTTTAATGTTTTTAATGTTTTTGATGTTTTGATGTTTTTGATGTTTTGATGTTTTTGATGTTTTTGATGTTTTTGATGTTTTTGATGTTTTTGATGTTTTTGATGTTTTTGATGTTTTTGATGTTTTTGATGTTTTTGATGTTTTTGATGTTTTTGATGTTTTTTGATGTTTTTGATGTTTTTAATGCTTTTGATGTTTTTGATGTTTTGATGTTTTTGATGTTTTTGATGTTTTTGATGTTTTTGATGTTTTGATGTTTTTGATGTTTTTGATGTTTTTGATGTTTTTGATGTTTTTGATGTTTTTTATGTTTTTAATGTTTTTAATGTTTTTGCTGTTTTTGATGTTTTTGATGTTTTTGATGTTTTTTTGATGTTTTTGTTGTTTTTGATTTTTTGATGGTTTTGATGTTTTTGATGTTTTTGATGTTATTGACTTTTTTGATGTTTGTTGATGTTTTTGATTTTTTGATGTTTTGATGTTTTTGATGTTTTTGATGTTTTTGATGTTTTTGATGTTTTTGATGTTTTTGATGTTTTGATGTTTTTGATGTTTTTGATGTTTTTGATGTTTTTGATGTTTTTGATGATTTTAATGTTTTTGATGTTTTTGATGTTTTTGATGTTTTTGATGTTTTTGATGTTTTTGATGTTTTTGATGTTTTTGATGTTTTTGATGTTTTTGATGTTTTTGATGTTTTTGATGTTTTTAATGTATTTGATGTTTTTGATGTTTTTAATGTTTTTGATGTTTTTGATGTTTTTGATATTTTTGATGTTTTTGATGTTTTTGATGTTTTTGATGTTTTTGATGTTTTTGATGTTTTTGATGTTTTTGATGTTTTTGATGTTTTTGTTGTTTTTGATGTGTTTGATGTTTTTGATGTTTTTGATTTTATGATTTTTTTGATTTTATGATGTTTTGATGTTTTTGATGTTTTTGATGATTTTGATGTTTTTGATGTTTTTGATGTTTTTGATGTTTTTGATGTTTTTGATGTTATTGATGTTTTTGATTTTTTGATGTTTTTGATGTTTTTGATTTTTTTGATGTTTTGATGTTTTTGATGTTTTTGATGTTTTTGATGTTTTTGATGTTTTTGATGTTTTTGATGTTTTTGATGTTTTTGATGTTTTTGATGTTTTTGATGTTTTGATGTTTTTGTTGTTTTTGATTTTTTGATGGTTTTGATGTTTTTGATGTTTTTGTTGTTATTGACGTTTTTGACTTTTTTGATGTTTTTAATGTTTTTAATGTTTTTGATGTTTTTGATGTTTTTGATGTTTTTGATGTTTTTGATGTTTTTGATGTTTTTGATGTTTTGATGTTTTTGATGTTTTGATGTTTTTGATGTTTTTGATGTTTTTGATGTTTTTGATGTTTTTGATGTTTTTGATGTTTTTGATGTGTTTGATGTTTTTGATTTTATGATGTTTTTGATGTTTTTATGTTTTGATGTTTTTGATGTTTTTGATGTCTTTGATGTTTTTGATGTTTTTGATGTTTTTGATGTTTTTGATGTTTTTGATGTTTTTGATGTTTTTGATGTTTTGATGTTTTTGATGTTTTTGATGTTTTTGATGTTTTTGATGTTTTTGATGTTTTTGATGTTTTTGATGTTTTTGATGTTTTGATGTTTTTGATGTTTTTGATGTTTTTGATGTTTTTGATGTTTTGATGTTTTTGATGTTTTTGATGTTTTTGTTGTTTTGATTTTTTGATGGTTTTGATGTGTTTGATGTTTTTGATGTTTTTGTTGTTATTGACGTTTTTGACTTTTTGATGTTTGTTGATGTTTTTGATTTTTTTGATGTTTTGATGTTTTTGATGTTTCTGATGTTTTTGATGTTTTTGATGTTTTTGATGTTTTTGATGTTTTTGATGTTTTTGATGTTTTTGATGTTTTGATGTTTTTGATGTTTTTGATGTTTTTGATGTTTTTAATGTTTTTAATGTTTTTGATGTTTTGATGTTTTTGATATTTTTGATGTTTTTGATGTTTTTGATGTTTTTGATGTTTTTGATGTTTTTGATGTTTTTGTTGTTTTTGATGTGTTTGATGTTTTTGATTTTATGAAGTTTTTGATGTTTTTGATGTTGTTTTTGATGTTTTTGATGTTGTTGATGTTTTTGATGTTGTTGATGTTTTTGATGTTTTTGATGTTTTCGATGTTTTTGATGTTTTTGATGTTTTTGATGTTTTTGATGTTTTTGATGTTTTTGATGTTTTTGATGTTTTTGATGTTATTGATGTTTTTGATTTTTTTGATTTTTTGATGTTTTTGATTTTTTTGATTTTCTGATGTTTTTGATGTTTTTAATGTTTTTGATGTTTTTGATGTTTTTGATGTTTTTGATGTTTTTGATGTATTTGATGTTTTTGATGTTTTTGATGTTTTTGATGTTTTTGATATTTTTGATGTTTTTGATGTTCTTGATGTTTTTGAAGTTATTGACTTTTTTGACTTTTTTGATGGTTGTTGATGTTTTGATGTTTTTGATGTTTTTGATGTTTTTGATGTTTTTGATGTTTTTGATGTTTTTGATGTTTTTGATGTTTTTGATGTTTTGATGTTTTGATGTTTTTGATGTTTTTGATTTTTTTGATTTTATGATGTTTTGATGTTTTTGATGTTTTTGATGTTTTTGATGTTTTTGATGTTTTTGATGTTTTTGATGTTTTTGATGCTTTTGATGTTTTTGATGTTTTTGTTGTTTTTGATTTTTTGATGGTTTTGATGTTTTTGATGTTTTTGTTGTTATTAACGTTTTTGACTTTTTGATGTTTTTAATGTTTTTAATGTTTTTGATGTTTTTGATGTTTTTGATATTTTTGATGTTTTTGATGCTTTTGATGTTTTTGATGTTTTTGATGTTTTTGATTTTTTGATGGTTTTGATGTTTTTGATGTTTTTGTTGTTATTGACGTTTTTGACTTTTTGATGTTTTTAATGTTTTTAATGTTTTTGATGTTTTTGATGTTTTTGATATTTTTGATGTTTCTGATGTTTTTGATGTTTTTGATGTTTTTGATGTTTTTGATGTTTTTGATGTTTTTGATGTTTTTTTGATGTTTTTGATGTTTTTTGATGTTTTTGATGTTTTTGATGTTTTTGATGTTTTTGATGTTTTGATGTTTTTGATGTTTTTGATGTTTTGATGTTTTTGATGTTTTTGATTTTTTTGATTTTATGATGTTTTGATGTTTTTTGATGTTTTGATGTTTTTGATGTTTTTGATGTTTTTGATGTTTTTGATGTTTTTGATGCTTTTGATGTTTTTGATGTTTTTGTTGTTTTTGATTTTTTGATGGTTTTGATGTTTTTGATGTTTTGTTGTTATTAACGTTTTTGATCTTTTTGATGTTTTTAATGTTTTTAATGTTTTTGATGTTTTTGATGTTTTTGATATTTTTGATGTTTTTGATGCTTTTGATGTTTTTGATGTTTTTGATGTTTTTGATTTTTTGATGGTTTTGATGTTTTTGATGTTTTTGTTGTTATTGACGTTTTTGACTTTTTTGATGTTTTTGATGTTTTTAATGTTTTTGATGTTTTTGATGTTTTTGATATTTTGATGTTTCTGATGTTTTTGATGTTTTTGATGTTTTTGATGTTTTTGATGTTTTTGATGTTTTTGATGTTTTTGATGTTTTTGATGTTTTTGATGTTTTGATGTTTTTGATGTGTTTGATGTTTTTGATTTTATGATGTTTTTGATGTTTTTGATGTTTTTGATGTTGTTGATGTTTTTGATGTCTTTGATGTTTTTGATGTTTTTAATGTTTTTGATGTTTTTGATGTTTTTGATGTTTTTGATGTTTTTGATGTTTTTGATGTTTTTGATGTTTTTGATGTTTTTGATGTTTTTGATGTTTTTGATGTTTTTGATGTTTTTGATGTTTTTGATGTTTTTGATGTTTTTGATGTTTTTGATGTTTTTGATGTTTTTGATGTTTTTGTTGTTTTTATTTTTGATGGTTTTGATGTGTTCGATGTTTTTGATGTTTTTGTTGTTATTGACGTTTTTGATCTTTTTGATGTTTGTTGATGCTTTTGATTTTTTTGATGTTTTTGATGTTTTTGATGTTTCTGATGTTTTGATGTTTTTGATGTTTTTGATGTTTTTGATGTTGTTTTTGATGTTTTTGATGTTTTTGATGTTTTGATGTTTTTGATGTTTTTGATGTTTTTGATGTTTTTAATGTTTTTAATGTTTTTGATGTTTTTGATGTTTTTGATGTTTTTGATGTTTTTGATGTTTTTGATGTTTTTGATGTTTTTGATGTTTTTGATGTTTTGATGTTTTTGTTGTTTTTGATGTGTTTGATGTTTTGATTTTATGAAGTTTTTGATGTTTTGATGTTTTTGATGTTTTTGATGTTTTTGATGTTGTTGATGTTTTTGATGTTTTTGATGTTTTTGATGTTTTTGATGTTTTTGATGTTTTTGATGTTTTTGATGTTTTTGATGTTTTTGATGTTTTTGATGTTTTTGATGTTTTTGATGTTTTTGATGTTTTTGATTTTTTTGATTTTTTGATGTTTTTGATTTTTTTGATTTTTTGATGTTTTGATGTTTTTGATGTTTTTGATGTTTTTGATGTTTTTGATGTTTTGATGTTTTTGATGTATTTGATGTTTTTGATGTTTTTGATGTTTTTGATGTTTTTGATGTTTTTGATGTTTTTGATGTTTTTGATGTTTTTGATGTTTTTGATGTTTTTGATGTTTTTGATGTTTTTGATGTTTTTGATGTTTTTGATGTTTTTGATGTATTTGATGTTTTTGATGTTTTTGATGTTTTTGATGTTTTTGATGTTTTTGATGTTTTTGATGTTCTTGATGTTTTTGATGTTTTTGATGTTTTTTGATTTTTTGATGGTTGTTGATGTTTTGATGTTTTTGATGTTTTTGATGTTTTTGATGTTTTTGATGTTTTTGATGTTTTTGATGTTTTTGATGTTTTTGATGTTTTTGATGTTTTTGATGTTTTGATGTTTTTGATGTTTTTGATTTTTTTGATTTTCTGATGTTTTTGATGTTTTTGATGTTTTTGATGTTTTTGATGTTTTTGATGTTTTTGATGTTTTTGATGTATTTGATGTTTTTGATGTTTTTGATGTTTTTGATGTTTTTGATGTTTTTTTGATGTTTTTGATGTTCTTGATGTTTTTGAAGTTATTGACTTTTTTGACTTTTTTGATGGTTGTTGATGTTTTGATGTTTTTGATGTTTTTGATGTTTTTGATGTTTTTGATGTTTTTGATGTTTTTGATGTTTTTGATGTTTTTGATGTTTTTGATGTTTTTGATGTTTTGATGTTTTTGATGTTTTTGATTTTTTTGATTTTATGATGTTTTGATGTTTTTGATGTTTTTGATGTTTTTGATGTTTTTGATGTTTTTGATGTTTTTGATGTTTTTGATGCTTTTGATGTTTTTGATGTTTTTGTTGTTTTTGATTTTTTGATGGTTTTGATGTTTTTGATGTTTTTGTTGTTATTAACGTTTTTGACTTTTTTGATGTTTTTAATGTTTTTAATGTTTTTGATGTTTTTGATGTTTTTGATATTTTTGATGTTTTTGATGCTTTTGATGTTTTTGATGTTTTTGATGTTTTTGATTTTTTGATGGTTTTGATGTTTTTGATGTTTTTGTTGTTATTGACGTTTTTGACTTTTTTGATGTTTTTAATGTTTTTGATGTTTTTGATGTTTTTGATGTTTTTGATATTTTTGATGTTTCTGATGTTTTTGATGTTTTTGATGTTTTTGATGTTTTTGATGTTTTTGATGTTTTTGATGTTTTTGATGTTTTTGATGTTTTTGATGTTTTTGATGTTTTTGATGTTTTTGATGTTTTTGATGTTTTTGATGTGTTTGATGTTTTTGATTTTATGATGTTTTTGATGTTTTTGATGTTTTTGATGTTGTTGATGTTTTTGATGTCTTTGATGTTTTTGATGTTTTTAATGTTTTTGATGTTTTTGATGTTTTTGATGTTTTTGATGTTTTTGATGTTTTTGATGTTTTTGATGTTTTTGATGTTTTTGATGTTTTTGATGTTTTTGATGTTTTTGATGTTTTTGATGTTTTTGATGTTTTTGATGTTTTTGATGTTTTGATGTTTTTGATGTTTTTGATGTTTTTGTTGTTTTTGATTTTTTGATGGTTTTGATGTGTTCGATGTTTTTGATGTTTTTGTTGTTATTGACGCTTTTGACTTTTTTGATGTTTGTTGATGTTTTTGATTTTTTTTGATGTTTTGATGTTTTTGATGTTTCTGATGTTTTTGATGTTTTTGATGTTTTTGATGTTTTTGATGTTTTTGATGTTTTTGATGTTTTGATGTTTTTGATGTTTTTGATGTTTTTGATGTTTTTAATGTTTTTAATGTTTTTGATGTTTTTGATGTTTTTGATATTTTTGATGTTTTTGATGTTTTTGATGTTTTTGATGTTTTTGATGTTTTGATGTTTTTGATGTTTTTGTTGTTTTTGATGTGTTTGATGTTTTTGATTTTATGAAGTTTTTGATGTTTTTGATGTTGTTTTTGATGTTTTTGATGTTTTTGATGTTGTTGATGTTTTTGATGTTTTCGATGTTTTTGATGTTTTTGATGTTTTTGATGTTTTTGATGTTTTTGATGTTTTTGATGTTTTTGATGTTTTTGATGTTTTTGATTTTTTGATTTTTTGATGTTTTTGATTTTTTTATTTTCTGATGTTTTTGATGTTTTTGATGTTTTTAATGTTTTTGATGTTTTTGATGTTTTTGATGTTTTTGATGTATTTGATGTTTTTGATGTTTTTGATGTTTTTGATGTTTTTGATATTTTTGATGTTTTTGATGTTCTTGATGTTTTTGAAGTTATTGACTTTTTTGACTTTTTTGATGGTTGTTGATGTTTTGATGTTTTTGATGTTTTTGATGTTTTTGATGTTTTTGATGTTTTTGATGTTTTTGATCTTTTTGATGTTTTTGATGTTTTTGATGTTTTTGATGTTTTTGATGTTTTTGATGTTTTGATGTTTTTGATGTTTTTGATGTTTTTGATTTTTTTGATTTTATGATGTTTTGATGTTTTTGATGTTTTTGATGTTTTTGATGTTTTTGATGTTTTTGATGTTTTTGATGTTTTTGATGTTTTTGATGTTTTTGATGTTTTTGATGTTTTTGATGTTTTTGATGTTTTTGATGTTTTGATGTTTTTGATGTTTTTGATGTTTTTGTTGTTTTTGATTTTTTGATGGTTTTGATGTGTTTGATGTTTTTGATGTTTTTGTTGTTATTGACGTTTTTGACTTTTTTGATGTTTGTTGATGTTTTTGATTTTTTTGATGTTTTGATGTTTTTGATGTTTTTGATGTTTTTGATGTTTTTGATGTTTTTGATGTTTTTGATGTTTTGATGTTTTTGATGTTTTGATGTTTTTGATGTTTTTAATGTTTTTGATGTTTTTGATGTTTTTGATGTTTTTGATATTTTTGATGTTTTTGATGTTTTTGATGTTTTTGATGTTTTTGTTGTTTTTGATGTGTTTGATGTTTTTGATTTTATGAAGTTTTGATGTTTTTGATGTTGTTTTTGATGTTTTTGATGTTGTTGATGTTTTTGATGTTGTTGATGTTTTTGATGTTTTTGATGTTTTCGATGTTTTTGATGTGTTTGATGTTTTTGATGT
This sequence comes from Drosophila pruinosa, assembly GCA_018150935.1. Lineage (NCBI taxonomy): Eukaryota > Metazoa > Arthropoda > Insecta > Diptera > Drosophilidae > Drosophila > Drosophila pruinosa. Next base: position 81,977 of record JAECWR010000208.1, read on the forward strand.
TTTTGTTGTTATTGACGTTTTTGACTTTTTTGATGTTTGTTGATGTTTTTGATTTTTTTTGATGTTTTGATGTTTTTGATGTTTTTGATGTTTTTGATGTTTTTGATGTTTTTGATGTTTTGATGTTTTTGATGTTTTTGATGTTTTTGATGTTTTTAATGTTTTTAATGTTTTTGATGTTTTTGATGTTTTTGATATTTTTGATGTTTTTGATGTTTTTGATGTTTTTGATGTTTTTGATGTTTTGATGTTTTTGTTGTTTTTGATGTGTTTGATGTTTTTGATTTTATGAAGTTTTTGATGTTTTTGATGTTGTTTTTGATGTTTTTGATGTTGTTGATGTTTTTGATGTTGTTGATGTTTTTGATGTTTTCGATGTTTTTGATGTTTTTGATGTTTTTGATGTTTTTGATGTTTTTGATGTTTTTGATGTTTTTGATGTTTTTGATGTTTTTGATGTTTTTGATGTTTTTGATTTTTTTGATTTTTTGATGTTTTTGATTTTTTTGATTTTCTGATGTTTTGATGTTTTTGATGTTTTTGATGTTTTTGATGTTTTTGATGTTTTTGATATTTTTGATGTTTTTGATGTTCTTGATGTTTTTGAAGTTATTGACTTTTTTGACTTTTTTGATGGTTGTTGATGTTTTGATGTTTTTGATGTTTTTGATGTTTTTGATGTTTTTGATGTTTTTGATGTTTTTGATGTTTTTGATGTTTTTGATGTTTTTGATGTTTTTGATGTTTTTGATGTTTTGATGTTTTTGATGTTTTTGATTTTTTTGATTTTATGATGTTTTGATGTTTTTGATGTTTTTGATGTTTTTGATGTTTTTGATGTTTTTGATGTTTTTGATGTTTTTGATGTTTTTGATGTTTTGATGCTTTTGATGTTTTTGATGTTTTTGTTGTTTTTGATTTTTTGATGGTTTTGATGTTTTTGATGTTTTTGTTGTTATTAACGTTTTTGACTTTTTGATGTTTTTAATGTTTTTAATGTTTTTGATGTTTTTGATGTTTTTGATATTTTTGATGTTTTTGATGCTTTTGATGTTTTTGATGTTTTTGATGTTTTTGATTTTTTGATGGTTTTGATGTTTTTGATGTTTTTGTTGTTATTGACGTTTTTGACTTTTTTGATGTTTTTAATGTTTTTAATGTTTTTGATGTTTTTGATGTTTTTGATATTTTTGATGTTTCTGATGTTTTTGATGTTTTTGATGTTTTTGATGTTTTTGATGTTTTTGATGTTTTTGATGTTTTTGATGTTTTTGATGTTTTTGATGTTTTTGATGTTTTTGATGTTTTTGATGTTTTTGATGTGTTTGATGTTTTTGATTTTATGATGTTTTTGATGTTTTTTATGTTTTTGATGTTGTTGATGTTTTTGATGTCTTTGATGTTTTTGATGTTTTTAATGTTTTTTTGATGTTTTGATGTTTTTGATGTTTTGATGTTTTTGATGTTTTTGATGTTTTTGATGTTTTTGATGTTTTTGATGTTTTTGATGTTTTTGATGTTTTTGATGTTTTTGATGTTTTTGATGTTTTGATGTTTTTGATGTTTTTGTTGTTTTTGATTTTTTGATGGTTTTGATGTGTTCGATGTTTTTGATGTTTTTGTTGTTATTGACGCTTTTGACTTTTTGATGTTTGTTGATGTTTTTGATTTTTTTGATGTTTTGATGTTTTTGATGTTTCTGATGTTTTTGATGTTTTTGATGTTTTTGATGTTTTGATGTTTTTGATGTTTTTGATGTTTTGATGTTTTTGATGTTTTTGATGTTTTTGATGTTTTTAATGTTTTTAATGTTTTTGATGTTTTTGATGTTTTTGATATTTTGATGTTTTTGATGTTTTTGATGTTTTTGATGTTTTTGATGTTTTTGATGTTTTTGATGTTTTTGTTGTTTTGATGTGTTTGATGTTTTTGATTTTATGAAGTTTTTGATGTTTTTGATGTTGTTTTTGATGTTTTTGATGTTGTTGATGTTTTTGATGTTGTTGATGTTTTTGATGTTTTCGATGTTTTTGATGTTTTTGATGTTTTTGATGTTTTTGATGTTTTTGATGTTTTTGATGTTTTTGATGTTTTTGATGTTTTTGATGTTTTTGATGTTATTGATGTTTTTGATTTTTTTGATTTTTTGATGTTTTTGATTTTTTTGATTTTCTGATGTTTTGATGTTTTGATGTTTTTAATGTTTTTGATGTTTTTGATGTTTTTGATGTTTTTGATGTTTTTGATGTTTTTGATGTTTTTGATGTTTTTGATGTTTTTGATATTTTTGATGTTTTTGATGTTCTTGATGTTTTTGAAGTTATTGACTTTTTTGACTTTTTTGATGGTTGTTGATGTTTTGATGTTTTTGATGTTTTTGATGTTTTTGATGTTTTTGATGTTTTTGATGTTTTTGATGTTTTTGATCTTTTTGATGTTTTTGATGTTTTTGATGTTTTTGATGTTTTTGATGTTTTGATGTTTTTGATGTTTTTGATTTTTTTGATTTTATGATGTTTTGATGTTTTTGATGTTTTTGATGTTTTTGATGTTTTTGATGTTTTTGATGTTTTTGATGTTTTTGATGTTATTGATGTTTTTGATTTTTTTGATTTTTTGATGTTTTGATGTTTTTGATGTTTTTGATGTTTTTGTTGTTTTTGATTTTTTGATGGTTTTGATGTGTTTGATGTTTTTGATGTTTTTGTTGTTTTTGTTGTTATTGACGTTTTTGACTTTTTTGATGTTTGTTGATGTTTTTGATTTTTTTTGATGTTTTGATGTTTTTGATGTTTTTGATGTTTTTGATGTTTTTGATGTTTTTGATGTTTTTGATGTTTTTGATGTTTTTGATGTTTTTGATGTTTTGATGTTTTTAATGTTTTTAATGTTTTTGATGTTTTTGATGTTTTGATGTTTTTGATGTTTTTGATGTTTTTGATGTTTTTGATGTTTTTGATGTTTTTGATGTTTTTGATGTTTTTGTTGTTTTTGATGTGTTTGATGTTTTTGATTTTATGAAGTTTTTGATGTTTTTGATGTTGTTTTTGATGTTTTTGATGTTGTTGATGTTTTTGATGTTGTTGATGTTTTTGATGTTTTTGATGTTTTTGATGTTTTTGATGTTTTTGATGTTTTTGATGTTTTTGATGTTTTTGATGTTTTTGATGTTTTTGATGTTTTTGATGTTTTTGATGTTTTTGATGTTTTTGATGTTATTGATGTTTTTGATTTTTTTGATTTTTTGATGTTTTTGATTTTTTTGATTTTCTGATGTTTTGATGTTTTTGATGTTTTTAATGTTTTTGATGTTTTTGATGTTTTTGATGTTTTTGATGTATTTGATGTTTTTGATGTTTTTGATGTTTTTGATGTTTTTGATGTTTTTGATGTTTTTGATATTTTTGATGTTTTTGATGTTCTTGATGTTTTATGAAGTTATTGACTTTTTGACTTTTTTGACTTTTTTGATTGTTGTTGATGTTTTGATGTTTTTGATGTTTTTGATGTTTTTGATGTTTTTGATGTTTTTGATGTTTTTGATGTTTTTGATGTTTTTGATGTTTTTGATGTTTTTGATGTTTTGATGTTTTGATGTTTTTGATGTTTTTGATGTTTTTGATGTTTTTGATGTTTTTGATGTTTTTGATGTTTTTGATGTTTTTGATGTTTTTGATGTTTTTGATGTTTTTGATGTTTTTGATGTTTTTGATGTTTTTGATGTTTTTGATGTTTTTGATGTTTTTGATGTTTTTTGATTTTTGATTTTTTGATGTTTTTGATTTTTTTGATTTTCTGATGTTTTGATGTTTTTGATGTTTTTAATGTTTTGATGTTTTTGATGTTTTTGATGTTTTGATGTTTTTGATGTTTTTGATGTTTTTGATGTTTTTGTTGTTTTTGATGTTTTTGATGTTTTTGATTTTATGAAGTTTTTGATGTTTTTGATGTTGTTTTTGATGTTTTTGATGTTGTTGATGTTTTTGATGTTGTTGATGTTTTTGATGTTTTTGATGTTTTGATGTTTTGATGTTTTTGATGTTTTTGATGTTTTGATGTTTTTGATGTTTTTGATGTTTTTGATGTTTTTGATGTTTTTGATGTTTTTGATGTTTTTGATTTTTTTGATTTTTTTGATGTTTTTGATTTTTTTGATTTTTTGATGTTTTGATGTTTTTGATGTTTTTAATGTTTTTGATGTTTTTGATGTTTTTGATGTTTTTGATGTTTTTGATGTTTTTGATGTTTTTGATGTTTTTGATGTTTTTGATGTTTTTGATGTTTTGATGATTTTTGATGTTTTTGATGTTCTTGATGTTTTTGAAGTTATTGACTTTTTTTGACTTTTTTGATTGTTGTTGATGTTTTGATGTTTTGATGTTTTTGATGTTTTTGATGTTTTGATGTTTTTGATGTTTTTGATGTTTTTGATGTTTTTGATGTTTTTGATGTTTTTGATGTTTTTGATGTTTTTGATGTTTTTGATGTTTTTTGATGTTTTTGATGTTTTGATGTTTTTGATGTTTTTGATGTTTTTGATGTTTTTGATGTTTTTGATGTTTTTGATGTTTTTGATGTTTTGATGTTTTTGATGTTTTTGATGTTTTTGATGTTTTGATGTTTTTGATGTTTTGATGTTTTGATGTTTTTGATGTTTTTGATGTTTTGATGTTTTTGATGTTTTTGATGTTTTTGATGTTTTTGATGTTTTTGATGTTTTTGATGTTTTTGATGTTTTTGATGTTTTTGATGTTTTTGATGTTTTTGATGTTTTGATGTTTTTGATTTTTTGATGTTTTTGATGTTTTTGATGTTTTTGATGTTTTTTTTGATGTTTTTGATGTTTTTGATGTTTTGATGTTTTTGATGTTTTTGATGTTTTTGATGTTTTTGATGTTTTTGATGTTTTTGATGTTTTGATGTTTTTGATGTTTTTGATGTTTTTGATGTTTTTAATGTTTTTGCTTTTTTGATGTTTTTGATGTTTTTGATGTTTTTTGATGGTTTTAATGTTTTTGATGTTTTTGATGTTTTTGATGTTTTGATGTTTTTGATGTTTTTGATGTTTTTGATGTTTTTGATGTTTTTGATGTTTTTGATGTTTTTGATGTTTTTGATGTTTTTGATGTTTTGATGTTTTTGATGTTTTTGATGTTTTTGATGTTTTTGATGTTTTTAATATTTTTAATGTTTTTGATTTTTTGATGTTTTTGATATTTTTGATGTTTTGATGTTTTTGATGTTTTTGATGTTTTTGATGTTTTTGATGTTTTTGATGTTTTTGTTTTTTGATGTGTTTGATGTTTTGATTTTATGATGTTTTGATGTTTCTGATGTTTTTGATGTTGTTGATGTTTTTGATGTTTTTGATGTTGTTGATTGTTTTGATGTTGTTGATGTTTTTGATGTTTTTGATGTTTTGATGTTTTTGATGTTTTTGATGTTTTTGATGTTTTTGATGTTTTTGATATTTTTGATGTTTTTGATGTTTTTGATGTTTTTGATGTTTTTGTTGTTTTTGATGTTTTTGATGTTTTTAATGTTTTTGATGTTTTTGATGTTTTTGATGTTTTTGATTTTTTTGATTTTATGATGTTTTGATGTTTTTTGATGTTTTTGATGTTTGTGATTTTTTTGATGTTTTGATGTTTTTGATGTTTTTGATGTTTTTGATGTTTTTGATGTTTTTGATGTTTTTGATGTTTTTGATGTTTTTGGTGTTTTTGATGTTTTATGTTTTTGATGTTTTTGATGTTTTTGATGTTTTTGATTTTATGATGTTTTGATGTTTTTGATGTTTTTGATGTTTGTGATTTTTTTGATGTTTTTAATGTTTTTGATGTTTTTGATGTTTTATGTTTTTGATGTTTTTGATGTTTTTAATGTTTTTAATGTTTTTGATGTTTTTGATGTTTTTGATGTTTTTGATGTTTTTGATGGTTTTGATGTTTTTGATGTTTTGATGTTTTTGATGTTTTTGATGTTTTTGATGTTTTTGATGTTTTTGATGTTTTTGATGTTTTGATGTTTTTGATGTTTTTGATGTTTTTGATGTTTTTGTTGTTTTTGATGTGTTTGATGTTTTGATTTTATGATGTTTTTGATGTTTTTGATGTTGTTGATGTTTTTAATGTTGTTGATGTTTTTGATGTTTTTTGATTTTTTTGATGTTTTTGATGTTTTTGATGTTTTTGTTGTTTTTGATGTTTTTGATGTTTTTGATGTTTTTGATGTTAAAGATGTTTTTGATGTTTCTGATGTTGTTGATGTTTTTGATGTTTTTGATGTTGTTGATGTTTTTGATGTTGTTGATGTTTTTGATGTTTTTGATGTTTTGATGTTTTTGATGTTTTTGATGTTTTGATGTTTTTGATGTTTTTGATGTTTTTGATGTTTTTAATGTTTTTAATGTTTTTGATGTTTTTGATGTTTTTGATATTTTTGATGTTTTTGATGTTTTTGATGTTTTTGATGTTTTTGATGTTTTTGATGTTTTTGATGTTTTTGATGTTTTTGATGTTTTTGATTTTATGTTTTTGATGTTTTTGATGTTTTTGATGTTGTTGATGTTTTTGATGTTGTTGATGTTTTTGATGTTTTTGATGTTTTTGATGTTTTTGATGTTTTTGATGTTTTTGTTGTTTTTGATGTGTTTGACGTTTTTGATTTTATGATGTTTTTGATGTTTCTGATGTTGTTGATGTTTTTGATGTTGTTGATGTTTTTGATGTTGTTGATGTTTTTGGTGTTTTGATGTTTTTGATGTTTTTGATGTTTTTGATGTTTTTGATGTTTTTGATGTTTTTAATGTTTTTGATGTTTTGATGTTTTTGATGTTTTTGATGTTTTTGATGTTTTTGATGTTTTTGATGTTTTTGATGTTTTTGATGTTTTTGTTTTGATGTTTTTGATGTTTTTGATGTTTTTGTTGTTTTTGATGTGTTTGATGTTTTTGATTTTATGATGTTTTTGATGTTTTTGATGTTGTTGATGTTTTTGATGTTTTTGATGTTGTTGATGTTTTTTTTGATGTTGTTTTGATGTTTTTGATGTTTTTGATGTTTTTGATGTTTTTGATGTTTTTGATGTTTTTGATGTTATTGATGTTTTTGATTTTTTTGATTTTTTGATGTTTTTGATTTTTTTGATTTTCTGATGTTTTTGATGATTTTAATGTTTTTGATGTTTTTGATATTTTTGATGTTTTTGATGTTTTTGATGTTTTTGATGTTTTTGATGTTTTTGTTGTTTTTGATGTGTTTGATGTTTTTGATGTTTTTGATTTTATGATGTTTTTGATGTTTTTGATGTTTTTGATGTTTTTGATGTTTTTGATGTTTTTGATGTTTTTGATGTTTTTGTTGTTTTTGATGTGTTTGATGTTTTTGATTTTATGATGTTTTTGATGTTTTTGATGTTGTTGATGTTTTTGATGTTTTTGATGTTTTTGATGTTTTTGATGTTTTTGATGTTTTTGATGTTTTTTTTTGTTTTTGATGTTTTTGATGTTTTGATGTTTTTGATGTTTTTGATGTTTTTGATGTTTTTGATGTTTTTGATGTTTTTGATGTTTTGATGTTTTTGATGTTTTTGATGTTTTGATGTTTTTGATGTTTTTGATGTTTTTGTTGTTTTTGATTTTTGATGGTTTTGATGTTTGTGATGTTTTTGTTGTTATTGACGTTTTTGACTTTTTGATGTTTTTAATGTTTTTGATGTTATTGATATTTTTGATGTTTTGATGTTTTTGATGTTTTTGATGTTTTTGATGTTTTTGTTGTTTTTGATGTGTTTGATGTTTTTGATGTTTTTGATATTTTTGATGTTTTTGATGTTTTTGATGTTTTTGATGTTTTTGTTGTTTTTGATTTTTTGATGGTTTTGATGTTTGTGATGTTTTTGTTGTTATTGACGTTTTTGACTTTTTTGATGTTTTTAATGTTTTTGATGTTATTGATATTTTTGATGTTTTTGATGTTTTTGATGTTTTTGATGTTTTTGTTGTTTTTGATGTGTTTGATGTTTTGATGTTTTTGATATTTTTGATGTTTTTGATGTTTTTGATGTTTTTGATGTTTTTGATGTTTTTGATGTTTTTGATGTTTTGATGTTTTTGATGTTTTTGATGTTTTTGATGTTTTTGATGTTTTGATGTTTTTGATGTTTTTGATGTTTTTGTTGTTTTTGATTTTTGATGGTTTTGATGTGTTTGATGTTTTTGATGTTTTTGTTGTTATTGACGTTTTTGACTTTTTTGATGTTTGTTGATGTTTTTGATTTTTTTTTTTTATGTTTTGATGTTTTTGATGTTTTTTTGATGTTTTTGATGTTTTTGATGTTTTGATGTTTTGATGTTTTTGATGTTTTTGATGTTTTTGATGTTTTGATGTTTTTGATGTTTTTGATATTTTTGATGTTTTGATGTTTTGATGTTTTGATGTTTTTGTTGTTTTTGATGTGTTTGATGTTTTTGATTTTATGATGTTTTGATGTTTTTGATGTTGTTGATGTTTTGATGTTTTTGATGTTGTTGATGTTGTTGATGTTTTTGATGTTTTTGATGTTTTTGATGTTTTTGATGTTTTGATGTTTTTGATGTTTTTGATGTTTTTGATGTTTTGATGTTTTTGATGTTTTTGATGTTTTGATGTTTTTGATGTTTTGATGTTTTTGATGTTTTGATGTTTTTGATGTTTTTGATGTTTTTGATGTTTTTGATGTTTTTGATGTTTTTGATGTTTTTGATGTTTTTGATGTTTTTGATGTTTTTGATGTTTTTGATGTTTTTGATGTTTTTGATGTTTTTGATGTTATTGATGTTTTTGATTTTTTGATTTTTTTATATTTTTGATTTTTTTGATTTTCTGATGTTTTGATGTTTTTAATGTTTTTAATGTTTTTGATGTTTTTGATGTTTTTGATGTTTTTGATGTTTTTGATGTTTTTGATTTTTTTGATGTATTTGATGTTTTTGATGTTTTTGATGTTTTGATGTTTTTGATATTTTTGATGTTTTTGATGTTCTTGATGTTTTTGAAGTTATTGACTTTTTGACTTTTTTTGATGGTTGTTGATGTTTTGATGTTTTTGATGTTTTTGATGTTTTTGATGTTTTGATGTTTTGATGTTTTTGATGTTTTTGATGTTTTTGATGTTTTTGATGTTTTTGATGTTTTTGATGTTTTTTGATGTTTTTGATGTTTTTGATGTTTTTGATGTTTTTGATGTTATTGATGTTTTGATTTTTTTTGATTTTTTGATGTTTTTGATTTTTTTGATTTTCTGATGCTTTGATGTTTTTAATGTTTTTAATGTTTTTGATGTTTTTGATGTTTTTGATGTATTTGATGTATTTGATGTTTTTGATGTTTTTGATGTTTTTGATGTTTTTGATGTTTTTGATGTTTTTGATGTTTTTGATGTTTTTGATGTTTTTGATTTTTATGATGTTTTGATGTTTTTGATGTTTTTGATGTTTTTGATGTTTTTGATGTTTTTGATGTTTTTGATGTTTTTGATGTTTTTGATGTTTTTGATGTTTTTGATTTTTTGATGTTTTGATGTTTTTGATGTTTTTGATGTTTTTGATGTTTTTGATGTTTTTGATGTTTTTGATGTTTTTGATGTTTTTGATGTTTTTGATGTTTTTAATGTTTTTGATTTTTTTAATGTTTTGATGTTTTTGATGTTTTTGATGTTTTTGATGTTTTTGATGTTTTGATGTTTTTGATGTTTTTAATGTTTTGAATGTTCTTGATGATTTTGATGTTTTTGATATTTTTGATGTTTTTGATGTTTTTGATGTTTTTGATGTTTTTGTTGTTTTTGATGTGTTTGATGTTTTGATTTTATGATGTTTTTGATGTTTTTGATGTTTTTGATGTTTTTGATGTTTTGATGTTGTTGATGTTTTTGATGTTGTTGATGTTTTTGATGTTTTTGATGTTTTTGATGTTTTTGATGTTTTTGATGTTTTTGATGTTTTTGATGTTTTTGATGTTTTTGATGTTTTTGATGTTTTTAATGTTTTTAATGTTTTTGATGTTTTTGATGTTTTTGATATTTTGATGTTTTTGATGTTTTTGATGTTTTTGATGTTTTTGTTGTTTTTGTTGTTTTTGATGTTTTTGATGTTTTTGATTTTTTGATGTTTTTGATGTTTTTGATGTTGTTGATGTTTTTGATGTTTTTGATGTTTTTGATGTTGTTGATGTTTTTGATGTTTTTGATGTTTTTGATGTTTTTGATGTTTTTGATGTTTTTGATGTTTTTGATGTTTTTGATGTATTTGATGTTTTTGATGTTTTTGATGTTTTTGATGTTATTGAAGTTTTTGATTGTTTTGATTTTTTGATGTTTTTGATTTTTTTGATTTTCTGATGTTTTTGTTGTTTTTGATGTGTTTGATGTTTTGATTTTATGATGTTTTTGATGTTTCTGATGTTGTTGATGTTTTTGATGTTTTTGATGTTTTTGATTTTATGATGTTTTTGATGTTTCTGATGTTGTTGATGTTTTTGATGTTTTTGATGTTGTTGATGTTTTTGATGTTGTTGATGTTTTTGATGTTTTGATGTTTTGATGTTTTTGATGTTTTGATGTTTTTGATGTTTTGATGTTTTGATGTTTTTGATGTTTTGATGTTTTTGATGTTTTTAATGTTTTTAATGTTTTTGATGTTTTTGATGTTTTTGATATTTTTGATGTTTTTGATGTTTTTGATGTTTTTGTTGTTTTTGATGTGTTTGATGTTTTTGATTTTATGATGTTTTGATGTTTTTGATGTTTTTGATGTTTTTGATGTTTTTGATGTTTTTGATGTTTTTGATGTTGTTGATGTTTTTGATGTTTTTGATGTTTTTGATGTTTTTGATGTTTTTGATGTTTTTGATGTTTTTGATGTTGTTGATGTTTTTGATGTTGTTGATATTTTGATTTTTTGATGTTTTTGATTTTTTTGATTTTCTGATGTTTTGATGTTTTTGATGTTTTAATGTTTTTGATGTTTTTGATGTTTTTAATGTTTTTGATGTTTTTGATGTTTTGATGTTTTTGATGTTTTTGATGTTTTTTGATGTTTTTGATGTTTTTGATGTTTTTGATGTTTTTGATGTTTTTGATGTTTTTGATGTTCTTGATGTTTTTGAAGTTATTGACTTTTTTGACTTTTTTGATGGGTGTTGATGTTTTTGATGTTTTTGATGTTTTTGATGTTTTTGATGTTTTTGATGTTTTTGATTTTTTTGATTTTATGATGTTTTGATGTTTTTGATGTTTTTGATGTTTTTGATGTTTTTGATGTTTTTGATGTTTTTGATGTTTTTGATGTTTTTGATGTTTTTGATTTTTTTGATGTTTTTGATGTTTTTGATGTTTTTGATGTTTTTGATGTTTTTGATGTTTTTGATGTTTTTGATGTTTTTGATGTTTTTGATGTTTTTGATGTTTTTGATGTTTTTGATGTTTTTGATGTTTTTGATGTTTTTGATTTTTTTGATTTTATGATGTTTTGATGTTTTTGATGTTTTTGATGTTTTATGTTTTTGATGTTTTTGTTGTTTTCGATGTTTTTGACGTTATTGATGTTTTTGATGTTTTTGATGTTTTTGATGTTTTTGATGTTTTTGATGTTTTTGATGTTTTTGATGTTTTTGATGTTTTTGATGTTTTTTGATGTTTTTGATGTTGTTGATGTTTTTGATGTTGTTGATGTTTTTGATGTTGTTGATGTTTTTGATGTTTTTGATGTTTTGATGTTTTTGATGTTTTTGATGTTTTTGATGTTTTTGATGTTGTTGATGTTTTTGATGTTTTTGATGTTGTTGATGTTTTTGATGTTGTTGATGTTTTTGATTTTTTTGATGTTTTTGATTTTTTTGATTTTTTGATGTTTTTGATGTTTTTGATGTTTTTGATGTTTTTGATGTTTTTGATGTTTTTGATGTTTTTGATGTTTTTGATGTTTTTGATGTTTTGATGTTTTTGATGTTTTTGATGTTTTTGATGTTTTTGATGTTTTTGATGTTTTGATGTTTTTTAATGTTTTTAATGTTTTTGATGTTTTTGATGTTTTTGATATTTTTGATGTTTTTGATGTTTTTGATGTTTTTGATGTTTTTGTTGTTTTTGATGTGTTTGATGTTTTGATTTTATGATGTTTTGATGTTTCTGATGTTTTTGATGTTTTGATGTTTTTAATGTTTTTGATGTTTTTGATGTTTTTGATATTTTTGATGTTTTTGATGTTTTTGATGTTTTTGATGTTTTTGTTGTTTTTGATGTGTTTGATGTTTTTGATCTTATGATGTTTTTGATGTTTTGATGTTGTTGATGTTTTTGATGTTTTTGATGTTGTTGATGTTTTGATGTTGTTGATGTTTTTGATGTTTTTGATGTTTTTGATGTTTTTGATGTTTTTAATGTTATTGATGTTTTTGATTTTTTTGATTTTTTGATGTTTTTGATTTTTTTGATTTTCTGATGTTTTTGTTGTTTTTGATGTTTTTAATGTTTTTGATGTTTTTGATGTTTTTGATATTATTGATGTTTTTGATGTGTTTGATGTTTTTGATGTTTTTGATGTTTTTGTTGTTTTTGATGTGTTTGATGTTTTTGATCTTATGATGTTTTTGATGTTTTTGATGTTGTTGATGTTTTTGATGTTGTTGATGTTTTTGATGTTGTTGATGTTTTTGATGTTTTTGATGTTTTGATGTTTTTGATGTTTTTGATGTTTTTGATGTTTTGATGTTTTTGATGTTTTTGATGTTTTTAATGTTTTTAATGTTTTTGATGTTTTTGATGTTTTTGATGTTTTGATGTTTTAATGTTTTTAATGTTTTTGATGTTTTTGATGTTTTTGATGTTTTTGATGTTTTTGATGTTTTTGATGTTTTTGATGTTTTTGATGTTTTTGTTGTTTTTGATGTGTTTGATGTTTTTGATCTTATGATGTTTTTGATGTTTTTGATGTTGTTGATGTTTTTGATGTTTTTGATGTTTTTGATGTTGTTGATGTTTTTGATGTTGTTGATGTTTTTGATGTTTTTGATGTTTTTGATGTTTTTGATGTTTTTGATGTTTTTGATGTTTTTGATGTTTTTGATGTTTTTGATGTTTTTAATGTTTTTGATGTTTTTGATGTTTTGATGTTTTTGATGTTTTTGATGTTTTTGATGTTTTTAATGTTTTTAATGTTTTTGATGTTTTTGATGTTTTTGATATTTTTGATGTTTTTGATGTTTTTGATGTTTTTGATGTTTTTGATGTTTTTGTTGTTTTTGATGTGTTTGATGTTTTTGATCTTATGATGTTTTTGATGTTTTTGATGTTGTTGATGTTTTTGATGTTGTTGATGTTTTTGATGTTTTTGATGTTTTTGATGTTTTTGATGTTTTTGATGTTTTTGATGTTTTTGATGTTTTTGATGTTTTTGATGTTTTTGATGTTTTTGATGTTTTTGATGTTTTTGATGTTTTTAATGTTTTTAATGTTTTTGATGTTTTTGATGTTTTTGATGTTTTTGATGTTTTTGATCTTTTTGATGTTTTTGATGTTTTTGATGTTTTTGATGTTTTTGATGTTTTTGATGTTTTTGATGTTTTTGATGTTTTTGATGTTTTTGATGTTTTTGATGTTGTTGATGTTTTTGATGTTTTTGATGTTGTTGATGTTTTTGATGTTGTTGATGTTTTTGATGTTTTTGATGTGTTTGATGTTTTTGATGTTTTTGATGTTTTTGATGTTTTTGATGTTGTTGATGTTTTTGATGTTTTTGATGTTGTTGATGTTTTTGATGTTGTTGATGTTTTTGATGTTTTTGATGTTTTTGATGTTTTTGATGTTTTTGATGTTTTTGATGTTTTTGATGTTTTTGATGTTTTTGATGTTTTTGATGTTTTTGATGTTTTTGATGTTTTTGATGTTTTTGATGTTTTTGATGTTTTTGATGTTTTTGATGTTTTTGATGTTTTTGATGTTTTTGATTTTTTTGATTTTTTGATGTTTTTGATTTTTTTATTTTCTGATGTTTTGATGATTTTGATGTTTTTAATGTTTTTGATGTTTTTGATGTTTTTGATGTTTTTGATGTTTTTGATGTTTTTGATGTTTTTGATGTTTTTGATGTTTTTGATGTTTTTGATGTTTTTGATGTTTTTGATGTTCTTGATGTTTTTGATGTTTTTGATGTTCTTGATGTTTTTGAAGTTATTGACTTTTTTGACTTTTTTGATGGTTGTTGATGTTTTGATGTTTTTGATGTTTTTGATGTTTTTGATGTTTTTGATGTTTTTGATTTTTTTGATTTTTATGATGTTTTGATGTTTTGATGTTTTTGATGTTTTTGATGTTTTGATGTTTTTGATGTTTTTGATGTTTTTGATGTTTTTGATGTTTTTGATGTTTTTGATGTTTTTGATGTTTTTGATGTTTTGATTTTTTGATGTTTTTGATGTTTTTGATGTTTTTGATGTTTTTGATTTTTTTGATGTTTTGATGTTTTTGATGTTTTTTTGATGTTTTGATGTTTTTGATGTTTTTGATGTTTTTAATGTTTTTGATGTTTTTGATGTTTTTGATTTTTTTGATTTTATGATGTTTTGATGTTTTTGATGTTTTTGATGTTTTTGTTGTTTTTGATGTGTTTGATGTTTTTGATGTTTTTGATTTTATGATGTTTTTGATGTTTTTGATATTTTGATGTTTTTAATGTTTTTAATGTTTTTGATGTTTTTGATTTTTTTGATGTTTTTGATTTTTTTGATTTTATGATATTTTGATGTTTGTGTTTTGATGTTTTTGATGTTTTTGATGTTTTTATGTTTTGATGTTTTTGATGTTTTTAATGTTTTTAATGTTTTTAATGTTTTTAATGTTTTTGATGTTTTTGATGTTTTTGATGTTTTGATGTTTTGATGTTTTTGATGTTTTTGATGTTTTTGATGTTTTTGATGTTTTTGATGTTTTTGATGTTTTTGATGTTTTGATGTTTTTGATGTTTTTGATGTTTTGATGTTTTTGATGTTTTTTGATGTTGTTAATGTTTTTGATGTTGTTGATGTTTTTGATGTTTTTGATGTTTTTGATTTTTTTGATGTTTTGATGTTTTTGATGTTGTTAATGTTTTGATGTTTTTGATGTTTTGATGTTTTTGATGTTTTTGATGTTTTTGATGTTTTTGATGTTTTTGATGTTTTTGATGTTTTTGATGTTTTGATGTTTTTGATGTTTTTGATGTTTTTGATGTTTTTGATGTTTTTGATGTTTTTGATGTTTTTGATGTTTTTTGATGTTATTGATGTTTTTGATGTTTTTGATGTTTTTGATGTTTTGATGTTTTTCATGTTTTGATGTTTTTGATGTTTTTGATGTTTTTATGTTTTTGATGTTTTGATGTTTTTGATGTTTTTAATGTTTTTAATGTTTTTAATGTTTTTAATGTTTTTGATGTTTTTGATGTTTTTGATGTTTTTGATGTTTTTGATGTTTTTGCTTTTTTTGATGTTTTGATGTTTTTTTGATGTTTTCGTTGTTTTTGATGTTTTGATGTTTTTGATGTTTTTGATGTTTTTGATGTTTTTGATGTTTTGATGTTTTATGTTTTTGATGTTTTTGATGTTTTTAATGTTTTTAATGTTTTTTAATGTTTTTAATGTTTTGATGTTTTTGATGTTTTTGATGTTTTTGATGTTTTGATGTTTTTGATGTTTTTGATGTTTTTGATGTTTTTGATGTTTTTGATGTTTTGATGTTTTTGATGTTTTTGATGTTTTGATGTTTTTGATGTTTTTGATGTTTTGATGTTTTGATGTTTTTGATGTTTTTGATGTTTTTGATGTTTTTGATGTTTTTGATGTTTTTGATGTTTTTGATGTTTTTGATGTTTTTGATGTTATTGATGTTTTTGATGTTTTGATGTTTTGATGTTTTGATGTTTTTCATGTTTTTGATGTTTTTGATGTTTTTGATGTTTTTGATTTTTTGATGTTTTGATGTTTTTGATGTTGTTAATGTTTTTGATGTTTTTGATGTTTTTGATGTTTTTGATGTTTTTGATGTTATTGATGTTTTTGATGTTTTTGATGTTTTGATGTTTTTGATGTTTTTGATGTTTTTGATGTTTTGATGTTTTGCTGTTTTTGATGTTTTTTGATGTTTTTTTGATGTTTTCGTTGTTTTTGATGTTTTTGATATTTTGATGTTTTTATGTTTTTCTGTTTTTCTTCTTTTGATGTTTTTGATGTTTTTGATGTTTTTAATGTTTTTAATGTTTTTAATGTTTTTGATGTTTTTGATGTTTTTAATTTTTTTGATGTTTTTGATGTCTTTAATGTTTTTAATGTTTTTAATGTTTTTTGATGTTTTTGATGTTTTTGATGTTTTTGATGTTTTTGATGTTTTGATGTTTTTGCTGTTTTTGATGTTTTTGATGTTTTTGATGTTTTTGTTGTTTTTGATGTTTTTGATATTTTGATGTTTTTATGTTTTTTCTGTTTTTCTTCTTTTTGATGTTTTTGATGTTTTTAATGTATTTAATGTTTTTAATGTTTTTAATGTTTTTAATGTTTTTAATGTTTTTAATGTTTTTGATGTTTTTGATGTTTTTGATGTTTTTGATGTTTTTGATGTTTTTGATGTTTTTGATGTTTTTGATGTTTTTGATGTTTTTGATTTTTTTGATGTTTTGATGTTTTTGATGTTTTTGATGTTTTATGTTTTTGATGTTTTTGATGTTTTTGATGTTTTTGATGTTTTTGATGTTTTTGATGTTTTTGATGTTTTTGATGTTTTTGCTGTTTTTGATGTTTTTTGATGTTTTGATGTTTTTTGATGTTTTGTTGTTTTTGATTTTTTGATGGTTTTGATGTTTTTGATGTTTTTGATGTTATTGACATTTTTGACTTTTTGATGTTTGTTGATGTTTTTGATTTTTTGATGTTTTGATGTTTTTGATGTTGTTGATGTTTTTGATGTTTTTGATTTTGTTAATGTTTTTGATGTTGTTGATGTTTTTGATGTTTTGATGTTTTTGATGGTTTTGATGTTTTGATGTTTTTGATGTTTTTGATGTTTTTGATGTTTTTGATGTTTTTGATGTTTTTGATGTTTTGATGTTTTTGATGTTTTTGATTTTTTGATTTTTTGATGTTTTGTTTTGATTTTTTGATTTTCTGATGTTTTGATGATTTTGATGTTTTTAATGTTTTTGATGTTTTTGATGTTTTTAATGTTTTTGATGTTTTTGATGTTTTTGATGTTTTTGATGTTTTTTGATGTTTTTGATGTTTTGATGTTTTGATGTTTTTGATGTTTTTGATGTTTTTGATGTTTTTGATGTTTTTGATGTTTTTAATGTTTTTGATGTTTTTGATGTTCTTGATGTTTTTGAATGTTATTGACTTTTTGATGGTTGTTGATGTTTTGATGTTTTTGATGTTTTTGATGTTTTTGATGTTTTTGATGTTTTTGATGTTTTTGATGTTTTTGATTTTTTGATTTTATGATGTTTTGATGTTTTTGATGTTTTGATGTTTTTGATGTTTTTGATGTTTTTTGATGTTTTTGATGTTTTTGATGTTTTTGATGTTTTGATGTTTTGATGTTTTTGATGTTTTGATGTTTTTGATGTTTTTGATGTTTTGATGTTTTTTTAATGTTTTTGATGTTTTTGATGTTTTTGATGTTTTTGATGTTTTTTGATTTTTTGATGTTTTGATGTTTTGATGTTTTTGATGTTTTTGATGTTTTTGTTGTTTTTGATGTGTTTGATGTTTTTGTTTTTGATTTTATGATGTTTTTGATGTTTTTGATGTTTTTGATGTTTTTAATGTTTTTTTAATGTTTTTGATGTTTTTGATTGTTTTTGATGTTTTAATTTTTTTGATTTTATGATATTTTGATGTTTTTGATGTTTTTGATGTTTTGATGTGTTTTTGATGTTTTTGATGTTTTTGATGTTTTATGTTTTTGATGTTTTTTGATGTTTTTAATGTTTTTAATGTTTTTAATGTTTTTAATGTTTTTGATGTTTTTGATGTTTTTGATGTTTTGATGTTTTTGATGTTTTGATGTTTTTGATGTTTTGATGTTTTTGATGTTTTGATGTTTTTGATGTTTTTTTTGATGTTTTTGATGTTTTTGATGTTTTGATGTTTTTGATGTTTTTGATGTTTATTTTGATGTTTTGATGTTTTTGATGTTTTGATGTTTTGATGTTTTTGATGTTTTTGATGTTTTTGATGTTTTTGATGTTTTTTTGATGTTTTTGATGTTTTTGATGTTTTTGATGTTTTTGATGTTTTTGATGTTTTTGATGTTATTGATGTTTTTGATGTTTTTGATGTTTTTGATGTTTTGATGTTTTGATGTTTTTGATGTTTTTGATGTTTTTGATGTTTTTTTGATGTTTTTAATGTTTTTGATGTTTTTGATGTTTTGATGTTTTTAATGTTTTTGATGTTTTTGATGTTTTCGATGTTTTGATGTTTTTCATGTTTTTGATGTTATTGATGTTTTTGATGTTTTGATGTTTTTGATGTTTTTGATGTTTTTGATGTTTTTGATGTTTTGATGTTTTTGATGTTTTTGATGTTTTGATGTTTTGATGTTTTGATGTTTTTGCTGTTTTTGATGTTTTGATGTTTTTGATGTTTTTGTTGTTTTTGATGTTTTTGATATTTTGATGTTTTTATGTTTTTCTGTTTTCTTCTTTTTGATGTTTTTGATGTTTTTGATGTTTTTGATGTTTTAATGTTTTTAATGTTTTTAATGTTTTTGATTGTTTTTGATGTTTTTAATTTTTTGATGTTTTTGATGTCTTTGATGTTTTTAATGTTTTTTTAATGTTTTTGATGTTTTTGATGTTTTTGATGTTTTTGATGTTTTTGATGTTTTTGATGTTTTGATTTTTGCTGTTTTTGATGTTTTTTGATGTTTTTGATGTTTTTGATGTTTTGTTGTTTTTGATGTTTTTGATATTTTGATGTTTTATGTTTTTCTGTTTTTCTTCTTTTTGATGTTTTTGATGTTTTGAATGTATTTAATGTTTTTAATGTTTTTAATGTTTTTGATGTTTTTTTGAGTGTTTTTGATGTTTTTGATTTTTGATGTTTTGATGTTTTTTGATGTTTTTGATGTTTTGATGTTTTTGATTGTTTTTGATGTTTTGATGTTTTTGATGTTTTGATGTTTTTGATGTTTTGATGTTTTATGTTTTTGATGTTTTTGATGTTTTCGATGTTTTTGATGTTTTGATGTTCTTATGTTTTTGATGTTTTAATGTTTTTGCTGTTTTTGATGTTTTTGATGTTTTTTTGATGTTTTTGTTGTTTTATTTTGATGGTTTTGATGTTTTTGATGTTTTTGATGTTATTATTTTGACTTTTTTTGATGTTTTTGATGTTTTTGATGTTTTTTGATGTTTTGATTTTTTTGATGTTTTGAAGTTTTTGATGTTTTTGATGTTTTTGATGTTTTTGATGTTTTTGATGTTTTGTTTGATGTTTTTAATGTTTTGATGTTTTTGATGTTTTATGATTTTGATGTTTTTGATGTTTTCGATGTTTTATAAGATGTTTTTGATGTTTTTTTTTGATGTTTTTGATGTTTTTACTGCGTTTTTGTTGTTTTGATGTTTTTTGATGTTTTTTTTTTATTTTTTGATGGTTATCATGTTTTTGATGTTTTTGATTTTATTAATTTTGATTTTTGATGTTTGTTGATGTTTTTGATTTTTTTGATGTTTTGATGTTTTTGATGTTTTTTTGATGTTTTTGATGTTTTTTGATGGATGTTTTGATGTTTTTGATGTTTTTGATGTGTTTGATGTTTCTGATGTTTTTGATTTTATGATGTTTTTGTTTTGATGTTTTTGATGTTTTTAATGTTTTTAATGTTTTTGATGTTTTGATGTTTGATCTTTTTGAT